>JAEQBA010002534.1:0-462697 GCA_019434445.1 Phalangium opilio
TTCCTCGCGTTTCATTGGCTATTCAAATGTGTATAGGGAAACCTTCGACCAGGTCTTCTCGTTTCAGATCACGCAAAGAAACCTTATTTACATTCGGATTCAGTGCGTCAATGTCACGTGTTTCAAAGTTCAATACGTGCCATCAAAGGTGACGGTTTCTACTACTCCCCCTTTAGCTCAAGCAGAAAGGCCAAGAAAATGGCCTGTTAAAATTGGCAATGAATGAAAGAAATCTTTGTATTGCTGTTGCCGCTAAATGGATATAGTTAAAAATTCGAATGCCCACATAAAGCAGCACCTCCTTTGAGTATTTTAATGTAGTTCTATTTTTTTGGTTTTAAAAATTTTAATGGCCGCAATGTGAGAGTATTTTGATCTTACAAAATAGTATAAGTTTTTCTTCTTCGAAATATGACAATTTAATTATCTGGCACTTCAGCCCCCCATTTTTTCACTTTTTTTAACTTTTTTAAGTCGTTTTCTACAAAGACAGTTTTTTTCATAAATATAGTTGTCCTCCTATATTCTTTAACCACACGTGAAAATCGTCTTGCTCCATTGGTCAACCATTTTATAACTATTTCTTAATAATATTGAGCTGTTTTATCCTAACACCAGGAATTCATACATATAATTGGAATCATTGTGACCCATATATCCCCTGTTAATTTCTATACGGGTTTTGTGGGCCGGGCTTGAGAACTTACTATCCGTCACGCCTCATAATTATTTTGTCTTTTTAACTGCGATATCATTGGTTGTTAGCAACGCGAGGTCAGGCGCTAACGCAAGGTTCAATAGATTATTCGCGAGGTAAACCCGTCATATGATAAGTTTAGCTCTTCTCACACAATGATTCCGTTTACCTCTATTTATTCCAGTTAATTTATTTTGTCAATTTGGTCTATGGATCTTAGTTACGATTTTTTGACTCGAAATTAAAAGTAGATTTCGCAACACAGTTTTCAACTCTCAAAACTTACTTAATTTGTTTTTTATTTAATATTTTGGCATTAAAGTCCTAATAAAATTTTTCTAGGTAATTTAAGACATGCTAGTGTAAGAGATTTAAATTTAGATTTGTAGTGACCTACTGGTTAAGCCGTAATACGTAATTAGTGGTTGTGGAAATCATTCATGCGTGGTAAATCGTTAAATGCCGTATAATATACTGTGACATTACATTTATATCATCTACTTCTTTCCCAAATTTTAAAGGAAGATTTATGCCAAAATTTTTAATTCGGGGAACAAATTCATTAACAATATTTAATGAATCGTAACTCATTAGAAATTTATTGATGACGCCGGAAGTAAATAAAGCTTACAGGTGTGAATATTTATTAGTTCACAGAGGAAGTGCGGAAGTTCTTGTGAATTCAGGTTAATTATTATTTAACAGTTGTTTTTCTTTTTCAAATATATCTATTTCCTTTATTTATAAAATGCTGATTCATTATTTTGAGGGAAATTTTAAATAGTTTTGTGTGGGAAAATTGAAAATATTAGCAACTCTCGCACATTACAGTGATAGGACAAATAAAATTAAACGTAAAATATGGTTAGGTCAGGTGGTACTAGGCGTCCAATACGGGTACTTCCCAGTGCTACACTGAAAAGCTTAATGTGTAGTGTCCATTACGGGCCATTTCGGTGGATAGAAACATGGTTCCAATTGATATAGTCATTATTTTATACTCTCTTTCGATTAAAAAATAAATTTCTAGCCCTAAATGTCTCTGAAACGGTAGAAATCGGTAGAAAGCCGCTAATATTTAAAATTTATTTCATCATAATAGCTTGTTACTGACACAAAAGTTGCGAGCTTCAACACAAATATAAATTAATATAAATCCTCCAAAAATAAATTTTTGTATCATGACTAAACGTTTATGGTTTAGAATGTTTAATGCATATAGATTAGTATGCAAAATTATGTTCGAATTTTAACATGAATATTTAACGCGATATTTACATTGAAATATTTAAATTTACACATTAATCTTTAATTGGCAATTAATTTAATCATCCAGGTTAAGGGTTTTCATTAAATTACCAGCCCCTGTACAAAAAAAAAATGTAATTTAAAACTAAAAATGAAATATTTGAAATACTTACCCCATGCCCATATACATTGGAAAAGGTATAATCTGGGGCTGTTGGTTTATTTCGCAAAAGCAAGGCTAATGCCAACAGTTTCTTGAAGTCCTTCTTGGCGTCGACTGTGCTTTGAATTGCAAGAAGACATAGTGCCAATGCGACAAATAAAATGCATACTGTTCCCATACTAAATGCCATGTTTAAATTTCTTAAAGATTTTATTGTTAATATTGTAAAGTGATTTAGAATGTCTTGAGAATTGAGAACAGAGAGTGAGTGTGACTTTTACCATGGACAGCAGGTGCTTATATACTCTTAAGTTATCAGAAAATCGGAAACTACTTAGTTCCTTTCATTTTATTTGCGATTTTCATTTAAAATTTGATCTGAAATAGTTCATATAATTCTAGATATTGAATGGGTATTGGTGTAATATTTTCCTACTTTTGCCAATAATAGTTTATAAGGGATAAAAGAATCAATGAAGCTTGACAGTGTAATCTAAAATATGGGTAGATTAATCTATGGTTCTATAAAATCTTTTTAATATGTACAATTTTTATCAAAGGCATACCAAAATGATGTATAATATTTTATTAAATCTGCATTGCTAAGCAAAATAAATCCGGAAAACATTTGCTAAGAAGTTTTCGTAATTTTGGAAAGATCGTGCTTATATTTTAACGTTCTTGGATTGGAGGCTATTGAAATTGTCTTAACAAGATGAGCACTCTGATATGTCAAACTCCCCAAGTGTGCAAATTTCCTTATTTTAAGGGACCATGTTTGGTAACCCGCACCTCCGAAACTGAAGATTTTAAACCCAATCTTCTTAAGACTCAGCCTGACTCAAAGCACACTCACTTTAATTTATATCAGACTTATCAGAAACATTCTGTAAATACATGTAAATATTAGTGAAATAAACTCTGTCAATAACTGACAACTGTATCTAGTATCTCCTCACCTACGATGCTGAGTTTTTGTTTGGTCGTTGATAGTAAGTACTAGTTTGTAATTGATAAGTTATTTAACCACCAAGTATGTCCATTGATTATTAAATTTTTTTTTCATCTATACTATTAGTCATCGTCTTGTGCATCGATATTTGCTAGGTTAAGTATCACTTTAAGATGGTTATAAGATAAGGTGAAATTGAAATGAATGTTTCTGAAGAGTTTGTTTGTGAAAATATTCTTATGGTGTTTCTGTGATATTTCATATTATCTTTTAGGAGTGGAAGTTTGGTTAAGCATTATACCGGATTATAAATTTTTTGTCGTGCTCCATTACACAGATAGGAATTTGTTTACGATTTAGAAGTTAGTCCGGAAAGATTGAAGACAGTTTTTTTTCAATTCCGGGATCTTTATTTTAATTATGAATTTATTTATCTTTTATACAATTTTAAACTCCGGAAAATGAAAAAATCATTTTAGAAAAACCCAAAGTCCATTACAAAAATTATTAATGTTAGGGTTAACACTGGTGTAGGGTGCAGCGTATTTTTTTGGCATGTAATTGTTGCAATACCCTCTCAATAATCAGACAATAACAATTCTTTTACCATGTACGAGATCATTCTGTTGGAGCTGCTTATCACAAAAAGTTTAGACTTTGATACTCGCGTTATCTCGAAGCCAGTGATAACTTTAGTGAAGCAACTTGGTACACGTTAAAAAATTCGGAGAAAAATCTAAAACTTTCTTTTTAATATCTGTAGGTGCTTTTCAATGTAAGAAATTAAAATTTTTATTTTCCAGAATTTAATGTAAGAATTTTTGTGTTTAAATTTTTAAAACTACAAAGCCATATGATATATTAACTGTGCGGAATTTACGAGAGGCGTTTCCATTTTTCGTGGGGCTCTATCTGTAGCGTTGACAGAACAATGGAGAAGGTAACCTCGTAAAACCCGTATTAAACGTGGCCCTTATGGAAACCACTATGTTTTGATATGCAATAAATTAATTGGCTTCAATAGTTCTAACTTAAAATTTTACTTATTACTTGTTATTTCAATACTTCTTACTAACAATAGATGATTCGTAAAATAGCTCAGCGTGTTTTTCCGCGATTTTACTGTTTTTTTTTTCTACGTCACACAGTGGCGTTCAGTGTACATACCAAAGAGATTAGTTATGTAAGAGTACGTGTGATCGGTTTTCCTCGTTGAACGCCGCCATGAACACGTCCTACTCTTTCCTTACTTAAAGTATGAAACAGTGTAAACTCGCCTTGAAGAACTTAACGAATCATCAATTGGCTAGAAGACGGTAACCTGCTGCCCCCTTGAACCAAACCGAATGTAAACCCTAACTGAACCTAAACCTAATCCTAACCCTATCAAGACCCTCACCAAACCAAACCAAAACAACCTTAAAGCAAGTCCTGTTTGTGGATTAGTTTAAACAAATGCCACTAGATGCTCCCATAATCGCGGGGTGGAGTTGACTGGCCCTCTAAGCTTAGCAAAAGCTAGTTTTACCTCCTCCCTCATGGACAAGTTCTGAATGGCTCTGGTCTTTGGCAAGGTAAAACTTGTGTGTAGAAGATTAGCCAGAATGTAAGGAGTGCCACGGGAGCCGGAACTTGCACTAAATGAACTAACCTAACACACCATGAATACTATGAGCAACAGGTTGCCCTCTTACCCCATTAATGTATTGTCAATTTATTAATGCTGGGTTTTAAACGTAGTTAATTTCGCAAAAAATATTGTAGAATGGAAAAATTGGGAAGATCAGAACTGCACGAAGCCTGTTACAAGGGCAACTTAGAAGCCGTTATAACCTTTATTCACAACGGCGCTGACCTTAACATCCGAGACAAACAAGGTACCACACCTTTACACCTGGTATGCAGAAGACATTACGTCGACGTTGCCAGAATTCTTGTAGAAAATGGTGCCAAAATCAACGCAGTAGACAAAAATGGCTGGACACCTTTACACTGCGCTTGCCAATACGGCCAAGTAGAAATGTGCCTGTTTTTAATTTTGCAAGGAGCTAATATTAAAGCGGTGGACGGGGATGGTTGGACACCCTTGCATTTTGGTTGTCAGAACAATCAAAAGGAAATTTCGATAATGTTACTAGAAAGGGGCGCAAGTATCAACTTACCCAATGATGACGGTTGGACGCCGTTACATTTAGTAAGCCAAATTGGACATTGCAATATAGCCCTGACCTTATTAGCGAGAGGCGCAAAGGTCAATGCATCTGATCGGGATGGAAGAATTCCCTTACATTGGACAGCTTTGAAGGTATGGCCAAACATTCAATGGTTGCAAACTTTGATGGGTGTTATGATATGCTTTTCACTTAGAAGAAACTATCAATGTATTTATATAAAGTGTGGAACAGATCGGACCAACGCTTAATATGAGTGTTGCATTGTTTAAATCCAACGTAAATTAATCGGTGTGATAAACGTCAGACCTATGACACAAACTAAGGCATTGTGTTTAAAGCTAGATTTAAGTAAGATAGATCTTATTTCACAGCAACATTCATCTGACCTGTTTCACATTCTATATTATCTATGCCTTAATTGACATTTAAAATAATTATAGTTTAGTATCAATTCTAGTGGCCATTATTGTCGCTAATAGTAGGTACGTGTCTACGTGGTGGTAGTAGTTTATGTGGTCTGAAATTAGTTTCAAAACCAACAAAAACGTTTCTTTAAACTGCTGCAATCGTGTTAATTTTTGATACATTGAAAAAATGTCCTAAGTCATACTTGCGATATTGTGCTAGCCATGGTAGCCCCTTTATATTTGCTACTCCTTTTCACTTTAATGTGTCAGCCAATCACGAGCTTTTAGTTTATAATTTATGCCAAAATACGTGTTTACTATGAAGCACAGTTCTTAGGATCTATGGCAAGACGGTCATTTCTTAGAGCCACTATCTATAAATTTCTACCTCAAATAATCATAATTTTTAAATACTTGCTAAAAGGGTCACAAAGAACTGACAAAAATCCTACTGGAGCATGGTGCCAACATGAACATTCGTGATCGTACAGGAAAAAGACCGTTGGATCTTGCCATCGAAAGAGGCAACCAAGATGTAGAAGCTGTCCTAAGTGAAGAGGCCATGGGTTGGCAACCATTTTACGGTGATTTAGAGAAGACCATCTTTGTTGAACCCCCAGTTGCCATCGAAGAAGACAAAAAAGATGAAGAAGTGTTGGAGCCAACACCAATAGATAAAGACGAAGAAATTGAGGCCTTGAGACAAAGATTAACCAACATGAGTCAAGTATTGGAAAGTTTACAAAAACAATTAAGCAAAAAGAAGATGGAGTCCAATAAAGTTGCTGATATTCAAGAACCGAAGAAACAAACTATTCAAGAATTCAAGAAACCAACTATTCTAGAACTCAAGAAACCAACTATTCTAGAACTCAAGAAGCAAACTATTCTAGAACTCAAGAAGCAAACTATTCTAGGACCCAAGAAGCAAAATGTCCCAGAACCCAAGCCATCTTATTTTCAGAAAGTATATCATTCGCTTAGTGATAATTGTGGGAAGTGCGTCATTGGCTCCATAATTTTCGTAATTGCAGCTGATATTGCCTTTAAAGCCTATATAAGGAACTATCGCTCTTGAGTAGTTATCTACTGCAATAATCTTCAGTTGCATTTGCGAAAAGGTATTGCAACTAGTATAGGTTGCATTAATTTATAATAATTGTTGATCATTTAGATTTATGTGGATCTTTATTCTATGGGTCTGGCAACCAATTTGTCAAAAGGTGTTGGCCTTAATTCCCCGCAAACCAATCAAAAGTAAGACATATTGACGTACAAGACTTGGGCGGAGTCATGGAGTAAGCTTTCTAGAGTCGCAGGGCGGGGTTTAAAGATCAACTTCTTTTAACAGATGACTAAACAATTAAATGGGTTAAAATCACAATAAATTTTGTTACTTTTTTTTAATACAATATAGCCTACTTGTTAATTCTTACATTAATGAACTTTATACTTACATAAGGAATACGAATTAAAGTGTAAAATCTTAGCTGTATTTACCCGTTAATCCAAAGGCCGCAAAAGATAAACTAAGATTATTCCTCTAAAAGGTGTAAATTAGATAAAAAAAATTAGATTTTTTATTAGTGAAATCATGTTGCTTGTACTTGAAGCTGAATTTAAAACATACTAGAACAGTCAGTCCTGGAGGAGAGATAGTGTGATGGAGGAGTGATTTTGATGAGCGATCTGCATTGTGCAACAATGGACGTCTCCCAGAGTACCTTGCGATTTTGAAGGGACGTGACATGTGGTGACGTGTAGGGCCAATTTTTTAAACTGTTTTCCAATATTAATGGTGAGGGAACTAGCTTCTAATTTTGAAGCACAGCTGGTGGCTGAATCGTAAAACCCTATCCAAACGCCAAGGATGCTGGAAGGACTTCGATGGCGTTGCACGGAGGCTACGTTATAGGTTTAGAGATTTCTAGTCCATCACACTGTCTCCTCCAAGGTGGCGAAATGGTTAGCATTGTAGGTTCTAATCTAGACGTAGAAAAGGATTATTTAGTAGTAATGTATTTTAATATATAAATATCGAAACGTCATCGGTTATGATGGTGCAACTGTTAGCGTCATGGGATCCCATACTATGGTTGCGGGTTGTAATCTCGGCGCGGAAGCAATATTCAATATGGTAAATTACACTTTGTTATTGAAGTTCATTTTATAACTCGAGTCATACAATAAGTTCAGTTAGTGCCCATTGATTCTTTTTTTTTTTCAAATAATTGAGCCTGTCTCCCAAAAGACGTAGGACTTTTCGAATACAACTAAGAAAAACCCAGAAACAAATGCTAAACACAACAAGCTAGCAGCGTATTGCAAGTCAGTTATGCCAATAAATGGTGAACTGTTCCGTCGTTCCTCCGCGGCTATAGCCAAGTCTCTTTCCAAGAAATATACTTCGCTGGCCCGAAATTTTTCAAATAAACCGGATGATTTAATTCTACCTAATCTGAATCATAAAAACCATTATTTCCGTATTAACTTTGGTAATTAATTTTATAATAAGTTTATCACCACATGTGTTCATCCAGCGTTAACGCTAGGGCGAAGGTTTTACTTCGAAATAGACCATTTTGGAAATTATATGCACAGTAAACAACACACGGGGGTGAGGCCACAATTGGGGTATTCACCTTCGTGCCAAGAAGAAACGGAAGACGGAGCACAAATTCACAACATGAGGGAGGCTAACCAACTAGCACTTCCTTTATCTGTGCTTCTTGGAATGAGGGAGAATACCACAATGGCGGCCTCACCTCCGAATGTTGGTTTCTCAGTATGTTATTTCCGAATTGGTTTATCGAGTGAAGTTATGGGAGAGGAAAAGAAAGTGGAGACGTAACGCCGTCTGTAATAAAATGGGACGTACAATTATCCTACTTTTCTCTCATAATTAAGGTCTTATCAAGGTGAAACCGAGAAGTGATATCTAGTTTATTAGGAAGAAGGTGTAAGATGCCTAAGTATTCGCGCGCCATAGTCCCAGTCCCCCTTTCAAAATACAAGGGGGGGACGTAAAAGGAGGCCAGGCTATTTCGCCTCTCCTCAGTCGGAAAATACGTAATTTTCGTCGCGCTGACGTGAGTTTTCAAGAACCAAAGAGGTGCTGGTTTTAATTTAGAGGCGGGGATTAACTCCGGACCTACGTTTGGACTGGAGATAAATCTGGAAATGTGGTGAATTTATACATCCTCCCTAATAAACTAGATATCACTTCTTGGTGAAACCATTCTTAAGCAACACTGAATACAACTTGACATGTCGTAACCAGAAGCTTTAGTAATGTTGAACATTAGTAGTGATAAACTAACGTTGAATTTCTTAAACCTTACTTTTTATTAAAAAGGTCATTGAATTTGAAAGAATGAGCGTAAGCCATTGCCATGTTGATACTGAACAAATAATTTTTCGGAATATTAACGTTCAGCAACGAAAACTTGTTATCATCCATTAACATAACGAAATAAAGAACGTCTATAACTAAAGCGTAATTGCTAGTACGAATGGATCTGTAAGCGTCAGCAAATGGTTTTTCCTCTCTACCCTCCAGATGTTTGCCCAACCTTTGTAGTTTACTTATTTTAGAATTCTGTAGAAAAGTAATGGATAATTTTTCTTTAATTCACTTCGTGTTTGATGCTGAAAACTGATAATTTCAAACTTACTTTTAGACACGTGGTTATTAGGCCATGTGACTCCACGATTCCCAATGTCAGACGATTGTGCTCTACAGCATCGACCAATTCGTCAAGGTTATCCATTGAACTGTCACATTTTTTAAGATTTACAGACGATGTTAGAGTAAACCCGTATATTCTCATGACACATCCCAGAAAAATTATAAGTGCCAGTAGAATTATCCCGGAAACATTTAATGTGGGAAGATTTTTGAGATATCCTGAAATGAAACGTATGTTGAACCCAAACGTGACTCCATTTGCTGTATAAGTCACCCTTAAATGGAGGCCCTAGTATGAATGGTTCCCGTTTGAGTTGACCCCATAATAGCGGTTACAGCAGTTCCCTGCAGAGCAGTACAACTCTGTACTAGTGCTATTAGTTTAAGGTTATGTTTGGTTAATTGAACCCCTATAGTATTAAGTATCGTTAGGTTTGGTCATTTTAACCCCAATAGTATTTGATTAGGTTCGGTTTGGCTATTTTAACCTCAATAGCATTGTTACAGTAAAAATTAGGTCAAGTAAGTTAACACAGCAACCGCTATTCTTAAAATAGCAGTTTTGAACAACGCCATGGTTTATGGAGCCAAATTTGCTATTTCAGGAGCAACTCTTCAGAGAACTGCTGTTACAAGGTAAACCTTTAGAAAATAACTTGTTTTAGGTATGCGACCACCAGTAATGCGATTTAACATTTACAATACCTAAACCAATTGTATAGCGCAATATGTTCCACACCGCAAACCTTTCAACGTAACGATAAAACTTGGGTATCCACAGTCGAATCGAATTATGCATAATAATTAGCATCAAGAAAAACACGCATATAAAAGTCCACAGCTGAAATTTTCACGAAAAACATTGTATTTTTGAAGATTTAAGGACGTTTTCTGACCATTTGCCTTACTTTGCTTTGAAATGGCTTCAAGATAAAGATACTCCCCTCTCCGCATGTAGATGGGTCTGTCTTCGTGATGTGAACAATATTATCGCTATTGCACGTTAACGAGAAGTTGACGGCTTTTTCACGTTCTGGTGTAACGTATAAGTTTGAAGCGGTAAAATCCACTTCCTAAGTAAAATTAAAAGTCAGTTGTTGAAATTTCATCGTTATAGGGTTCCACAAGTCGCTTGCATACCCATTTGTATACCCTAATCCAATTAATGTGTTTTCAATGGTGCTGTCTTTACCACGGTAGGTAAAACTAAACTACATACTAGCGACTTGTGGAATTCTTTAATTTAGACATGAATTACATCTTTCACTAGCATTTCTACTATTCCATTCCACGTTCCACTTGGACTTAACAATCCGTATTGGTTATCTTCCGGAACAACTAACCGATACCTGAAAAGGTTGTTTGTTTTTGAAAAATTCAATTCGCAATTTAATTGCACTTGATCAAACCTTAATTAACATAAGCCTTAGGTTCACAAGGCCCTAAGTTGGCTAATTTCTCGTATAGAACAGTTAAGTTACAAAACTGGGAGGCTAATATTAATTACGAAGGGTCAACCCCTAGCCATAATCGGTATGCACCCTATCTGCAATGATTACGTAATCATATCCAATCCTTCCTAGATACTCATTCGTAATCCTGTAATCATGCGTTATCACGCGTAGTCATCTGTAATTATGTAATCACTTGTGTTCAAGAAAATTATTTTTCATATCTAAAGTATCGCCAGCTGTATTTCATTATTATAAAATACCATATTCATTATTCATAATACCGTAATCAGCGTAATAATTGATAATTAGCGTAATAATTGATAATCAGTGTAATAATTGATAATCAACGTAATTATTGGTAATCAGCGTAATAATTTGTAATCAGCGTAATAATTTGTAATCAGCGTAATAATTTGTTATCAGCGTGATAATTGGCTATCAGCGTGATAATTGGCTATCATCGTAATCATCGTTAATCAGCGTAATCATCGGTAATCAGCGTAATCATTTTTAAACAGCGTAATCATTTGTGCTCATACCGTGTTCACTATTGAACTCTTTCATTACGTAATCAATGTACAGAAAAAATTTAATGCTTAGCCTGTCGGTAAATAACAACTAGGCTTTAATTGCTTTGACTGCATAAGTGTTACAAAATTAACTATCCCAGTTGGATTTTTACCTGAATCCCAATTGAAGCGCCAAGCACTCAAGTAGTATGAAATTAAGACCACCTCGCCCGTATAAGGTACCGTCCGCCCTTTTATCTATAGTAAACAAACTGTCCTGTTTGAAAAGAAAATAATCATGAAAATGTAGGTTAATTTGAAAGGAAATATATACACACAAAAAGTAAACAAAACCTACATTCAAAACCGCAATTGTAAAAGTATAATTTTCTAGAAGTCTCATTATTGGTAAATCCTGGTAGCAGCCTTTCTTCCCGTTCTTATGTCGTTGAAAGAACTTCGGCTTCTGACTTCCAAACGCTTTCTTTTTAGAAACGAAAAACGTTTCTACTTTCGCTGTTTGAATGAATGCTACTATGAAAGTTTTGAAAACAAACAACGTTTAGTTTAGTGCATCTGTATGTTGCTTATAACACGCCACCGCTACATATGCTAATGCAGAAGTACATAATGGTTTTATCGAACGAAACATTCATTGGTGTTAACTCATTTAGAAAATAGTACTAACATAAGTTTATGAGATATGTTCCATAAGTTTGACACTTCCTACACATCGTAATGCTAGAGACTTACTGAGAGCTAGTTCGAGAGAGAACGACTAGAGAATTGATTTCATTCATTTTTGCATTCCATCTTTTTATTTAGTCTGTAGTCTATACTAAGCCTTTAACAGTGCCTCACCAGGCGTGGCTTAACGAGATACCAGACGTTTCACCTACGTCACTTCATGACAAACTTATGAAACATATCTTATGGTACTAAAGGTAAGAAGAGTCCACGAAACCTGACAACAGTTGTTCTTGTAACCAAACAATCTACTTAACTCGAAAGCTTTATAACGAAAGTGCTCTATTCTCACTTAGAAAACACAATAAAAAGATGCAAAGGTAATATATCAAATGCATCAATACTTTGATAACTAAGCCCAGAGAGAAATACCAGTAAATTCATTATGTAGGAAATATAACCTAGGCTAGTTTAGATTTTAGAAGCTTATCACGTTGATGTTTTGACCTTCAATAGGACAGGAATAGACCTTTTTCAATGTAAAAAAGGGGTAGGCAACCCTCAGTATCGGGACGTAGAAGGGGGTTGATACGTTTAGGTCTCAGCGCCCTCTCCTCACCAAATGCCTCGAGCACTGGCGAATAAAAAATCGAGATGGAAGGCAAACTAAATCGATTGTCCACCTTACAAGCTCTCAACGTACTCTATTGCAATATAAATGCTTCTAGTTTTGGCACTTAAAACTTAACGTAAGTTCTAAGGATCTTAAAACGCTTTTGAATTATTTCAACAAGTCTTTGAAAGGTGCTTTTAATAAAGAAAACGAAATCAGGATAAGCCTACCTTTCACGATTAAGAAGTGCCGATTCTGTAGGAGATACAAAATTGTTTTTGTTGCGTGCAAAGTTTCATATCGATCAGGCATGTGAAAAGGGGTCAAAATTAACTTACCAAATATCTCCCTAACTAATAACCGAACTGGAAAGTGATGATATAAGCAGTGATCTTTATGCCGTCTATAGGTTTTAACGATCAGTTGACCACTAGGCCTAATATTTATCGGAGCTAAAAATTACCAAACTACTCACCATATTCTTCAAATGGGGTTCAAAATAATTTTCTAGATAACGAATAGAGGTTTTGGACCGCCTACTGAATGAAACTGAGCATTTGCGAAACGTTCTAGAGTACAAAAACCGTTAAAATTCCTTTGAGGTTACAAAATAATGAAACGGGTACCCTTATATAAAGCACGCAAGTTCTGGAAATTAGATTCTTACACAGGGTGTTTCTGATAGGTCTGTAAGAAATAAAGTGGGGTGTTCTCTGTGGGCGATTTCGAGTCTAATGCGTTATATGACACTTTAGCGTCCGTTTTCGAGTAATGGTTCGAGTGTTTTACGGATGACCCCCTTAATTTAATGAAGGAACTGAAAGAGAATTTTGGGCACAATTAAATTTTATAGTTCATCCTTAAAACAATCTGGATAATCTTAACTTGAAAACGGTGACCCTTGCGGCAAAATGTGATAAGAACATTTTCCACTTAAAATCAACCCAAGGAACATACCACTTAATATCTTACAGAACTTTCAGAAGCACACTGTATAGAACACTTAAACTCTGAAAATATATCCATTGATTAAATGTAACATAATAACCATAAGTATGAGACTACCCATTGTCGTAATGCAAAATGTTAATCTTAATCAGAGAGAATTTATAATAGTGAGTGGAAGCTCTTGCCCTTGACAGTGCTAAATACAATGTAGCTCAAACAAGTAGACTGCGACGCTAAAACTGGCCAGGAAAATTTCCGGTCACATGACACTCCTTTAATTTTAAAGTTTGCCCTCACTCACTGTTGGTTGTACAATTACCCAATAAGGGTTCGTGATTTCGAGTGCGACTGGTGCCATTTGGAGTTATTTTAAGTCAGACCGTTCCCTTTCCCTAAAAAAGGTAGTGTCTTTCTCCCCTAGAGACCCTCCCACAACATTCTAGACCCACCCTAGAGGGAGGGGCCTCAAAAAATTATACCGGAAATAGACCTGGCCAGTTTTGTTGATCACGTGATTTTTGAGCTTCATAATATTCCTGAGTTTCCACTCCCTATTATAAAATCTCTCTGTCTTAATTAACATATTGGTTACCATGGTATTGATAGCGGTCTTGGTATAGCCAAGAAGCGATATCTAGTTTACTAGGGAGAAAATATGAATTCGCCACATTTCTAGCTTTATCTCCAATCCAAACGTAGGTCCGGAGTTAATCCTCGCCTCTAAATTACAACCAGCATCTCATTGGTTCTTGAAAACACACGTCAGCGCTACGCGAATGACGAAAATTACGTACTTTCCGGCTAAGGAGAGGCGAAATAGCCCGGCCTCCTTTTACGTCACCCCTTGTATTTTGAAAGGGGGACTGGGACTATGGCGAGCGAATAATACACCCTTTCGACGGGAAAGGGGGTAGGGAACCCTTAGTATCGGGAGGTACAAGGGGGTTGCTCCAGTGCCGTGTTTGCGCACCCTCTGATGCAAAACGCCTACAGCGCAGGCGCTAAAAAGCGAGATGGAAGGCAGAGTTTTACCCCCGTGCCTTTCCCTCTTAGACTCGTCGAAAGGGTGTATTAGGCATCTTATACATTCTCCCTAGAAAACTAGACATCGCTTTTTGGTATAGCTATGGGTCTGCCTCAACACGAGTCGCGTCTATGAAATTGTTTCGACAAACCTAGGTTAGTTTCAAAAATTATGCCACATACTTATTGTTGTTATGCTTACAGAAACTATATTCCTATACTTTTATAATTCAGAAATAATAAAGCGTGCAAAATGTTAGTGCTATAAGCCGGTCGATAATAACAAACATTACTAATGTAAAGAGGGTGTCTTAATTATTTGAATTCAATATCTTCTAAAGTGTAGTGTTTCCCCAACCCCAAGTGAACTGAGTGGGGACGGGTAATTTTTGTCTGAAATACAAATTTATCTTGACTCTGCTTGAAATGGAATTCTACGTACTCAGTTCAGTTAATGGAATCACTAATTTATAGAAGCATTGGACCTCAAATAGCTAAGCCTTCCTGTATTCCTATATGTCTGCATGATATTTGGTCGCCAAAACAATCGGCAGCTGTGAAGTTAGAAAACTTGACATGAAAAGCAGGCCAATACTAAAATCAATAAAACGTCCACACATAAGACGGAGAAAATTAATTATTATTGAATGGCAGTGGTATTAATGAATTCGGTACACGAGGGTGGAACAGATCATATGAACACTTATTTTGCATGAAATAATGCTAAATTGCCTACGAAGAAATAGTCGATAGGATCTGAGCTAGCAATAAAAATGATTGATCTGATCTCTTAAGTTTGTATTGTACGATAAATCAGAAATATATTACTTTACACGAAGTTCACTTCTCCCTACCTCGCGCCGGCCATCATCTATGAAGTATTTTTACAGGCTAAAAACGGTACCGTTCCTCCCGAACAGCGAGGCAGAGAGGTGAAAATAAAAACACTAGCGTCGCGTAGTGAGAAAATTGTGCGTAAAACCGGTTTTCTTACAATCGTATCCTGGTTGTATCTTATGCAGCGGCTTCTCACTTGCGCGAAATACAGTTGAATCCCGCCGTTTCTGTGAAACGTCAGATTATCTTGGCAGTGGCCATTTATCACAGTTCTCTCTCGAGAGGAAAAAATTTTCTCTTCGCGACTAGCGCGCGTCTGGAGGGGGAAAAGTTCACGCCTCTTCACTCTTGAAAAGTTTTTTTTTTCGGGTTTTCTCTTCATAGATGATGTCCACGGTACTAACCATTATTGAAGTGAACTTCGTGTAAGGTAATATATTTCTGGATAAATTAATTGTTCGTTTCATCTGTTCCACACGGTTCATCAAATCTTTATAATTTTGTAATACTAAAAATGATATAAATGTAATTTGAATAGATTACGTGAATATTTCGAGTTCATAACATATTTACACATTTGATACAAATCATTTGCTTTGATCAATTGAGTACTGTTTCACGTAGCCAGACACAAGCAATGTAAGAATAAGAACACTTTTGATTAAAAAAAAAAAATAACGACAAATTAAATTAAACCAGAAATAAATTAATATAAGCATGATTGTAATTAAGGTTAAAGGGCAACTTGTTTTGAACAGTTTTCTCGATCAGTTAAAAAATGCTAAACGTAATTTTAGGGTTTCAAAGATTGATATAATAAATTAACATTAAATTAATGTGTATTTTATATTTTATTTGATTATTTGTAATAACACTAAAGTTTATTAGCCACATTGATGGAGGCAGGGATAGATTTATTTTTTAAAGAAGGAATGGGTAACAGGGTTATTCGGGTGCGCGTCCAAGTCCACGACCCCCTTACCCGTGACGGAGGGATATGAAAGAAGAGGCGGGTCTTATTTTCATTATGGCGTTGTATGTATATCCGGGTCAAATAAACGTCGTCTGCCAAGTTGGAATGGGCTTGGATTGTAATTTTTGAAAACTCCCGCACATTTAGCAGAAATGTACTTCGTATGTGGACTTTTAAGGTATGTTAGAAACTTGGAAGGCGCTTTAGATCCTATTTCCGGTTTCGTAAAACCACAACAAATTTGATAATTCCCGTCATCTGTTTTAACCAAACACTAAGCTCACAAAACTCCTGGCCATTCACTAAGCCTTGGTTAACTTCATCAAATTCGCTTACAAAATCATGAGGATAGTAGACATAATTGGCTTTAGAAGAATTAGCGAACACTTTTTACCCCTACAGATGTACTCCAAATCGAAAACACCGGCACCAAATTCACTAACTACCTTCTTAATTGCTATTAAAAACAATTCCCGAATAATTTCCGGACCCTCGCTTTTAGACGGCTCCATTTTGAACCCCTGTGAAGACGCTTATCTGTACAACGCAAGAGGGGTCGTAGTCATAGCGACAGAGGTAAACAGGAATTACGTATTTTTGGCCCTCCTTGTCAGCAACGTCACCAATACGTAGTTTTAGTGAGCCAATGAGATAATTTAATTTTTTGGTTACGTGTTGAAGGAAGGGGCTCTATACTCGGCTATGAGTCGGACTGAAGTAAAGGCCAAACGTTGTCCATTCCTTCTTAAAAAAATAAATCTATCCCTGTGGAGGTATTATTTTGCTCATCTTTGGTGACGCTGGAGAAGTATTTGTAAGAGACTTTTGTTAGTTGAAATGTGGTAATTCTTTCGCGAAAAAAATTATTAGGAGACAACATTGTTAGGATATTCAAGTAATTGGAATGTTATGAAGTTAATTGAACAAATAGTTTTAAATCAATAGAAGTAGATTTGAATTCACCAAAAGTAATTCATTTAAGGTTTATATATATTAAGTTTTACGCGAATTTATACACTCTAAAATTAGCAGCAGAAAACCACTACACCAAATGCCACAGAAAAGAAGAATAACATACTGCATGTCCGCCATTACAATATATTGAACTTTGTTTTGATTTTCTAGTTCAGCTTGTTCTAAATCTCGTTTTAAGAAAAACATTTCGATATTTTCGAATTTGTCAAAGAGGCCAAGTGACCGTATTCTTCCCAACCTACAACGATAAATTTGGTCTTTAAGCAAGACTCTGTCCTCGCTGTTATCCAAACAGGGCAGCGGAGGGTGGGTAAATATTATTTTAAATACGTCAGAGACACGTGACCGAGGACAGGCGTGGTTCAAAGAAACTTAGAACGTTTCATTTCGAAAACTACGTACTTCAGAGAATTGGCACTGTAATCTCGTGAAAACAAGGACTAGGTGTCCAGTCCAACTCTATACGGAGTCTTTGAATCTTAACGTCACGTGGTGCATGTGACGTATTTGAAAGAATTTTTTTAGATCCTCCACTCCATTCAATGGAATCATTTTTTAAAATTTTAAAAAAACCCTGGTCTTGTTTTAGAACAATACAGTGAAACGTCACTTACGCTTGGTTAAAAAGCTTTTGATGTTTAAATGAGTGACCAAAGGCGTAAGCCATGTTGATTTTTATTAAGGGTTCTTTGGCAATGTTTACTTTACTTAAAGAATGTTCATGCTTCTCCATCATCATAATAAAGTACTGTACATCGACTATTAATGCGTAGTTAGATGTCATCATTAAATTGAAGGCAGATGGAAATGGCAATTCACGTTCCTTCCCTCTTTTTTCCAGGTGCTCAGCAAATTCTTGTAACTGGCTGAACTTAGAAGTCTGCGCGTAAAAACATTTCATTCATTCATATGTAAATGAATGAATCGACGTTAATATTTCTTCATAAAAGGGATGTACAACGTGTAATGCAGAGACTTGGCCTAATCAAGCGTATCTTCCATCAAATAGAGCTCTACTGTGCAATTGTGCATGTGTGAATTTTGAACGGGTATCGTAATTTTCGTTGAATCTATGGTTTAAGCAGACGACAGACTGCCATGTGACATTGCCGAATCACTACTTCAGAAAAATGTAGCACTACAAGTAAATATAGTTCTTGATACGCCCTGCAAAACGCATTGTACATCCCTTTAATCATAAGTACATTGTATCTAGTTCGAAAATAAGTTCATAGGATATGTTCCATAAGTTTGTCACTGGTTCCTGAGAGCTTGTTATGAAGTAACGTTTCATAGATTCTCGTACAGCGTCGCCTGGTGTTGCGCTGTCAAAGGCTTAGTACGGACTAAATTGGAAGATAGACTGCAAAACCGAGTGTAATCAATTCTCGCGTCGTTCTCGAACTACCTATTAGTAAGTCTCTTGCATTACGAAGTTTGTGACTAAATTGGAAGATAGACTGCAAAACCGAGTGTAATCAATTCTCGCGTCGTTCTCGAACTACCTATTAGCAGAAGGGAATAAGAGAGAAGGGACACACTTTATATCTCCATAATGCTTTACACTCGTAACAACAGTTTTACTAACCTCAAATCAACTACCCTTCACTGATTCGCTATCTAACTTCTGTCTTAGCGGTGACGTCACATAAGAAGGTGACGTCTCGGTTGACGAATAAAAAGTAGTTTTGTTTACAACTTTACATTGAAGGAGATAAAAATGGCCGAATTTCATGTTGATAAACGAAATCAAGCTGTGCAATTAATTTAGATACACGGGAATTGAGAACATACCAAAATCAGATAATTTGAAGGTAATAAATAGATGAAAACTAATTATTCTGAATTAACATTAAAAAATAAAAATTAAATTCAATGAAATACATACTTAAGGTTATAATTACACAAGAACGAAACATCGACAGCCCTAAGCCTTTGGAGAATGAAAATCTAGCAGACAAATAGGCCGCCTGATACCGCGGAGAAGTTAAAGAACTATTTTTGCAGTAAATTGGTTAAAAGCTGTGTACTTGCGCAAAGTTTTCGCGGTTTTCTTGAGGTTGGTCGGACTCTCGTTACCAAAGCAGGCTCTAATGTCTCTCTTATTCCCTTCTGCTATTAGTAAGTCTCTAGCATTATGTGAATTGTTATACTTATGGAACATATCTTATAAATTTATGGTTCGAATGATCACTTTACCTTCAAACATGTGTGTACAATGCCTTGAGTTTCAAGATAGCCTAATGACATATGCTCTTCTTTGACAGCATCATAAAGAGCATCGATTGTATCAAAAGGTCTTTCACGTTTAATGAGATTAACAGACGAGGCGAGGGTAGAACCGTACATTTTCAATGTCGATCCTATAAAGATGACTGCGGACAATATAATTACTCCGGGTATGTCCAACTTTGGCAAGTTCTTTGAGCTACCTACAAATTCAAATCAGTAATACCACAAATTCATAAGCTAAAATGAATCATTGTGTAGCTATTTTCTCCATATATCAAGGAGGGCTTCGAGGGAGGAACAATGCTAATCATTGGAGTTTTCCTATAAAATACTCTTACCTAAACCTATAGTAACAGATAGTATCTTCCATATTGAAAATTTCCTCATTAAAAAATAATACTCCGGAATGATTACACGAATTAAGATTTGCGCTAATAACATCACAAATGCAACGGTATATTTCATTAGCCAAACCTATAGGTCAAACATATGGAAACTTTTATCAATCTACTTTATCCTTTTTACTTAAAGAATTTTGCATTATTGTTTACCTGACTTTGAAAAGGTTGAGACAAAAATGACCTTTCTGCGCCAACTGACGAATCAGCCCTCGTTACGTGAACTATATTATCATGATTAATCGTTAAAGAGAAGTTTACCACCTTTTCCCTCGCAGGTGTAACGTAAAAGCTAAGTGCCGCCAAGTCGGCTTCCTATGGATTAGAGAAAAGTTTTTCATATCGATTGTTTCTACAATAAACCTTGTATTTATTATAATGTAGTACCATAGCCCTAAATCGAATAAGTAAGGGTCTGTGGTAGGGACGTTTATAGAGTTTTCATTTGGGTTTGTTACACGTACGCCACACCTTCCTGAGTGAGTTTCAGCCCAACCCCAGCGTGGCAGTATAAAGTTGATGGCAAATTGTATCTCGTTTTCCAAACCAAAGCTCTCCATTATCGGGATTTTCGCGCCAAACAAAATTAAAGACTCTAGCGCCATCTTTTTTACAAGGTTTTCCTCAAAAACCGAAACAGAATTGAGGGAGAGCGTACTGTGATTTAGTTCCTTGGTAAAATTGGATAGAGTTAGAGACCGTAGTAAGTGATACTTTCTGTTTCTGGCAAATACACCATCAGGACAGACTCCTCTACCGGGAATACACGCACCACCACGAGACGACTCTCTAGCTTTTTATAAAGGGTGGGTGCTCATATCACGGGACCAATACTTATGGAAAACATGATATACTTATGGAAGCTAATATAAACATCAGCCTAGATTTCGATTGTGCTACCAGAACAGAACAGTAAGGGTATCGATTAGCAAATTTCAACAAAATGACTGAATTCTAAGTAGCAGAAGTTCAATTTCTTAACGAGAAGATGTTTTTAAGAATGCAGGAACACACGCAATGGCTTCTTGGTACTGCCGATTTACACTAATGCTAATTTTATAGATAATATATCCATAAGTTTACTCATAAATTAATTTAAGCGGTACCTACGTCGTTAATCAGCATTCCCACTGCTCCATTCCAAGTTCCATTAGGCAAGGGCAACCCATATTGTTTATCCTTGGGAACCATTAGTCGATATCTGAATTTACAAGAGAAAACAAAACAATAACTTCTAAAAGTGTTTAATTTTGAAAAAACCTGATAAAGTCACGATTGTGTTAAATGCTAAAACAAACCTGAAATACACCTATATTAAACCAAGTAAGTAGGCGGATTTTATACAATCAATAAGCGATATCTAGTTTACTAGGGAGAAGGTGTAAATTCGCCACATTTCTAGCTTTTTCTCCAGTCCAAACGTAGGTTCGGAGTTAATCCCCGCCTCTAAATTACAACCAGCACCTCATTGGTTCTTGAAAACTTACGTCAGCGCTACGCGAATGACAAAAATTACGTATTATCAGACTGAGGAGAGGAGAAATAGCCGGGCCTCCTTTTACGTCCCCCCTTGTATTTAGAAAGGGGTCTGGGACTATGGCGCGCCAATAATTAGGCATCTTAGACCTTCTCCCTAGTAAACTAGATATCGCTTCTTGATACAATATTGTACCAAAAATCATTCAAAAGAAAATATATCGCAAGAAGTCAAAAAACAAACAAGATATGAGTTATATTCTTAATTTGGTTTGTTTGCATTGTCTAATTCCTGCTTGTTAATATAAATATAATTACCTAAATCCGAGTAATAGAGCCAAAGTTTCGATAATGAGATAATTGAGACCAGACCGACCAATTAACGTCCCATCGGCCATTTCACGTAGCATGAACAAACTGTCCTATTGTAAAAAATTTATTTTAAAATGAAAGTTCTTTAAATTAAAAATAAATATAGTAATTCATACGTTTAAAACGACAATGTTCAATGTTCTGTTTTCAAGTACTCTCATATTGTTCATGTTTTATAAAAATCTGATGAATGCTTAGCAACAGTTCATAGAGTTGAGATTTGTTGTTAGTCCAAGAAGGCTTCTACAGTCAAACGCGTACCCATTTTTAAAGTGATTTTACAGTATGCGAATAATAAGCAAAAATATCATCTGTAGAAAGATGATATTTGCGAAGATCAGCGATTGTTTTTGTTAGTAGATTCAGAGTCAGACATAAACTTAGAAACATCAGCTATTTATTTAGAAACAGTTTAAAAACAGTATACTTTCAGTCTAAAGAAACCTCTGCTATTGCGGTTTTCCAGATAAAATAAATCGTAAAGGATTTCTGTTTTCTTGTCAATGAATCTACTCAATTTAGTACTTTAAACGGCCGAAAGGTTTCGCGTTTTCGTATTGACTCTATTGCACAAAACATGGATGACAATCTCTGTTTACATTACATTAATGCTATGGTAAATATAGAAACGAAAGAAAAATGCAACCTCAAGGTATATTTCAGGACAAATCATTAAAGTTTTTTATTTTACAATAAAGGCCAAATCAATTACTATTTTATGGGCAACTTAAGAGTAATTTAAGGTTCTGAGTGCCAAAAATATTAATTGTATTAACGAAAACAATACACCAATGTAAGTTACCACAAAACTATTAAAGGAAAAGGACAGTTAACATAATATTATACCGCAAATGAACTTCATTTTTCTGAATATAAAAGGAATTAAATACTAGAAAAGAATAGGTATTTAGTTGGTTTTAAAATCGGGGACTACGGCGTCACCTGCCATTTGTTTAGTGGCGTCTGCTAAATCGAACCACTTACCCCTACGGGAGTAACGGCATTTGTTGAATTCTCACAGGCTGAGAGAGAGTTAAGGGGTAAGTAGTTTGATTTACCAGACGCTACTAAACCTATAGCGGCACAATAGTCCTAGTTATTAAGACATATTAAATGCTAATTATTTTGTAATAAGAGATAATTAATTATTTTTTTAATATTTTTATTTACATTTGGAGAATGGCCGTTCTTTTAAAGTATACTGTTTTGTTACCTGAACTTTTCCTTTAATGTATTTTTACAGAATAAATCGGTAACTTACAGTGCTATTTTAAAAAAAATGTGGTTATTAAAGGACATCTCTAATAGTTTTGTAGAGTATGGATTATTTCTTAACTATTTTGAGTAATGGAGTTATATCGATCAGGTTATAAATATACTCACGTTTTAGGCCTACCGCATTTTATAAAAGAATGTATAGCAGAAACTTATGAACACGCGATGTTAAATGTAAAATAGAACAAGGTCGTGTGGATGAAGTGTATCTGAAAATGATGTAGATCAAAAAATGATCTAGAATTGATGCACACATGCAAGAATCATTCATTCAATATCCGAATAAATTGTCATTTATTAATAATTGAAAGTTGTATTCACGATTTATTGGGATGCGATTAATATAATTTAATATATTGTTTATATCCTAGGCTTTAAATTGATGTGTGAATTATTTTTAATTACAAAATTTGTATATTTTTTCTTATCAGAACAATAATTAACTTGATCCATTTCTATTGTCTATTTGGTAAACTATTAACTGTCAGGTACACTTCCTCTAGATATTCTTCTAAACCATAGAACCAATTATTCATAATCATTAAAATCCAGAGTGTGATATTATTATTAATAATTTAAATCAAATTTATCGGAATGCAATGCTATTAAGCACGGTTTAATACTTTTAATCACTAATTATCGGGATGTAATCATGGTTTAATAGTCTTAATCATAATTCTAAAGACACAGTCGAAACTTAAACAATTTTAATCGTAAATAAATGGATTAAACATGAATGATTTACTCACATAAGGAGATTTAAACTATTGAGGTACACGAATTATGGGAATGTTCATGTTCAATAGTTATAATCACGATTCTATAGACCGAGTCGAAGCTTTAACAATTTTAATCAAAAATAATTGGATTGAACACGAATGATTTTCTCACACATGGAGGTAAATAAATGTAATTGCAATTTTTAAAACAAAACTAAAAAAAAACATTCCTATTTCTTATAGTGTAGATTCTATTTTAAGAAATATATTTCTGAAGTTTCGCTAAAATGCGTTTTTTCTCTGCAAATGCATTACTACTTACAAGAAAGAGTCTAGAATAATCATTACTTACCACAAGAAACACGATTTAACAAAGAAAAGAAAACATTTTTTAAGCTAGAAGAAACAATGGAATTATTATTGACCGGCTGGAATAGAACCATAAATAAACATAATGCTCGAGGAAGCTAAGCATAGAGGTTAACGATTTAGTGGATTTTCACGACTTGCAATACAAACTACTTAAAGGCCGGGAAACGGCGAGAAGGGTTCTTGTCAAACTGAAAACCGTGCATCGAACTAACAATGGGCGACCGTGCTTCTAACTTTTTAGGGGTTCTTGTCAAACTGAAAGCCGTGCAAAGCGGTTCTTGTCAAACTGAAGATAAACAATGGACAGTCTCTTAAATGGGGGATGCAAAAAGTCGGGGAAACAAAATTTAAGAGACTTTCCATTGTTTATCTTCAGTTTGACAAGAACCGCTTTGCACGGCTTTCAGTTTGACAAGAACCCCTAAAAAGTTTGAAGCACGGTCGCCCATTGTTAGTTCGATGCACGGTTTTCAGTTTGACAAGAACCCTTCTCGCCGTTTCCCGGCCTTTAAGAAGTTAAGAACCCTAAAGCCACAGGTATGAGAATAAGTATACCGTAATTGTAAACAGAACTTTTAATGGTTCGGTTGCGTTCGCCTTCCAAACTACTAAGTTAAAACTATTAACCCTAAAAAGTTTTCAGGTTTGAACTGTTCATTTCAATAACAAACGTGTGCTCTGAAAGCTTACTTGAATACGAATCGCCATAAAAACTTCTTATTTAAAACTATAAACACTTGTTTATGCAAACCCTTTAGTTTTCTGATTTAAAAACTTTATTTCAGGGTAGAACGTGTGCAATTACACTGAAAGCTTACTTTTATACTTCAAACCAAATCGTTGCTCTGTTGCTACGCACACCAGTGTAAGTTTCCTTGGCCGTAGACTCGAACAGTCAAATATTAAGGAAATACGTCAAGAAGGAAAATAAGTTTTCAAGGAGTAAAACTCGGTAACGATTTTTAGAGCATTAAACAAATTAAAAGAACTGAAGTGCAGTGGAACCTTTCGAAACGTTTGAATATTAAGTACATGTGTTGCGTACAGTCCTAAATATTGAAAACCTAGAAGGAAATCGTGCCAAGATACACTTAAATATATAATGAGAAAAGTGACTTAATGACGAAAGCCAAGTGGATATAACGGGCGTTGGTGACAAGTTCTTCGATTTACATTTGCCACAGAAACTAGATTCAAATAATATAGCGCATTGTGGGCGTGGTATTATACTTCGGTAAACAGGTCATTTGAATAATAAATAATATAATGCTCCTGATTGGCTGAAACATTAAAGATAAATAAGTTAGAAAGACGTAGGTAACTAGGCTGCCTAACACATTAAAGGTATACATGCCTGATAGTACCAATAAAATAAAACATTAAAGGAAAAGTTCAGGTGACATAACATTGTACCTTGAAAGAGCTGTCTTTTCTAAATATAAATGAAATCAAGAAAATAAAAGGTCTCTTATTTCAAAATAATTCGGATTTTACTAGTCCTAAAAACGAGGACTACTGTGACGCCATTGGTTTAGTGGCGTCTACTTGCCCGAACCTTTTACGCTTACCTCTCTCAGCCAGTGAGAATTCAACCAATCCCGTAGGGGTATGATGTTCGGGCTAGCAGACGCCACTAAACCAATGGCGGATAGCGTGGTAGTCCTCATTTAAGACTAATTAAATGCTAGTTATTTTGTGATAATAGATAATTTTTTCAAATATTTTTCCTTTTATCAGGAGTTCATAATAACCCACCTTCGGGGGGAAGTACGAAACTGGTTAAAAAGCCCATAACAACAAAGCTTCGCCGTAAAGCTCAGCGGATTTATACACCGCTTAACTTCCAAAGAAATAGTTACCCCAATTTTTAGCGCCCACGCGCATTAACTTCCACACTTCCGCTTGAGCACTATTTTTATCTTGTGATTTTGGGAAGCGAAAATGGCTTGCGTCTGTGTCTGTCTGCGGCTCGGCGCGGTGGAAATTAAACCTTGGCTAAGAAGTTTTGTGATGGTTTCTAGTTTTCTACAAAACGATGAAAACGATTAATGTTTTGTTGTGATATGTGCGATTGAGAATTCCGTAGTTAAATTAAAACGGTTTGGGCAAATTTATTCCCAGTATCTTTAATATAAGAATTCCATCGTGTTTCTACGTCCACCATAGTCGCCATTTTTCTTAACGACGGAGATCCCCGCCAACGGAAGTTTTGGAACGAAACCAAGGAGCATAGATACCACTACAAACTACTGTAAAGTTGTATGTCCATCAACAGGCTAGTCCTTTCTATGAGCAACGACAAAATCTTGTTGTTCGCTATGTTTACCATTAGCTCTATGGCCAGTTTCGTACTTCCCCCCGAAGGGGTGTTATTATATATATTATGATATTATTTATATTTAGAAAAATATCGTTCTTTTAAGGAATATTGTTATATTCAGGAACCGTTTCCTTTAACTATGTTATGTAAGGTAGTGTATATTTTCGTTCGTGATGTAAAATTATCGTGGTAATTAACAGAAAGTATTGTTTTACCTGCAGATCAATAGGTAAACGTGCAAGCTCACATTTCCAGCGAAACCGGCAAAAACCATTACAATATTTTATCATTAGTGGTAAGTTCCTGTATAGAATGTCTCAATATATATATTCGAAAGCCATATATGATAATGTATATTTAGAGTTGGAATCATTTGCGCATCTACATTATTGAAAGAGATATGAGTACGATGTTGAAAGGGGTAGAGAAAAGATATAGGATCGGGCATTCAAGGAGGTTTAACCGTTTATGTATCTGCTTATTCACATGATCCAAAAAGCCAGTAGCGCTGGCGCCAAAAATCGAGATGAAAGGCAACGTTTTACCTCCTTGTGTTTGAGTCTTATTTACAGCAGAAGTATATAATACTTGTCTTCGAGAGAAGTGTAGAACAAAGCGAGGCAGTTGTAGCACGATTTTTTCCAACATCAGGACATACGTGATAAATAGTTCCCTCATTAGCGCCCAACTATTTGCCAAGGCGCCCTTGTGGAATTTTGTCCCCCTTCAAGACAATCAAGGTTTGTGAGTTGATTGCTGAGGGTTTAATACCAAACAGTTATAGAATTCTATCCACGCTGCGATGCCCATCTGAAGGTTGGTTAGCAGGAGAGCAAACAAATGGGTGAGCCTGAGTTTAACCATAACTACAGTATTAAGAGGTAACAAGAGTGTCATACTTCTATCTTCTTCTGGTTACAGTAAAATGGTCGAATATGGCAACATAGGACTCTTTCATTTCATTGAAAGTTTAGTTGTTGTACATGTACCAACTGTCCACTTGCAATTTTTCTTGTATATGCTTAATCTATACATGGTTAATAATATTTATACAATTTTAATTTTAACAATCAAGTTATTTCATAAAAACGCGTAAATCGCTTTCTTAATTTCTCAACACTCAGTGACTCTACGAACTTCCGATCTGGACGCAAAAGTATAATGCTACATTTTGCCTCCCAAATACCCTGGTTTTCCATCCAAAAAACCTCGATTTTCACCGTAATGCTCAGTAGGATATTAGCGTGGAAAAACAGTGGAAATTGTAAGACTATTAAAATTTGTTAATAATAGAAATTTTCTCATTATTTTCAGTACCTGGACTCAACACTCGGAAGTTACACGTTTATAAAAATATTTTTATAATTTTCATTATTAGTCTTTTTAATGAAATTTAATTTATGAATGAAATATATTTCAAAATAAAAACTTGTATTCATATTTGTAAAATATTATTTGATAAAATTATTTCAATACATAAGCTTACTAATTATATTTATGGCTACGTTATAGTCGAATAATAAACAGAATAAATGACTTTAACCAAAGTTATAATGAATGATTACACATTGTTGAAAATTATTTTAATTAGTAATTTTTATTAAATCCGAATGTATCAAATGGAATATATTCCGAAATAAAATAGTGCATTAATATTTATAAGTCTGCCTGATAAATTTATTTTTACTTGTAAGCTTACTAATTATAGTTAGTGATTAAGGTATAGAAACTTGATTTATACCCTCTGAATTAGAGTATGATTAAAGTGCTTGCTCAACATAGTAGAGCCGTCAGTCGAGTATGATGACGTGAGACCAATGACACACTCTGAATATTTTGAATACAGTATCAAAGTTATAATGAATGATTTTATTCGAAGTGCATTGGACTGAAGCGTGACGTAGCAGCCACGCAAAACGGCACAAACTAATGCCTTAACTAGTGCTGGTTACATAACAGTGTGTGTTTGCTTATGTGTGTGATAGTGAACGGATTA
This sequence comes from Phalangium opilio, assembly GCA_019434445.1. NCBI lineage: Eukaryota > Metazoa > Arthropoda > Arachnida > Opiliones > Phalangiidae > Phalangium > Phalangium opilio. The sequence continues at coordinate 28,509 of JAEQBA010002534.1, forward strand.
ATCATACCCGGTCACATGACCTATGACGTCATATCACGTGACCTACGACGTCATATCACGTGAACTATGACGTCAGATCACGTGACCTATGACGTCAGATCACGTGACCTGACGTCAAATCACGTGACGTACGACGTCGAATCACGTGACCTACGACGTCATATCACGTGACCTATGAAGTCAGATCACGTGGCCTATGACGTCAGATCACGTGGCCTATGACGTCACCGAGGTAATTGACTTGTGACGTCCCGACAGATGTTAATGGTAATAGGTAATGATTGTCCATTCGGTTAGGCCTAGCGTTCATTCATTTAGGCCTAGCGTTCATTCATTTAGTCCTAGCGTTCATTCATAGAGGCCTTGCAGCGTTCAGCTATTTGGGTTTCGCGCCTGGGATATGGCGCACCCGAGTCCGCGCATAGGAGCTTTTAGCGCCCCCCGACGTTGGAAATGTATTTGGTTACAGGCAAAGGTCAGACGGCTCATTCGTTGCCTGGAAACTGTCGAGGAGGGTCGTTTGGAAAAACCTTTCTCGCTCAACTGATCGTGATCCCGGCTTTTCAGGTCGATTCTTGATAGATCCACCATTTCGCTGATCGTTTTTGCCGAGGACGCAAACTGAATTCGACGCTCTTTAACTTACTTGGCGGCCATTGCTTCGCCTCGTGGTGCTTTAACAGTCCGTAAGCCTAAACTTTACATTAATCCAAACTCATCTAGCTCCCCTTAAATTAATTATTTTATTTCAAGTATTTAAATTAATTAGGTAGTGTTAAATGTTAGTGAATTTTATTTATTTATTTAAAATCAAGTACCAAAAATAAAATTTTACAACGAGATCTTGGACAAGAGAGAATCCCTTAATAATTAATTTAGGGGCTATTATTATTGTTATAAACTATTAAACTGTGGACGTATTCAATTTAGAGATATCGCGACAGAATATAGGAAATTAAGTCGCGTCGAACATGAGGACTGTGGCCCTAAGTCTAATTAAGCCTTGTCCCATTTAAATTCTAGTTATTTGCGGAAACTGTCTGTGGGAATAGTTTTATAATAAATAAATGTAAGGTTTTCCTAAAAATAGTTTAGGGGCTATTATTAATTTAGAGATAAAGCGACATATTTTCGAAAATCAAGTCCCGCAGACATAATCTCAAGACACGCTGACGTTTGCCCTAAGCCTAAGTTAACCCTTGTCCAATTTCAACTAGAGATTTTATTTGTGGGTTCTACCTGTGGGAATAGTTTTAAATAAATGGCAGGTTTGAATAAAATTAGCTAAGAAGATATTTTAAATTATTATGCTATTAAAAGGGGTAAGCAATTTAGTTTAAATAGGTGTCAAGTTTAACTAAAATTAATTTAGGGGATATTTTAAATTAATTTCATTATTAAGCTGCGTAGTTTAAAATAAATAAATGGAACGTTTTTCTGAAATTAGTTTAGGGGATGTTTTAAATTATTTTCATTATTAAGTTACATAATTTAAATTTAAATAAATGGACGGGACGATTTTCTTAAAACTATTTTCTATACATTTTTGGGAAATAACTAGCTAGCTAGAGCATTTAATTCATTGTGAAAATCACGGTAGTCAAGTCTTTGTTTAATTTAGGGTGGCAATTAGTTGGTGTAGTTCGTCTCGGTTTATAAATTTGGTAGCCAGTTTTTTAATTAAGGACACGCTTTTCTTAAATTATTTAAATCTACGAGATTACTTTGTTAGTAGGCAATAGTTCAACATGTGTTATTAATATGTTTTAATTTATAGATGTGGATGATTTTCTTGGAATTTTCTGTCGCTGGTCATTCCGAGACGTATCCTTTCAGATGGCATCCTTTGTTCCGATTGACGCAAGACGAAGCTGTTCTGGACTCGCTACGTATCATTCCTGATGACATGCTTCGTTGGATTCACGTTACATGATGTCTTCTGGACTTGCTCTTTCTCTCAGCGCTGACTTAAAGATAAGGAGGAAATCATCGAAGCTAGAAGACGCAAAATACATCTTTTTTATTTGCAATTTTTTCATGTAACCACTTAATTTTTTTGCTTGCGTATTTTATTTGTAACTACTTATTATTTTATTTTGCGTTCAAACTTTTAACTTACAAAATTCTTTAATATTTTTTTGTTCGAAATTTTTGTAAACACTTCGGTTTTTTTGTTTATTATTGAATAAATTTTGCCTTAAACCTCGTTCTTTCTTTTCTTTAATTTTTTATATACTAGACTTGGTTTCGATTTTTCTTCCTCTGGACTTAGAATGATTTTTTGACCCCTCTTTTAAGCTTTTTACTTAATAAAAAAGAAAATAAAACTATTAAAAAATTTTTTTATATAAAAAAATTGAATATTTATTAAAATCAATAAAAAAAGATATAAATATATAAAAAGTATGCAGAAAAAGGTCAAAAAAATGATTATAAGTAAATCGATTGTTTTTTTTGTTCCTTCCCCAGTATCGAAACTTTAAGCTATACTTACTCAACCACCCCCCACGTAAGCCTTGCGAGCCCAATTTAAATTTAACAAGTCCCTGTTCTACTCGGGAATTATTAAATTTAAACTAAAGCCCGCTGTGGAGCCCCCAAAACCAGGAAACTTCGTCCTTAGCATGGGATTTCCAATGAAAGTCCACTCGATGTATGAAATCGTCCACTCGATGATTGAGTTCCTCCACTGGATTATTGAATTCCTCCACTCGATGATTGAATTCCTCCACTCGATGATTGAATTCCTCCACTCGATGATTGAATTCTTCCACTCGATGATTGAATTCCTCCACTCGAGAGAATGTTTCTGCGCAAGAGAAATTCTTATTAATATTTAGAGAAAATGGAACATGCATAACTTCAAATTAAATTACCTTAATATGAAAATCCACTTGAATATTCTTGCATGATGTAACGTAAAATGTTCGGGCAGAAGACAAATTATTATTATTTGACATAAATAGCACACTCATAACATTAAACTAAATACCTTAGTATGGGGAAGTAAAATAATACCATGAAAACCTAAGCCTTGATTTAAACCCGCTCAAAATCGTGTTTACTTTTAAAGGATAAAGCGTATAAGCAACCTTCTACCTTAAACATAAATCATAAATTTATTTAGATCCTACAAAACTCCCTCAACGAGTTGCCAAACGCTTTTCCCCTAAAAATATTTATAATTAAAATCATAAACTAGATGCCTTAATACCGCAAAGGGAATCTCACCCTTAAAATCCTGAATATGTTCATTATTCTTAAAAGGGAGGGCTAGGACCAGTTTTCAACTATTCCATATTTCAGCATTTTATTCATGTCCTCGAGAAAAAAAATCCCTAAAAAGAGAAGGACACAAGCTCTTTCCTTCTAAGAATAAATATAATAATAAATAATAAACTAAATACCCCAATAATTGCCTACAATGTTACAGGCTGTCGAAATAGTCTTTTTTGCTAATGAGATTCCCTTTAAACGGATAAAATCAAAGTGTAGACCTGAATTGAGAATGGAATTGTCCTGGTAATATTGCTAAAATTACTATTAATAAGATTTAATTACTTCACTGAGAGCCTAAAATGTCTAAATTGTTTTCCTAGTGAGATTCAGCTTCAACGGATAAAATCAAAGTGTAGACCCGGAATTGTAATGGGTTCATTGACCTGACCTGATTATTATAGGGTTCATTGACCTGATTAATATAGGGTGCATTTTGTCAAATAATAATAATCCATTCTAGAATCCAACATAAATTTTTCCTTTGGAAACAGATGATAGCTAAAAAATAAAACCTGTTCAATTCAAACAATCTAATACAAAATTAAAATTATAATCAAAATAAACTTCTAAATTCTTTCCAAGAAGCCATTTGGGTACGGCTAACTTGTAACTACACAAATGTTACGGTGAAAACAAATGGGCTTGACACCCACAGGGCCGGAAATGAGAAAACTTTCATATAGAACATCTGACCCCTCCTTTGACTAGAAAATTTATAGGACCTTGTCCACTAGTGTGTGCAAAAACTCCGCGTATCTCTTGTAAAACCAGAGTTATGAGCCTTCAAAGTTGGGTGTAATTATGTTGGGATGGGGGGGGGGCAAATAGGACTATAGCATAGTCAAAGAACACCCCCATATCTCTAGTAGAACCAGAGTTATGAGCCTTCACAGTTGGGTGTAATTATGGTGGGATGGGGGGCAAACAGGACAATAACATAGTCAAAGGACACCTCTATATTTCTAGTAGAACCACAAATATGAGCCTTCAAAGTTGGGTGTAATTATGGTGGGATGGGGGGCAAATAGGACTACAACATAGTCAAAGGACACCCCCATATCTCTAATAAAAACAGAGTTATGAGCCTTCATAGTTGGGTGTAATTATGGTGTGATGGGGGGGAAATAGGACTATAACATGGTCAAAGGACACCCCTATATCTCTAGTAGAAACAGAGTTATGAGCCTTCATAGTTGGGTGTAATTATGGTGGGATGGGGGGAAATAGGACTATAACATAGTCAAAGGACACCCCCACATCTATAGTAGAACCAGAGTTATGAGCCTTCAAAGTTGGGTGTAATTATGGTGGGGTGGGGGGGGTCAAATAGGACCATAACATGGTCAAAGGACACCCCCATATCTCTAGTAGTACCAGAGTTATGAACCCCCAAAGTTTAGTGTAATACTATTCCTATGGACGGGTTATGTTTGTGAACATTTTGCTTAATTACTCGGCCCCTGTTTGTCGTAACCCTGGGTTTCTAATATGGTTGGATGGGGGGGGACAAATAGGACTATAACATACTCAAAGGACAAAAACGACTTAACTCCTTAGACTAGAAAATTTATAGGACATTGTCCACTAGAGTGTGCCAAAATAGTATCGCATGTTCTTGGTTAAGCTATCAAAACTTTGGGAAAGTTCATTGGTCAAATTGGCCAGTGACCCCCTTAGTTTTTAAAAATAGTATGGGACATTTTAAAATGTTATTGCTTATTTCCGGCCCTAGACACCCATATTTACACCAATAGATTTGTTAATTGAAAATATTTTAGAGAACTACAGTTACTCAAAAAGCTCACTTCGGCGTTAATACACAACTGCCGTTAAAGGTTTTCCACTCGCTTCAGTTAAGGGCAATATACAGCCAATAACTAAAGCAACAAAAGTGAATAAGTTATTTAGAACTATGGAGTTCCAAATAACTACCATTATGTTTGGTAACCAATATATAAAATCAACTAAGGCTATGTTTTCTTCAAACAGACAATGGTCGTAATTAACAAACCTATTTGGCACGGTTAAAATACATTTTCCATTTGTAACGCTTAATTTCCATTCGGTTGCGATAAAACTTTGGTATTTAATCTATATTAGCCCTTAAAATAGAAATAAAATATTTACCTGGAAAGATCTCTTATACCACTACTGAAAGAGGCAACAGCTTCCTTGAATCCGTGGTGCCAACGTTGAACGTGGTCAGGTAAGCCTTGGTAATAGTAGCATCAGCCAGTGGTGAAAACCAACGTGGTCCCGTAAGCCTTGGTCGTAATTAACAAACGTATTTTGGCACGGTTGACCATAAATTTTCCACTTCCAACGCTTAATATCCGATCGGTTGCGATAAAACTTTGGTATTTAATTCAAATTAACCCTTAAAATATAAATAAAATCAAAATATTTACCAGCAAAGATCGGACAGAAAATCGCAGCGGCCAGTTCTAACGGAAAACGACCCCAAAAATAACCCAGAATGAATAGGCTTATTGGCTCCAAACACGGACCGCTAGATGGCGCTGATGAAGTTAGGCAGACCTCAAAATATGGCGGGAGCGTGCGTTTCAATTTTATTGTTTCTATTTTCTAATATAATTAATAATTTAGTTAATTATAATTTACTAACACTTTTCTCCACTTTTAAAAAGTGGTACTGGAGTTTATGGATTCCTATAGCTGGAAAAACCACCCTATAAACATGTTTGTCTAATAGGTCGAAACCTGAAATCATAATAATTAAACTAATTCCTATGAAAATTAATTCATTTTACAGGGGACCCAGTTTTACGTTGATCTAGATCAAATAAAAGTTCTGAAATTAAGTCAAACATATTCCAAAATCTTTGTTTGTTTTTGGCCAAATTATTCCTGTTCTTAATTAGAAAATTAGTAAAATAAAAAAAGTAATGAAGAAAGAAGATGCTATAGGTTTAGCCGCCCCATAAAGAGGTTGTCCTGTAAGAATAATCGGGTTGCAATACACGTCAAAATGCTATCAGAAATTCCACCTAAAATGGTTCAATCGCAAGAGTCTTCCCTCCAGTAATGACAGTGGTCAATAATACTATGGTTAGTTTCCCCAAGATATTCTTCAAAGGATACAGCGAAGGCGTTCCTTGGTTTCTCGAACAGGTACGAATCTAAACCTCGAGAGTACATTAGACCCAAGGTAATGTTTATTTATTAATGTTAAGGAGATGATGAAAATAAGAAGCCTATTTCGTGGAGGCTAGCCTGCTCGAATTATACAGCATGAAACAGACCATTTAAACTGCCAATAATACACGGATTCACGCATGAATCCTAAAACGTTAGTCTACGAATATTGGTACTCAGAAAAGATCCGGTCCCATAGATGGTTTTTCTCATTTTTCAGAATAAAAAATTAAAAACAGTTTAAATAAAGTATATAAAGTGGCCTATGGTCTTAGTTGCAGTGAAATGGTCGAATATGGCGACAGAGGGATAATTCATTTTATTCTTCACTGATTGGTCGGTTCGTGTAGGGGTCGAGAGGAGGATCGTTTGCTTCTCATTTTACATGGCGTCTGTAGGCAAGTATACTCATAGATATATTAAAAGGGTAGATACACAATTCAATGGGAGGTCGACGCGGAAGGGGCAACGAGCAGACAGCCGCTATTTTCTGGGGGTAGCCGTATAAAACGCCATCTATCGGGGACAAATTAGCGGCCAAAATTGGAACTGTCATAAGGATGAGTGGCACTCTATGTTAACTCCCTATAGGGCATAATAAGTCAAACCCTCGGAGATGCCATTACTCCATTTCCAAATCTACTTCTACATTATGGCCATGACCAAGGCTTAGCTCGCCTTAAATGTTTTTATTACTAATAAATGTATAAAAAAAGACTCTTACCTTCAGAAAACGGTGGTATTTCCTCGAAAGTAAGTAGAAATACAAGTTCCAAGTGTTTTTTAAAAGATTTTACAGGTGTAAAATTTATAAAATACGTTTTTCCGCTCTTAGCTCGTATAAAATGGAGTAATGGCATCTCCGAGGGTTTTTTTTTTTTTTTGTCCACCAACGTACACTAGTGCTTAGCCGTGAGGCCTTGAGCACCAGGAAGAAGTGAGCGTGAGACCCTACGCGGCCCAACACTGACGGGGGCCGCTAGGTCGTATGTGTGTAAACAGGGAAGGAAATGAGGTTTACTTGGGAGGTGACGGAAGGTGGAGTTGGGGTAAGTCACCTCCGGCGGACACGGGACAGTCGGCACCTATAGGGTAGGATCGCCGACATGTGTCGTATTCCCTCAAACTTTGCCGCCCAGAAGCCTGGCTTACAGGAGTGCGCCACACTCCCGGCATCTCCGAGGGTTTGACTTATTATGCCCTATAGGGAGTTAACATAGAGTGCCACTCATCCTTATGATAGTTCCAATTTTGGCCGCTAATTTGTCCCCGATAGATGGCGTTTTATACGGCTACCCCCAGAAAATAGCGGCTGTCTGCTCGTTGCCCCTTCCGCGTTTTTTCGTTAAGCCTAAGCCAGCGAAGTGGATCTAGACCCTTTATAGTTTTACTATATCTATGAGTATACTGTAAACGAGGTATACTCTTTGGTTTTATGTATGTAATTTTGGTAGTATCAAAAACACGACATGCATTTTGAATAAGCTTCTTAAAAACGATGTAATTTCGAAATACTATGCTTCATATAGAATAATACTATACATTCTTCATATTAAATTGATTTAATTTTACTAGTAAAAGTTCATTTTAAGATTGTTATCATTATTTCTTAACTTTCATATTAACGTAAACAGGTTTATTTATTTATTGTATATATTAAGTAGGTAGTTATTTTTCGATAGATTAATTTTCTTTACGAAAAGTCATGTAGTAACCGATAACACTCCTTATCGCGTGAAGATTTTTCAGTTTCTATGGAAAGTCGATGCAAGAGGTCATTGAATACAACTTTTAAACCGTTACATATACTTTTGCAAATATTCTGAGAATGTTTTGACAAGAACAACTACAAATGAAATGCTTAAAACCATGTTAAACAAAGAAACAGTATATTGCAAATCAGACATGCCAATGTACTGCATTTTGTCACGTCTTTCCGCTTCGGCTAAGGCTAAATCTTTCTCTATAAAGAACCTTTCTTCCGCCTCGAACTTTTGTAAAAGGCCATAAGATTTCAAATTCCCCAATCTAAAGCCAAGAAAATAGTGTCTGTCTTGATTACTATATCATTGCACCGCGAGAACTATTTGCACAAATCCTTACCCTTGGTCAAATATCTCCTGAAACTGGAAAGAGTTTCCATACGCCATGGCAATGTTCATTTTGAACACGGGTTCCCGTGGGATGTGCACTTTTCTTAGCGAAAACATATGGTTATTCATAAAACTGATAAAATATTGTCGGTCAATGACTAAAGCAAAATTTGAGTAGACAATGTCATGGAAAGCTTCTGGAAACGAATTTACGTAACGAAAATGACGTCCCAAGTCACGGAGCTGTTGTGATTTGGAGTTCTAGACATGAAAAATTGTAGGCAATATCGAATTAATAACGTACTAAACAGGAATGAAAGAGGGCTTGTAATGACTAAGGTTGCTTCCTGTGGTGCCTTGGTGGTGGAAAGAGAATTTAGGTAATATTATTTTCTTTACTACGGGCTGCAATGCAAAATGGGTCCTGGGCAAAGATGCGATTAGTCAGGGAAGAAATGAGGTGATTAGAAGGGCTGGTGTGGTCAAGTCACCTCCGAGAGCCACGGGGTTGTAGACACCTATAGGTTAGGATCGTCAACATATGGCGCATTCCCTCAAACACTGTCGCCCAGAAGCTTGGCTTACGACAGTGAGCCACATTCCCAACTTCTTCCTATTCTTTTAGAAAATGATACTTCTAGCTCCTCCGGCATTATATTCTTATATTCTATGACGTCGTTTACGTAAATTAACCGAATAGGGAAGCTGCCAACACCAAGATATGTCTATTTTTTCCTAGCCACTTCAATACCTTCAATCATTCCTGGAGTAGGATTTAACCATTATTTCATACTTCCAAGCTCATAACCAGAGAGCCCAGTGTTTGAAGTGTTCCTACACTAAGTCGCTTTGAGGAGACAGCTTTTGCAAGGGCGTCGATGGTGTCATACGGACTTCCACACTTCTTCAGGCTGAAAGATGAAACGACTGAGGAGCTGTAAAGTTTCAGCATGAATGCCATAAATATTATCATGGAAACAGTTGTTATCCTCCGCCAGTGCAGTTTTGGAGGAATTTTACTACTTCCTAAATTGCGAAAATGGGTGACATTATAGTGCGTATTTATTAGGAAAAATATTTTGAAATAATTTTACCAAGCCCAACAGTTTGAGATATAATAGCCCACATAGAAAAACCCTCAATAATGTGATAGTACTTCGAAAATCCCAAACGAAACGTAGCTTGCAAAAGCAAGGAAGAACCAACTATTATGTATATTAATAACCACACCTGAAGCCCAGGGAGACTATTAGACTTATGGACATTAATAGTTAATAAACATGATACCTGATTTTGAAAGGGGCGTGCCAAAAAGTTTCTATCCTCACCACAAACGGAATCAACAGCCTTGGTTACGTGAACTATTTCATCGTGGGTTAACGTCAATGAGTATTTAATAAGCTTCTGTCTTGCGGGCAAAACATACAAGCTAGCGGCAGTCAAATCGGATTCCTAATTACGTAAAAATTACTTATTAAATGGAGTTAGAAATTTCTGGAAAACAAATTTGTGTATGTTTTAAAATCGACTATCATACATTGCGAATAAGCATCCCAATGATGCCATTCCATGAGCCATCTGAACCCAACAGTCCATATTGTCCATCATCAGGTAGGACGAGGCGATATCTTGTAAAGAAAATATTACAGAATTAAAACTTTAATTGAGATCGATTATCTTATAACATTAAATCTGTCAAGAGCCCATGTAAAACCCAAGAACATCCGAAGATGAGCCCATATAAAACCCAAGAACATTCAAAGATGAGCCCATGTTAAACCCAAGAACATTCAAAGATGAGCCCATGTAAAACCCAAGAACATTCAAAGATGAGCCCATGTAAAACCCAAGAACACTCAAAGATAGAACGGGTTGCAGTGTCATGGTTTTTACCTTCAACGTTTCCCGACTGTGCGGAAACCTATAATGGCTATAAATACATTCTCATACCTTTTATGGGTTTTTGAATCAGAAGACATGCGATACCAAATATATAGTATATCATTACTTAAATCCAAGTAGAAGAGCTAAACTTTCCAGAATGTAAAAGTATACTCCAGACTGTCCGAAAACTCGTCCGTCTGCCGCTTTACCCAGTGTGAAGAAACTATCCTGTTTGTATAAGGAATCAGATATCAAAACGAAATTAAACTGAGTATAGGTTTTACATAGTTTATTAAATTCAGTTAGTTTCTTAAGTTTGAAATGCCTCTATTATTTTAATGAGGGGCGTCTTCCACCGTTACAGATCTCAACTCATAATCACAATCGCTAGTTATTTAAATCATCGTTAACAGGAATACATACAGCCAATAGGAATCTTGCGTAGCGTATCTAGGCGGTTTTAGTGGGAACAGCTCTGAGATTAATCATAATGTATGACGAATTTTTAACTCAAGATTAATCCATCTCGCTTCGCCTTACACCTTACACGTCTAGGAACTAGCCTTGCTACCACCCAATGAAATAACACTCAGAAAGACGTCAGGTTATGAGCCTGGTCCAAAATAATCCCCATAGAAATTTACATGTGCACAATGATTCCTATTATTTTTATTCCTGGTGAGTCTTGAAAAACTATTTTAAATAGTATGGTGACCCTGTAGATTATAACAGAAGTAGGATAAGAGACTAGAAGTAAAGTGCTCTAGCATTGCTAATATATCCTGGCACTAGTGAACAAATTTGAGGATTTTGCGCCGGTTCCATCGCGCCTACACTAGAGAGAAAAAAATGGTCGAGTTCCAAAAAAAATTCCCAACCCCCTTCCCCACAACCTACAGCCGCGGAACACGGACGCGGGTGCTTGAATCTAGTTCGGCCGTCTACCGCCACGAGCGTCTCACGTTTTGGAGGGAAAATTCAGAAACCGCTACCAGAGGGCCAACTGTTGGTGTGATATCAAGAATATTCACTTTCGCCGAGTGAAGAATTTGGTTACCTCGATACTTCTAGTCCCTTATCTTACTTCTGAACTATGGAAATTCCGAAAGTATTAATATAAATACCTACATTAACAACTGCGATATTTAGAGTTGTGTTATGAAGTTGTTCCATCCATTATCGTGTTAACTTCTATAAAACCATAAAAATTGCACCGTTTCTTTCCACGGTTAAAGGTTTCTGTCAGTTTGTCACAGAGATTTTTGCAATCACATCGAAGAAGGAGGGTTTAAAACACAGCTGGGCCACTCGTTAACCGAGTAAGCCTTAATGTAGCTTTACAAGATATGATATTATTTCGATAGTCATATACTAAAAGTAAGTTGTGCTATGAACAGGAACTGTCTATTTACCTGCATATCAAATAAGGAACACGCTATCATTATTCCACAAACCAGGCCAAAGTAACAAGAATAATTGTAAAATCGATTATTCTTATGTGGAAAAGACATTGACTTCTATCCTACAAAGAATAAGACTCTAAGGTTTTCGTCCCAAATTGCAAATGGAAAATACAAAATACGGTGAAATTTCTCCCATCCACTAGGCCTAACGAAAATTACACTGGATTTCGATCAACTTGTCTAAACGCTCAACTAAATCAGCTGTTCTTATTCGCTAAGCCAAATAATAAACCACGCCTAATCCGGCTCAATACGTGAAAAGTGCCATAGAGATGTACTGTCATCGGAACTAATAAACAAGCAGGATAAACTGTGTGTCTTATACTTCCAAGGATAGAAGTCGTTAACTTCTAATCTATGTTATTGCAACCACGGGCCACGTCTAGTGGCCCGTGTTGCAACAGGCAAATATTTATTCCGGGCTAACACAAATGCTAGAGCTTTTATTCGACACTCGGGGTATGAAATTATCATCATTAACTTTAGTTATAGGTAGATGTATTAATATTGATTATTCTTTTCTGGATCTTTAGGAACACGCGATGTTAAACCTTGTTGAGAAGAAATGCGCTTGCCAAAATCGGAATAAATTGACATTTACACATATTTAAAAATTGTTTTCGCGATTTAATTTGATGCAATCATAATTCAGTATTTTGTTTATATTTTAGGCTTTAAATGGTTGCATAACATATTTATAATTACATAATTAGCTCAATATTGTTCTTTAGCATACTACTTAGAAAGAGTCATAAGCTTTACTTACCATTTTAAGAGCTAGTTAACAAAGAATGTAAATATTTTGTAAGGATAGAAGAAACAACGGCACTATTATGGACCTGGTGGAATAGAACCATAATTCTGAAAACATTATGCTCGAGGACACTAACCACAGAGCGAGGGGCCAATAACTGCCAAAGTACCCGTACACCGATTATGGATTACAAGTAATCATTTTAGCACTATCAAGGACAGGGCTTTTAAAGATTACGCGTAATAAATTTAGTACAGTCAAAGGTACAGCCGTGTATACTGATTACACTGAGGGACTTTTTCCACGTCACAGAGCTCGGCGATTTGGGCGTCACCCAAATAATTTACTGGGCTTTCACGGCTCGCAACACAAACTACTTCAGAATTCAGAGCCACAAGTATGAGAATAGAAACGGTAATTGTTAAACTAAACTTTAAATTATAAGGTTGCGTTCGTTTTCCAAACTAATAGGAAATTAATTTTTTTTTTTTTTGGTTTTAAAAGTTTATTTCAGGAAGAAACTTGTATAATGGCTCTGAAAGCTAACTTGAATACTTCAAACCAAATCGTTGCTTCGTTGCTATGCGCACCCGGTTTGAATTTTCTTGGTAGTAAACTCGAAAAGTAAAGTATTTAGGAAGAGAGTAAAGACTTATGATTTTTTGAACATTAAACTAAAAGAGCTCAACGTGCATTTGAACCTTTCTGAAAGTTTTGATATTAAGCACAGTCGTTGTGTAAAGTCATAAATATTTAAAAACCTATAACGGAAAACGTGCTAAAGTACTCTTAAATATATAATGAGAAAGTAAATAGTAGATTACCTTAACGACAAAGGGGAAGTGGATATAATAGGCGTTGGTGACAGTTTGGTCGATTTTAATTGGAGACATAGAACTGTACCAGACGTTTATAGATCTAACACTTAGGTAAGCCCCAAGAGGGGTCCAGGTTCGGTTCGCAGCGGTCGGTTTTTACTTTTTCGCGCCATCTAGCGACGAGTGAAAAAGTTTTAAGATTTAAAACGGAAGATTTCCTGATTTACCCCTTTTTCCATCATTTTCACCCTCTTACCACACCCATTTTCGAGTGCTGAATGTGAATTGTTCAATAATACTCCGACCCTTATTTGGATTTAATTAATTGCCTAAAATTGAATAAAGGCTTTTTGACTTTTTCAGTCGCGTTTAAAAGTTCTACCCCTCCGTTCTCCCGCTAAACACCCGGTTTAACCTTTCACTACAACATACGCTAACCTGACAAGTTTTTTCAAATTAGGTGTAATAGCTCTCAATGGTTATCTTCACACAGATGACCAACTCACCCAAAATAACACTATTTAAAGTATCGCAGATTTATAAGAAAGTTTCTTCAAAAATATGCGTATTACCAGGAAGTTATGGAGGGGCTGGAATGGCTAAGTGGGCTCTCGTTGTACCCATGATGGTGGAAACATAAGGGGAGTCCTTTTTTTGAGAAGTGTAGCTCCTCCCCCTACGTCTGTTTAGCTGTCTACCGAAGGCGAAAAATGTCATGACTCGTTAAAAAAGGCATGGCAGAAGTGACCTTTTAGAATTTTTAAAGTTAAATGCGCTGATTCGCCGCCGTTCGCGTTCATATTCAATTCTCTCAGCCTAGGCAGAGGACCTAGGGTAGATGGTGGAGAATTGAAGCAAACAAGTTTTTTTTGGCAGCCAATGAATGAATGAAAATAATTTAAGTGACAAATACGATTTTTACGTCAGGCTATGACGTCACTAGCGTAAATTAAGCCACGCCAGTTGTTTCCAAGATCATTTCACGCCGATTAGGATTTGACCTTAGCCATTCCAACCCCTCCATACATTCCTGGTATTACTAATAACAAATATTACGAGAAAAAGTACATTAGAGCCATAGATAATATTATGTTCATTTAACTTTAGTGTTAAGAGAATAGTTTTTTTTAATAATAAATCTTTTTTCCGCTAAATTAATTTTTCTTTACGCAAAGTTATGTAGTTACTGATTAACACCCCTTGACCATGTAGTAAGGATTGTTTCATTACTGTGAAAAATTAATGGCAGAGGTCACTGAATACCAGAGTGTTTAAACCGTAATTTTTCAAAAATAACAACGACACAATAGATGCATAACATCATGTAGACCAAACCAACAGCGTATTGCAAATCGGACATGCCAATGTAGTGAATCTCGTTACGTCTTTCCGCTTTGGCCAAGGCTAAATCTTTCTCATTGAAGAACTTTTCTTTCGCCTCAAACTTTTGTACAAGGCCATACGATTTCAAATTTGCTAATCTAAATCCAACAAAATAGTTTAGGTTATTGTACTGCGAGTACTATTAGCACAAAACCTTACTAACCCTTTGTCAAATATCTTTTGAATTTTGAAAGAGTTTCCGTACGCCATGGCAATGTTCATTTTGAGCACTGGTTCCTTTGGAATTTGCACTTTTCTTAGAGAAAACATATGTTTATTCATTAAGGCGATGAAAAATTGAAGGTCAATGACTAAAGCGAAATTTGAAAAGATGATATCATGAAACGCTTCGGGAAATGATTTTTTGTAAAGAAAATGGCGAGACAAGTCACGGAGCTGTTGTGACTTGGAGTTCTAGACATGAGAAATTGTAGGAAATTTCAAATTAGTAAGGTATACTAAAGTGGAATGAACGGAGGGGTAGTAATGGCTAAGATGGCTCCATGTGGTACCTTAGTGGTGGATAACATTCTGTTATAAAATTGTATCTTATCTACAATTGTAGAAGTGAGAAGTAGAAATGTTGATGGGTCTCCCAAAATAAATTGGTAGTCGATAGGGGCATGACAAGTGCTTGCTCCCAGCAACCCAGCGGAATTCTTGGGAACTGTCTTCCCATTTTATTCTAAGACTCAAGGGGCATTTACCCAAACGCTGAGGATTCTGGGAAGACTTCGATTTCTTTGAAGGAGTTAAAGATTCAACGTTATAGCATAAGTTCATAAGATATGTTCCATAAGCTTGTCATGAAGTGATGTAGGGGTGAAACGTCATAGATTCTCGTAAAGCTACGCCTAGTGAGGCCCTATCAAAAGCTTAGTTCAGACTGAATAAACCGAGTGTAGTCAATTCTAGCTTGTCGTTCTTGAACTAGCTATCAGTCAGTCTCTAGCATTACGAACTGTATAGGAAGCGTCATGCTTATGGAAAATATCTTATAAACTTATGGTTATAGTTACAGGGATTTCCTCTCCGTCTCACTCTTTCTAGTCGAAGATCGTTTGTTTACGAACTGAAAGTGTAAACATGTCCATATCAAGTCACCGCTTAGTTACTTTAACCCCTCCACTCATTACTTTTACAAGTCTTAACCATTGTCTTACTTCCAAGCACATATTTAAAACACCCAATGTTTCAAGTGTTCCAACACTAAGGCGATCCGAGGAGACAGCAGTAGCAAGGGCGTCGATGGTGTCAAACGAATTTCCGGATTTTTTATGAGTAACAGACGAAACGACTGAGGAGCTGTAAATTTTCAGCATGAATGCCAAAAATATCATCACGGAAAGAATAGTAATCCTTTGCAAATCCAGTCTGGGAGGATCTTTTCGAATTGCTAAATTATAAAAATGCATGTTTGTAGACTAGTACAAATTTTGCATATTTCTTAGGAAAAATATTAATAAATAATTTTACCAAATCCAAGAGTTTGAGATATAATGGTCCACAAAGAGACGCATTCAATTATGTGGTAAAACTTTGAAAATCCCCAACGGATCGAAACTTGCAAAAACAAAGATGACGCAACGATTATGTATAATAATAACCAAACCTAAAGAGTGTTGACACAATTACTATTGCACACCAAAATTTATTTTCATAGTTAATAAACATAGAACTAGAACCTTATTTTCAAAGGGTTGTGCCAAAAATAGTCTCTCCTCGAAACCATACTCAGAATCATCGGCCTTAGTTATGTGAACTATTTCATCGTGAGTTAAAGTCACAGAGTATTTAATGACTTTCTTTCTTTCAGGTAATACATATAAGCTAGTGCCAGTCAAATGGGATTCCTAAAATCATGTGAAATGTTTTTTTAAAAACTAACAATTCCTCCATAAGGCACCCTTTTCAAATGGGAGGGTTAATACGGAACATCCCATATATTTGATCCAAAGATATATAGGAGATAAGGCTTCAAAGTTACCAGTTCAATGAAGTTGATTTTGCTTCTAATGTTTTTGATAATGACGGATGTTCAGTCTTAAGGCAACAAGTTCATGAGAAATGTTCCATAAGTTTGTCACTCGTTACTGAGAGCTTGTCATGAAGTGACGTAATTGAAACGTCATATATTCTCGTAAACCGACACCTGGTGAGGCTCAGTCAAAGGCTTTGTACAGACTAAATAGGAAGATGAACTGCAAAACCGAGTGTAGTCAATTCTCGCTTGTCGTTCCCGAACCCGCTCTCGGTAAGTCTCTATCATTACGAATTATAGGGAATGTTATAGTTATGGAACATGTCTTATAAACTTATGATAACACTAAATAATGCTTCGTTTTTCGTTTCTCATACATACATTACGAATTAGCATTCCAACGATGCCATTCCATGTGCCATCTGAAGCCAATAGACCGAATTGCCCATCTTCTGGCAGTACAAGTCGATATCTTGCAAAAACAGATCACAGTAAAATATAATACAAGTTGGGAAAACCAAAATATTACCTCTCCGAGACACGCGGTCTACTACTACAAAGTTATTTTCCTAGATATGGAATTTTTTCTCTTTTTTGAAGTAAAAATTTACGAAATATTGAAGCAGTATTCCAAGCATAGCGAATATACAGTAAAGCAGACGACATTTTACATCCAATAAGGATAAATCTTGGACACATGGAAATCAGTCAATGGCAAAAAGAACAGGAAATGAAGTGTACGCTTCAGCTGTTTACCCTATATTCTGATAGCTACATTCACAACTGGTTAGCAGTGTAAACACTATCGTTTCGTCTCACTTCAACAATATTTTTAGTTTGCCAACATGAGCGTTAACGTTAAATAATACCAAAGCTAAATTGTAGCTAGACGCACTGATAGTCAATGCGCACCCTAAAGAGAACAAAAAAACTCTGTAGCTTAGCCCTACTAATCTAATTGCCACCATAATCTTTTCTTCTATTATAAAATCTTAACCTGATTATTTGAGAGTGTATTTAACTTTCGGCTCACTCTGAACCGTTGATGTCTCTTCATTTCAGACACGAAAATCAAAACCCAAAGTTTACTTCACCTCAGGCCTCAATTATTTACTCTTTATTTCACTAAGCCTATTGCGGGTAATATTAGATATACCCGCCGGAGTCTAGACCTTAGCTTTCTTCAAGAAATCATGAAGACAAGGATTATTCTATATATAGATGTAGTATAGCTTAAGTAAAATATAAACAGCCATTTCAAATAATAATATTAAAAAAGATCTTTGGAATATCAAAATGTAACAGAGCTTTAAAGCTACAAAAGTACTAAATGCATCATAATTACGAAAAATATTTCCACATATTCATTTTATATTAAGGATAAAAGAAATATTATGGTTCTGTAGGATTTCTTTACACATCAAAATAAAACGAACTTCTAGCGCAGCGCACTAGTGTAACAACGGACGGACACACACAGACAAAAACATAGACTGCTTTTTAACTCTTTCCGTATTAATTTTGAATTGAGAAACAAGATTATCTTAAATATTAAAATAAATATAATTAATATTTAATATTTTCTTCGTTAGTTATTCGCCTTATCGTTTTAAAATAGAACAATTAAACATTCTTGAGAGACTCGACTAATATTGGCGTTTGAAATGAAGCATACGCCGGTTGCTTTGCCTTACTCAAATAGGTAGTATATAAGGATTTCGAATCGCAGCTATGGATAAGAACAGCGCAATTGCGTGAACCTTTGGTGGAAGCCCCACCTTAGGGAGGCCGGACGTTTCTCGTAACCCTGGCCGATCGCCGCGTATGTCTTAATCTTAAGGATGATGATGGAGTAGAAGCCAGGTGTGCAGACTGGTGTCCATGTGGGATGGACAAAAACAATGACCAGAAGATAGTGCTGTGTAGAAACCAGTGTGTACAGACTGGTGTCCATGTGGGATGGACAAAGACCAGAAGATGGTGGTGTGTAGAAGCCAGTGTGTACAGACTGGTGTCCAAGTGGGATGGATAAAGACCAGAAAATGGTGGTGTGTAGATGCCAGTGTGTAAAGACTGGTGTCCATATGAGATGGACAAATGGCCTGAGGATAGTGGTGTTAGATAGGCAATGGATAATAGCCATTGTAAGTGGAATACAATTTTCCAAATTTCCGGGAACTGTAAATGCGGTCCGGAATTTGGGAAAACGTTTGCTCCGATTTGAAAACTGCGAACGCGGTCCCCTGGGGTGTAAGTCAATAACAACAGACTGACACACACACAGACACCCAGACAGACAGACACACAGACAGACACGTCGAAATTAGAACCTCTCCGTGACATACGTCACTCGGAGAGGTAAAAATAACTAATATTGATCTAAGATTAATTCTGAAAGGAACTCATCTGAGGCCTGAGAACGTTCAACGATATAGGATGAGTTAAATTTGAGGCACCGTCGGGCTAAGGATTAACTAACGCTAAATTTACGCGTTAGTTAATCCATGTCTTGTATTTGCAAGCGTATTACGTCAAGATGAAATGGAAATTTAATAGATGGCAATACATTTTTCGTTCTTGATTATGTAATCACGACTCGTGCAAAATATTTCAGGTTCATTACTTAAAGCCAAGAAGAAGAGCTAAACTTTCCAGAATATAGAAGTATACTCCAGACTGTCCGTACAATGTTCCGTCCGCCGCTTTTCCCAAAGCGAAGTAACTATCCTATTCGGTTAAGTAAAGGAAAATCATGACGCAGTTAAACTGAATAGAAGTTTTCCATAGTTTATTCAATTTAGTTTATATATTTCAAGTCCCTCAATTATTAATCCTATATCACTATATTTTTCTCCATTTCCCATTGGACAGAATCAAAAAGGGTAGAAATCCCATTCGACTGAAATAAAAAACAAATAATTTCCATTGAATCTGCACGAGTCTCTGAATTGGTTGCTTTACGCTGTACCACGGTACTGCAGTGTTTGGAAAATCCCAATGCATTATTTAAACAACAAATCGGGTTTACGTCCTTTGGGGCATTTCGTCTTAAAGGGATTTCTGTTCATTGGGAAAGTTCGTCCTAATGGGATTTCTGTCCATTGGGATACTTTGTTCTAATGGGATTACTGTTCATTGGGATACTTCGTCCTAATGGGATTTCTGTTCATTGGGAAAGTTCGTCCTAATGCTATTTCTGTCCATTGTGAAAGTTCGTCCTAATGGGATTTCTGTCCATTGGAAAGGTTCGTCCTAATTAGATTTCTGTCCATTGGGAAGGTTCGTCCTAATTGGATTTCTGTTAATTGGGTAGTTCGTCCTAATGGGATTTATGTCCATTGCGAATGTTCGTCCTAATGGGATTTCTGTTCAATGGGGAAGTTCGTCCTAATGGGATTTCCGTTCATTGGGAAAGTTCGTCCTAAAGGGATTTCTGTCCAATGGGAAATATAGTCCTAATGAGATTTCTGTCGAATGGGATTTTGTCCATTGGCAAACATCGCCCTAATGGCATTTTTGTCCATAGCGAAAGTTCGTCCTAATGGGATATCGGTCGATTGGGAATTCTAGCGAATGGATTTTTTATCCAGTGGTTTTGTGTTAAATGGGAGTATACCCTTATGCTCCATAAGGAAAGTTCGTCCTAATGGGATTTCTGTCGATTGGTAAAGTTCGTCCTAATGTGATTTCTGTCGATTGGGAAAGTTCGTCCTAATGGGATTTCTGTCGATTGGGAAAGTTCGTCCTAATGGGATTTCTGTCGATTGGGAAAGTTCGTTCTAATGGGATTTCTGTCGATTGGGAAAATTCGTTCTAATGGGATTCCTGTCGATTGGGAAAGTTCGTCCTAATGGGATTCCTGTCGATTGGGAAAATTCGTCCTAATGGGATTTCTGTCGATTGGGAAAGTTCGTCCTAATGGGATTTCTGTCGATTGGGAAAGTTCGTTCTAATGGGATTTCTGTCGATTGGGAAAATTCGTTCTAATGGGATTTCTGTCGATTGGGAAAGTTCGTCTTAAAGAGATTTCTGTACATTGGGAATTCTATCGAATGGGATTTTTATCCAGTGGGTTTCTTTTCAATGGAAGTACACCCTTATGCTCAAGATTGAAAGAATAAAACGAGCCTGCTTTTAAAAAATTATAGGGCGTCTCATGGTGGCGAATTTGTCGGAAACAAAAACCATCCACTGCTCTATCTTAAACTGCGCTATTCCTTCATTCAGTTTTGGTTTGGAGGAGAAACTTAAAATGACGATGGCATGCATGCACAGCAGTCTCTCTAATTTATATCTCAGAACGAATAAAATGCTATTAGTAAAAAGAAATTAACAAATAGGATAAACTATGGAAATTTAAAGAGCATAAATATTAATACCCACATTAACGACTGCAATATGTAGAGTTGTGTTACGAGGCTGCTCCATTGTTTATTGTGTAGTCTCTTCAATGAAAATGAATTTCTGTAAGTCTTCATATCTAATGAGAATCAATGAGAATCATTGTGCCCTCATATCGACAACGTTAATTTCTATGGGGGTAATTTCTAACCGGGCATTGGCAAATGTAAGAGTTTTTATTCGACACTAGGGATATGTAATTATTCTTATTAAGGTTCGTTAATCGAAGATATATTGGGCCTAATATTGGTTATTAAAGTTTCATTCTGGAGGCTTAATTTCATAGCAACGTGCCAAAATTGGTGATTCGAAGCCGAATAAATCGTCATTTATAAATATTTAAAAATTACATTCACGATTTATTGGTATGCAATTAGGAATAATCATAATTAGCCATATGCCTGATCAGCGCCCAGCGGCCAAAATTGGAACTATCATAAGGATGAGCTTAGAGTAGTGGCACTCTATGTTAACTCCCTATAGGGCATAATAAGTCAAACCCTCGGAGATGCCATTACTCCATTTTATACGAGCTAAGAGCGGAAAAACGTATTTTATAAATTTTACACCTGTAAAATCTTTTAAAAAACACTTGGAACTTGTATTTCTACTTACTTTCGAGGAAATACCACCGTTTTCTGAAGGTAAGAGTCTTTTTTATACATTTATTAGTAATAAAAACGTTTAAGGCGAGCTAAGCCTTGGTCTTGGCCATAATGTAGATTTGCACACAGAGCGTTGCCTAGGCAACGCATAGAGTAATCTGCCGTGTTTTACAAGAAAAGGCTTAGCTCGCCTTAAATGTTTTTATTACTAATAAATGTATAAAAAAGACTCTTACCTTCAGAAAACGGTGGTATTTCCTCGAAAGTAAGTAGAAATACAAGTTCCAAGTGTTTTTTAAAAGATTTTACAGGTGTAAAATTTATAAAATACGTTTTTCCGCTCTTAGCTCGTATAAAATGGAGTAATGGCATCTCCGAGGGTTTGACTTATTATGCCCTATAGGGAGTTAACATAGAGTGCCACTACTCTAAGCTCATCCTTATGATAGTTCCAATTTTGGCCGCTGGGCGCTGATCAGGCATATGGCTAATTATGTATTTTGTTTATATCCTTGTTTTTAAATTGTTGTATAACGTATAATTTTTCTATTGTCTTTATATTTTGTAAATACAGGCCCTATTAAATGTCCGGTACTTAACTTTCCTGTAGATATTCTTGTGAAACCTTGAGGTTTTCTATGTGCATAGTAACCCATTCATTCTTTCATTCGTAATCAAGAGATTTCGGGATGTGGTGTTATTTTTTTTATTTTAATTTTAAACTTAATTTATTGGGATGCAATAAGATTAATCATGGCTTAATAGTTTTAATCAGGGATCGATTTATTTTTAGAAGTAGTAATGGATAATTGTTAGTATTTACTTCAGTCCGACTCATAGCCCAGTTTAAATTTTCTTATTGGCTTACTTAAACTACGTTTTGATGACGTTGCTGACGGGGACGGCGAAAAATACGTAATTCCTTTTTACCTCTGTCGCTATGACCCGCCTCTTCTTTCATACCCCTGTCCCGGGAAGAGGGTTCTGGACTTGGATGCACGCCCACATTACTCTGTTTTCCATTCCTACTTCTAAAATTAAATCTATCCCTGTTTTAATCATAAGTTATTGGGACGTGTTATGATTAATAATGGATAAAAGTGTCAATCTGGATTCAAAAGACGTTACAGTTCTAAAGTCAACAGTTTTAATCGTAAATAAATGGGTTGAACAGGAATGATTTACTCAGCCTTGAGAATTTAAAAATACGAAATGAATCTTGCAATTTTTGTTTTTTGAAAAAATGTAAAAAAAACACTAATAATTCTTACAGATCAAATTTGAAAATGCATTTTTCCCGTGCAAACACGTTACTACTAACAAGATGTGCCCGGCTGGGCAAAGAATACTTTTGCACGGCAACTGTCGAATTACTATTATTACTATCAAAAAATGGCCCAGGGATGGACTCATAATATTAGCCACAGCGTACCGAACTTAAAAGGCGTATAGAAAATTTACGTGAATAGCCGTAACTATGCTAAAACGATTACCCGTAATTCTAACGTTAATTTATTTACTTCTATTATTATTCTAATAGTGCAACACAGTAATAGAAGTGAGTGAGTATGCCCTCGTTGTGAATTCTTTAACAGCGCAATCATTCAAATAATTTACTTAAGTTATAATTTTCAAACTTTTTCCTTATTATCTTAAGATGAATTTCGTCCCGAAACATCTTTAATTAAAATAAAACGTGAAAAAAAAAATTATTTTCTCGTGTGGAATCGAACTTGCGACCCATGGTTCTGCCGAGCAAAACTCAATATTTCTAACCGATATACCACCTATACCACGCGCCCAGCCTGAGCGCGCTCCCCCGAGAATTTTTTCGGTACCTTTTAATTCGCCGAATGCCTAAGTTTTTTTTATCTCATTTTAAAAACAGGAATGTTAAAACAGAACATTAATTTTTATTACGTAAGTCAAACAAAACTGATTCAGATTATTTTAAAACATTTTAAAACTAGTATTAATATAGTGCCACATTAAAACAATAATATTCCTATTTTTAAAATGTGAACAATTTTATTCCTATTTTTAAAATGGGACTCTATTTTATTCCTATTTTTAAAATGGGACTCTATTTTATTCCTATTTTTAAAATGGGACTCTATTTTATTCCTATTTTTAAAATGGGACTCTATTTTATTCCTATTTTTAAAATATGACTCTATTTTATTCCTATTTTTAAAATATGACTCTATTTTATTCCTATTTTTAAAATATGACTCTATTTTATTCCTATTTTTAAAATATGACTCTATTTTATTCCTATTTTTAAAATATGACTCTATTTTATTCCTATTTTTAAAATATGACTCTATTTTATTCCTTTTTTTTTAAATATGACTCTATTTTATTCCTATTTTTAAAATATGACTCTATTTTATTCCTATTTTTAAAATATGACTCTATTTTATTCCTTTTTTAAAATATGACTCTATTTTATTCCTATTTTTAAAATATGACTCTATTTTATTCCTTTTTTTAAAATATGACTCTATTTTATTCCTATTTTTAAAATATGACTCCATTGTATTCCAATTTTTAAAATGTGGTAATATTTTATTTATATTTTTAAAATTCCTCAATCTCAAAGTTTTGCTGGTTTTAAAAATTCGCGGGGATTTTCTAGATTTGAGGTTTTGAAAAGCGACATCTATGCGTGGTGCCCAAATACACCTTGACTGCCTTCCCTGAGATAGCGCGCTTAGGCCTGTATTAATAATAAATTTACTTTTGTTAAAACTTTAAAACTTTTTCGTCGTTAATTTAAGACGAATTTCGTCTCAAAACATCCTTAATTAAAATTAAACTTAAAAAAAAAAAAAAATTTCGTCGTGTGGAATCGAACTGCGACCCATGGTTCTGCCGCGCAAAAGGCAACTGCTCTAACCACCATACCACTAGCCTAGTTATCCAAGCCACTATGCGTGGTGACCAAATACACCTTGACTGCCTTCCCTGAGATAGCGCGCTTAGGCCTGTATTAATAATAAATTTACTTTTGTTAAAACTTTAAAACTTTTTCCTCGTTATTTTAAGATGAATTTCGTCTCAAAATATCCTTAATTAAAATAAAACTTAAAAAAAAAAAAATATTTCCTCGTGTGGATTCGAACTGCGACCCATGGTTCTGCCGCGCAAAAGGCAACGGCTCTAACCACCATACCACGAGCGTAGTTAATCAAGTTCATATTCTAGGGGTATTTTTTTATAAAGCTCGCGCATGCGTATCAGATTCTTGGTTACACCATGACGTCAGCAAACCACCGCCGGTATTCCACTGGGGAATTTTTCATCGTTTCCCTCTCGTGGGCCCGTATATTTCAATTGACACCCGAGCGTGCTCGACGGGCTTTAAGTCTTCCGTTTATAAAAATATAACTTTTGAACGCCATCTGGCGAGCAAAAGTAAAAAGGAAGAGTCATACAAACTTTTCTGACCATTTGAAGCGCGAATTAACCAAGTAATGACAAACGTATTTTCTCTGTAGATATCATTAGAACCAGAGGAAACAATGGCCTTGTTATTGACTGTCTGCTTGCGGTCTGCTAGAACTATTATTTTGAAAACTTCATGTGCAAGGAAGCTAACCATAGATATTTATGATTTCGGCGTCACGCAAATAACTTTCTGGGCTTTTAACGACTTGTAGTTCAAACTACTTCAGAATTCCAAAGCCTCAAGTATAAAAATATAAATATGGGTACCTTAATTGCTAAACTAAACTTCTAATGATTCGGTTGCCTTCGCCGTGCAAAATATTAAGTTAGAACTTTCTATTCTAGTTAATGAAAATCATTAAACTTCGTTCCCAGTTGACCAAAAACACCATCGAAACATAAAGTAAGTAATGTCTTTCTTACTGTGATTTCATTGGTTGGTAGCAACATGAGGTCAGATGCACGCGCAAGGTTCAACGTGCAGCCAGAT
Organism: Phalangium opilio; assembly: GCA_019434445.1. Taxonomy (NCBI): domain Eukaryota; kingdom Metazoa; phylum Arthropoda; class Arachnida; order Opiliones; family Phalangiidae; genus Phalangium; species Phalangium opilio. The sequence continues at coordinate 54,266 of JAEQBA010002534.1, forward strand.
TGATTATGCGAGAGCATAAGCATGGTAGACTTATAAGAAACGCCCTACAAACACGTATTTTTACCTCTCCGAGTGACGTATGTCACGGAGAGGTTCTAATTTCGACGTGTCTGTCTGTCTGTCTGTCTGTCTGTCTGTCTGTCTGTCTGTCTGTCCGTCTGTCTGTCCGTCTGTCCGTTGTTACACCCACGTGACCGCGTTCGCAGTTTGCAAATCGGAGCAAACGTGTATTCAATTTCCAGACCGCATTTACAGTCCCGGAAATTGTATTCCACTTACAGGTTATTACTCCATTGCCTATCTAACAACTCTGTTCATTTGTCCACCCCATGGACACCAGTCTGAACTTACTAGCTTCTAAACACCACCATCTTCTAGTCTTTCGCCCATTCCACATGAACACCAGTTTCTACTTACTGGCTTCTAAACACCACCACCTTCTCGTCTTTGTCCATTCCACATGGACACCAGTCTGTACACCTGGCTTCTAACACCACCATCTTCTGGTCTTTGTTTTTGTCCATCCCACATGGACACCAGTCTGTACACCTGGCTTCTAACACCACCATCTTCTGGTCTTTGTTTTTGTCCGTCCCACATGGACACCAGTCTGTACACCTGGCTTCTAACACCACCATCATCCTTAAGGTTAAGACATACGCGGCGATCGGCTAGGTTTACGAGAAACGTCTAGCCTTCCAATGGAGGGGTCTTCCTCCAAGGTTCACGCAATTGCGATGTTCTTATCTACAGCTGCGGTTCGAATCCTTTATATACTACCTATTTTAGTAAGGCGAAGCAACCGGCGTATGCCTCATTTCAAACGCCAATATTAGTCAAGTCTCTCAAGAATGTTTAATTGTTCTTTTTTAAAGCGATGTAACGTTCAATAAGGCGAATAACTAACGAAGAAAATATTAAATATTAATTATATTTATTTTAATATTTAAGATAATCTTGTTTCTCAATTCAAAATTAATACGGAAAGAGTTAAAAAGCAGTCTATGTTATTGTCTGTGTGTGTCCGTCCGTTATTACACTAGTGCCGCAGTGCGCTGCGTTAGAAGTTCGTTTTGCTTTGATGTGTAAAGAAATCCTACAGAACCATAATATTCCCTTTATCCTTAATATAAAGTGAATATGATGAAATATTTTTCGTAATTATGATGCATTTAGTGCTTTTGTAGCTTTAAAGCTCTGTTTCACTTTGATATTCCAAAGAGTTTTTTTAATATTATTATTTGAAATGGCTGTTTATATATTACTTAAGCTATACTACATCTGTATATAGAATAATCCTTGGTTTAGTAATTTCATGAATAAAGCTAAGATCTAGACTCCGGCGGTCATATCTAGTATTACTTGCAATAAGCTTAGTGAAATATAGAGTAAATAATTGAGGCCTGAGGTGAAGTAAGCTTTGGGTTTTGATTTTCGTGTCTGAAATGAAGAGACATCAACGGTTCAGAGTGAGCCGAAAGTTAAATACACTCTTAATTAATCAGGTTAAGATTTTATAATAGAAGAAAAGATGATGGTGGCAATTAGATTAGTAGGGCTAAGCTACAGAGTTTTATTCTCTTTATGATGCGCATTGACTATCAGTGCGTCTAGCTACAATTTAGCTTTGGTATTATTTAACGTTAACACTCATGTTGGCAAACTAAGAATATTGTTGAGGTGAGACGAGACGATGGTGTTTACACTGCTAACCAGTTGTGAATGTAGCTATCAGAATATAGGGTAAACAGCTGAAGCGTAGACTTCATTTCCTGTTTTTTTTTACCATTAACTGATTTCTATGTGTCCAAGATTTATCCTTATTGGAAGTAAAATGTCGTCTGCTTTACTGTATATTCGCTATGCTTGGAATACTGCTTCAATATTTCGTAAATTTTTACTTCAAAAAAGAGAAATAATTCCATATCTATGTAAAAAACTTTGTAGTAGTAGACCTCTTGACTCGGAGAGGTAATATTTTGGTTTTCCCAACTTGTTTTTAAGACGCTTCTTCAAAAATTTGCGTATTACGATGAATTTATTCATTTAACATGAATATATACCTGCATTGACTAGTTAAACTACATATTCAGGGATGGGAGGGGCTTAGTTTGCGTGACGTCAGAGAATTTCCGGCGGTTTGTTTTTAAAGCTAAAGCTCTTGTCATGCGAAAGGCTAATTATGCTTCTCACGATTTTAAAATGTTAGTAGTTTATTTTCAACCGTTACGTTACATTCATTTTCTTAATGGCCAAGGCTTAGTACTTTACCAACAGTTTTCAGTTTCAGGAAAAACATTGCAGGCACTTATTAAAATTTACTTTAAAAGATCAATATCATTTTCGGATATCGTGTTGAGATATTTATTCACGTATCGGCGATCATTTTTAATATTCAGTTGACGCAGTTTGGTAAACCTAACTGAAAATTGTATCCCTCATACAGTTTTGTTAAACTGGTCGTCTGCTGTTCGAACTTCCAGGTGTCTCGATTTTGATTGGCTACCGCGATGACGTTAAACGCGTATGAAATAGAAAGGTCCCTCCCATCCCTGAATAACATGATAGAAAGGCTAATGATACACATGTATATTCATGTTAATAAATAAATTCATGGTATTACTAATTCAGGGCTCCCACCAAAATCTCAAAAATAAATAGGGGAAAAAGGCACTTTTCACGATAAAAATAGGGTAAAATAGGGACCTAAATTCTAAAAGTAGGAACCAAAAAGGGACCACTGGTAAAACAAAATGATTTCTTTTCTGTGAAAATATCACAAACAGTTAGGAACCTATTACTCTTTTCTATTTTTTCGACAAAATAGGATATTATTTCTGACTTTCCGGAAGTAACTATTTTCGTATCATGTTTACTGTTTTATAAAAAATCCACTGAACTAGAATTTGGACCTTTACAAGTTTACAGGGTTCGTACAAAATTTTTGGAATGAAATTCCCTGACTTTTCCAGGTTTTCCCTGACTAACTTGAACAAATTTCTCTGACCATTTGCAATAACGTACATGGCAAACATATATGAAAACCAGTCTAAATTCAGTCGAATAATTTTTGCACGAGTTGTTATTGTTATAAAAATTAGCCAATTAATTCGTTTAAATTTAACATCAAGTAAATCATAAATAACCGGAGCGAGCGAAGCGAGCTCCGCAAATTTGGGGCTCTGGTCAAATCTCAGACAAGACATTTTGAGGTCACCCTTATACTTTTTCTGAGATTTATAAAAATAGGGTGATTTAAGGACCGAATACCAATTTTAGGGTAGATTAAGGACCTTGTAGGAAAATAGGGACTTTAGGGACTTTTAGGGACCTGGTGGGAGCCCTGCTAATTACAACTATTACGAGAAAACATATATTAAAGTTATAAATTATTATTATTATTATTTTCATTTAACTCCAACTTGGACGTTAATAGCTTTGTGATTTTAAATAATTAATATTTTTTTTCGTTAGATTACTTTTCATTTTTGAAAAGTCATGTAGTTACCGATTAACACCCTTTGACCAGAATAGATTGTTTCATTACTGTGAAAACGTAAGGGCCTAGGTCACTGAACACCACAATTTTTAAACCGTAACTTTTCGAAAATAACGACGACACAATAGATGAATAACATCATGTAGACCAAACCAACAGCGTATTGCAAATCAGACATGCCAATATATTGAATCTCGTTACGTCTTTCCGCTTTAGCCAAGGCTAAATCTTTCTCTATGAAAAACTTTCCTTCTGTTTCGAACTTTTGTAAAAGGCCATACGATTTCAAATTTGCTAATCTAAAGCCAACAAAATATTTCTTGTCATGATTACTATATCATTGTAATGCGCGTGCTATTTGCGCACAACCTTACCCCTTGTCAAATATCTCTTGAAATTGGAAAGAGTTTCCGTACGCCATGGCAATGTTCATTTTGAAAACTTGTTCCTTTGGAATGTGCACTTTTCTTAGCGAAAACATATGTTTATTCATCAAGCCGATGAAAAATTGTAGGTCAATGACTAAAGCGAAATTTTTATAGATAATATCATGGAAAGCTTTTGGGAATGATTTTTTGTAAAGAAAATTTCGAGTCAAGTCACGGAGCTGTTGCGATTTGGAGTTCTAGGCATGAAAAATTGTATGTAATTGCGAATTAGTAGGTTACTTAAACAGGAACGAAACCGGGCTTGTAATGACTAATATTGTTCCCTGTGGTAACTTAGTGGGTAACATTCTTTTACAAAATTGTATTTTCTCTAGGATTGGTGGAGCAGGAAGTAGAAATGTTGATGTGCCACGTGCGCCGAAGAACGTCTCCCAAAATACCTTGGTATTGGGTTGGGGTGTGACAAGTCCATCCTCGTAGCAGAATTTTTGAAAACTGCCTTGACATTTTATTCGGGCGAAAAGTAGATTATATTTTTAAAGACTCAGGGGGCTACTGAAGCGTACGACCCTACCCAAACACTGAGAATACTAGGAGGACTTCGTTCTCTTTGAAGGAGTTAAATATTCAACTTTATAAGTATAGAGATTTAATCTCCATCTCCCTCTGTCTACTCCAAGATCGTTTGTTTAAGACACGAAAGCGTGAACCCCACAGGAAATTCACCGAACATAAGAAATTTTAGCTAAAGGAAAAATATAATTTTTTGCCACTATGATGCTGTTGATTTCAATTACGCCATGCCAGAAGTTAATATTACTACGTCACCCCTTAATCACTCTAACCCATCCACTCATTACTTTACAAGTCTTAACCATTGCCTTACCTCCAAGCACATATTTAAAACACCCAATGTTTCCAACGTTCCTACACTAAGGCGATTCGAGGAGACAGCAGTAGCAAGGGCGTCAATGGTGTCAAACGAATTTCCGGATTTTTTATGAGTAACAGACGAAACGACTGAGGAGCTGTAAATTTTCAGCATGAATGCCATAAATATCATCACGGAAAGAATAGTTATCCTTTGCAAATCCAGTCTGGGAGGATCTTTTCGATTTGCTAAATTATAAAAATGCTTGTTTATTGTGCAAATTTTGCATATTTATTAGGAAAAAATATTTAATATAATTTTACCAAATCCAAGAGTTTGAGATATAATGGTCCACAAAGAGACGCATTCAATTATGCGGTAGTACTTTGAAAATCCCCAACGAATCGAAACTTGCAAAAACAAAGATGACGCAAGTATTATGAATATTAATAACCAAACCTAACGAGTGTGGAAACAATTATTATGCGCAAAATCTATTTTCGTAGTAAATACGCATTAAAATCGAACCGTATTTTGAAATGGCTGTGCCAAAAATAGTCTCTCCTCGAAACCATACTCAGAATCATCGGCCTTAGTTATGTGAACTATATCATCGTGGGATAAAGTCAAAGAGTAGTTAATTACTTTCTTTCTTTCAGGCAAAACATATAAGCTAGTGGCAGTCAAATGGGATTCCTAAAATCATGAAAAATTGTTTATTAACGACTTACAGTTACTCCATAATAGACCCTTTTCAAATAGGAGCCACAGTATAGTCAGCTTGATGTAGGGTTAATATATAAAATCCGATATATAGGTCCAAAGACCTTAGATAGGGCTGCAAATTTACCAATCCAGTGAAGTCGAAGTCATTTCTAATGTTTTTGAATAAACATGACGGATTTTCCGTCTTAAGGCAAGAAGATGGTCAAACACCAGTTGTTGAAAAAGGTCTTTTAATAGCACCATAAATTCATAAGATATATTCCATAAGTTTGTCACTGGTTACTGAGAGCTTGTTATGAAGTGACGTAAGTGGAACTTCATAGATTCTCGTAAAGCGACGCCTGGTGAGGCTCAGTCAGAGGTTTAGTACAGACTAATTAGGAAGATGGACTGCAAAACCGAGTGTATAGGACTTCAATTCTCGCTTGTCGTTCTCGAACTACCTCTCAGTAAGCCTCTAGCATTACGCGGTATAGGAAGTGTTATACTTATGGAACATGTCTGCTTAACTTACCATAACACTAAATAATGCTTTATGTTTACTTTCTAATACATACATTACGAATAAGCATTCCAATGATGCCGTTCCATGAGCCATCTGAAGTCAATAGACCGTATTGCCCATCATCTGGTAGTACGAGGCGATATCTTGCAAATAACAGATCACATTAAAGTATAATAGAATAACTGATTTTGATCTAAGATTAACTCTGATAAGAACTCATATAAGGTCCAATTTTCTTATGACTTCCTGTTAGGGATAATAGCTGCTTCTAGGGGGGGGGGTTTGGTACATGCAAACTTTTAGGGTGAATGAACAATCATTTAGCGTTAGTTAATCCATGTCTCGTGTATCACCCATGTAAGGGTTTTACGACAGAATGAAATTTAGTGGATGGCTATACATTCTCGGGTCTTGAATATGTAATCACGACTCATGCAAAATAATATACATTTTTGGGGTAATTACTTAAATCCAAGTAGAAGAGCTAAACTTTCCAGAACATAGAAGTACACTCCAGACTGTCCGTACAATGTTCCGTCCGCTGCTTTTCCCAATGTGAAGTAACTATCCTTTAGGGTCAAGTAAAGGCAAATCATAACGCAGTCAAACTGAACATAAGTTTTCCATAGTTTATTCAATTTTGTTTGAAAATTTCTACTCCCTCAGTTATTAAAAATTTCAGCTTTAATACTAGTGTCCCATTGGACAGAATCACATGGGGTAGAAATCCCACTCGACCGATATAGAAAACAAGTATGTCCCAATGAACAGAAATTAATTCCCATTGAACCCGAGTCTATGAATTGGTTGCCTATGCGCTCAACCACGGTACTGCGGTGTTTGGAAAATCCCGATGCATTAGTAATAAAACAAATCGGATTTTCGCCCTTTCGGACGTTTCGTCTTAAAATGATTTCTCTTCATTGCTAAAAATCGTCCTAATGGGATATTGGTGTTTTGGTAAAGCTCGTCCTAATGAAATTCCTGTCTATTGGGAGCTCTAGCGAATGAGATTTCTATTCAGTGGGTTTATGTTCAATGGGAGTATACCCTTTTGCTCAAGATAGAGAAAAGTAAAGGGCTTCTCATGGTGGGGAATTTGTTGGAAACAAAAATATCAACTGTTTCATCCTTAAATTGGGTTATTCCTTCATTCAGTTTTGGTTTGGAGGAGAAACTTTAAATGAAGATGTCTTGCACAGCAGTCTCCTAATTTATAACTTAGAAGAAATAACATGCTATTAGCAGGTGTTCATAATAACCCCCCTTCGGGGGGGAAGTATGAAACTGGCCATAGAGCTAATGGTAAAAATCGCGAACAACAAGATTCTGTCGTTGCGCATAGAAAGGATTAGCCTGTTTATGGACATACAACCTTACAGTATATCGTAGTGGTATCTATGCTCCTTGGTTTTCGTTCCAAAACTTCCGTTGGCTGGGATCTCCGTCGAAAAGAAAAATGGCTATATGGTGGACGTAGAAACACGTTGCAATTCTTATATTAAAGATACTGAGAATAAATTCGTCCAAACCGTTTTAATTTAACCACGGAATTCTCACTCACACATATCACAACAAAACATCATTAACGATCGTTTAAATGTTTTGTAGAAAACTTGAAACCCCGACTAAAAGCCAACTTCTTAGCCAAGGCTTAATTTACACCGTTCCGACAGAAGCAGGCGTGAGCCATTTTCGCTCCCAAAATCACAAGATAAAAATAGTGCTAAACCGGAAGTGTGTAAGTTAATGCGCGTGTGCGCTAAAAAATGGGGTAACTATTTCTTTGGGAGTTAAGCGGTGTATGAATCCGCTGAGCTTTACGGCGAAACTTTGCTGTTACGGGCTTTTTAACCAGTTTCGTACTTCGGGTTATCATGAACTCCTGCTATTAGTAAAAAACAGGTTACAAATATTATAAACTATGGAATTATATAGAACTCATCAATACTAATACCCACATTAATGACTGCAATAAGTAGAGTTGTGTTATGAAGGTGCTCCATTGTTTATTGTGTAGTCTCTTCAATGAAAATGAACTTCTATAAGTCTTATCATGAATTTATTTATAAATTCATGGTCTTATAAGGACTCCATACAGCTAAAAAGAATCATTGTTCCCCCATATCCCCGACGTTAATTTCTACGCGGGTTTGTGGGTCGAACTTAAGAGCTTACTATCCACCAAGCCTCATAATTCTGACGTCTTTCTTACTGTGATTTCACTGGTCGGTAGTAACGCGGGGTCAGGCGCGCACGCAAGGTTCAATGCGCAGCAAGGTTGATTAATCGCGAGTTAAAATTCGTCATAAAACACGTTCCCACAGATTCGTTGAGAAAACGGCATACCGAGTGGTTCATATTAGCTGCATGTAATATTAAAATTTACATTCAGCTTGTGTCTTTTCAAGGTTAAGAGTTATTGTCACATGTATCAAAAGAGAACAATATTGAGTCAATCGTATTCCTTGAATAAACAGAAAGTCTTAGCTGTCAATTTTAACATTGCACCATCAAGGCACGGTCGAAGCAGAGTTGGCAGATAATAGCCCGAACGCAAGCGTATACAAGTGGGAACTGTGAAATTATATAACCTGAGACCACCTAAACATGGACAGGCAATCCGTGTACACTGGCATTAACAAATGTCAATGCTTAACATGCGCCACCTACTAACCACAATTTATTGCCGAATTTTACAATTTTACTTGGGTTTGGTGATAAAGTTGCAACACCCGCCTTTACTTATGTTTGGTGATAAAGTTGCAACACCCGCCTTTACTTATGTTTGGTGATAAAGTTGCAATACCCGCCTTTACTTATGTTTGGTGATAAAGTTGCAACACCCGCCTTTACTAATGTTTGGTAATAAAGTTGCAACACCCGCCTTTACTTATGTTTGGTGATAAAGTTGCAATGGTCTTAGGCATTGCTCTAAGCAAGTTTCCTGTCAAAGTTTTAGGTGGTCTGACTAAACTAAGGGTTTTAAAACAAGCAAGACCAACCGTTTTCATTCACTTCTCTATGCAACTTTGCGGTTTCAACAACAGAAAATATAAAGTATGTAACGTAGCGTATAGTTTCGATCGTGATATTGAGGTCAAACTTATAGAAAAACAACGCATATAAGTAGTGAAACATGATAATATGGTCCCGTAAAATAATAATAAAAAAAATTAATTGCATTATCTATACTATAGGCCTAGTATAAAACTTTAGTTAATGACTTCTGTCCTGGGAAAAACAAGGCTGTAACATTTTTTATAGCAAGTAAAAATCGATATTGTACCAAATTGCCTATGGGGAATGTTATTCTGTCCATTCAATCAAAATGGACTGAAACCACATAAGTTCATTGCATGGCTATTCAAAGTTAATATTTAGTGTTAAATAGATACAAAATAGAACCGTATTGAATTTCATATTATGATTTGCATCGACTTTCTTAAATCAAAGAAACTGCCAAACTATAACCACTTACTGCAACTATGCCATGTAGGAAAATTAACGAATTTACAAATTAAAATCTTTCGAATATTATGTTTTTTCTAGCCCAAAAGCAAGCACCAAGCAAAACTACATCATGCATTGAAATTTGGTTATATTTACTGTGTCAGCAATGGTGTCGAAATGTCAAATGAAAATAATTTTTTGGTGAAAAACTTATTTAATGATGAAGATATGCTTTCGGGGCAACTATTGAAACACATTTCTGTGATTTAATAGAAATAACAACGCATGCGAAGGATTGCAAAATTGTATAAACATTCACATATTTACTAAGTTAGTCATAACCAAAAAACAAACGTCTTAGAGATACTGGAGCATTAGAAATAAATGCATTCTCTTTTCTGGTAACGAAAACGATAATCATTATATCGATTGCGAAAAGAACTTAAAATAGAGTTGAAAGGCGCATTAACTCGAGATTTTCTCGATAATGTAAACAAGAAACAAAACAAAAGTAAAAAAAATATACAAGGTGCTTCTGGCATTTAAGGTGAATGTTCTATGGGCGGTTTTGAATCGAAAATGTTTCATGAAAATTTTGCGTCATGGCCACCGTTTTCAGGTTATGATTGGAGTGTCTTACGGATTATCCCTTAAATTTAATTAAAAAACTGAAAGACAATGATTTCTAATTTAAATAAGGGGTCATTCTTAAAATACTCCAATCAAATTTGAAAACGGTGGTCCTTGTTTCAAAATGTCCTAGAACATTTTCGACTTGAAATTGCGCAAACGACCTCAGCCCGACCTGAAGTTAATGACTTCTTATCCTGGGAAGTATTGGACACTATGGCTTTATATAGTATCCATCCCTGCTAGTCAAAATTGCCTATGGCATTCGTAAAAGAGGGTCAAAATTTTCCTCCCCACTAGGAAAACGATCCAGTCTACTGAAAAAATCCCACGCCACGAGACTGTGGCTCTCAAACTTTGGGGTCGTGTTCAAAACTTCTTCAGCGCCAATCGTTGAAAAGCCGTCTCTCTAGAACTCTCTGAAAATCCATTACAATCCGTGGGCCTAGGACCCTACACTAGTTTGAACGGAATTTCTAGCAGTCTATTAAAACAGCTGTTCTTGTCACCGTTTCTGATTCGTTACTTCAAACCACAGGACACACCTTAAAGTTTCGTTACTTGCTCGCTGCTGGCGCGCAAATTAGCCTGCCAGCACAAAATGAGAGAAGCGCCGTAGGTGGCGCGGTGATCGGACCTAATAGGAAGTTGGCTAACAGAGATGGTTCCGGATATGGTTAGAGTCCAATACTTCCCAGGATAAGAAGTCATAAACTTCTGGCCCGACTAACCAAAGTCTTGTTAAAACCGCAATTTATCGCCAAATTGTACTATTTTACTAGGGTTTGGTGATAAACATCCGCCGCAATAGGGCTAGTGTCAGGCGTTGCTCTACGCAAACCTTGGACCCTATTCAGTTGCCTGTGCACGGTTTGCGGTCCGACGAACAACACACCCCAGTATTCCTAACAGATCTTTGAAAAACACTCTGTATTCAATATATTCAAAAGGAAATATTGGCAATGAAACACGCAATCGACCCAAATGCCTTTAGAAAATCGAATTTCTATAAAACTTATAGTTATTTTTTGTTTAAAACGAAAAAAATGTTTTGTAAATATAAGGTTAAAGACGCTTCCTTTAAGAATTAGAAATATATTTACAAAATCTTAAAACACTTTCAATTTTTAAGTAGGTTAGCCAAAATTTGAATGAAAATTATTACACTAGATGTGCATAATACAACAAAGTGAATAAATAAAATATGATTTAGTTCTTCAAGACTAATATATTGAACATTATTTCTATCCGCTTCGGCTGAAGCTAAATCCCTTTGTAAGAAGAACACCTCTTCCGTTTCAAACTTTTCAAAGAGACCAATTGAACGCAGTCTTCCCAACCTAAAATTTAGACCTTGAATGAAAGGCATTGAATTTCGCGGTATTTATCAGCAAGATAAAATGAAAGAGAGTATAATACTTGGGCAGGGATAGATTTATTTTTTAAGAAGAAATGGGTAACATGGTTATTCGGGTGCGCGTCCAAGTCCACGACCCCCTTAATCGCGACGGAGGGGTATGAAAGAAGAGGCGGGTCTTATTTTCATTATGGAGTTGTATGTATATCCGGGTCAAATAAACGTCGTCTGCCAAGTTGGAATGGGATCGGATTGTAATTTTTGAAAGAACATTGTTTTAAAAACACATTTTAAATACGATTTATTTCTCTTTGTAGTGATGGTGTAAAAGTCTTCATAGATATTACAACACGAACAGGTTTGAACAAAACACTAAGCTCACAAAACTCCTGGCCATTCACTAAGCCTTGGTTAACTTCATCAAATTCCCTTTCAAAATCATGAGGATAGTAGACATAATTGGCTTTAGAAGAATTAGCGAACACTTTGCACCCTTACAGATGTACTCCAAATCCAAAACACAGGCACCAAATTCACTAACTACCTTCTTAATTGCTATTAAAAACAATTCCCGAATAATTTCCGGGCCCTCGATTTTAGACGGCTCCATTTTGAACCCCTGTGAAGACGCTTATCTGTACAACGCAAGAGGGGTCGTAGTCATAGCGACAGAGGTAAACAGGAATTACGTATTTTTGGCCCTCCTTGTCAGCAACGTCACCAATACGTAGTTTTAGTGAGCCAATAAGATAATTTAATTTTTTGGTTATGTGTTGAAGGGGCTCTAAACTCGGCTATGAGTCGGACTGAAGTAAAGGCCAAACGTTGTTCATTCCTTCTTAAAAAAATAAATCTATCCCTGACTTGGGTCAAAAGTTTTTTATCCCTGCTTTCTACTCGTGGTTTAAGGGTCGTCCTGCTTTTCACCCCCTAAAACTTCAAGTAGCCAATCAGGAAACAAGAGGTTAGATATTGTGATTTTGGAGGGGATTCTGGGAGAGGGAGCCGCTTTTTGTCCGCCGCCTCTAGGCCCGTAGTCTGTTTTACGGGAACTATTTTTCTCAGTCTAAAAGCTGTGAAGAGGCTATCATGGGCGGGTTGGGTCGTGTCGTTAGAGTGGTAGAAATCTAACCCCTCAAACGAGAGAAGTGTTACACTCTCTTTTATTATCTCTTGTTATCGGTAATATAATCTCACGCTTGATCAAAGTGATTTCCATATTTGAACGAACGTCCATAAGCCATCGCTATGTTCATTTTCAACAAGGCCTTTTTAGGAATATGAACATCTCTTAAGGAAAACTTGTAATCATTCATCAAAGAAAGGAATGTTTGAATGTCAATTATTAGTGCGTATTTTAAATTTAATATGGAAGTCAAAGCATTGGGGAAGGACTTTTCACGTTCATCTCCTATTTCGTCTAAATGCCTACCCAATTCATGTAGCTCGGAAACTTTAGAGTTCTACGTTTAAAGCAAAAATATACAAATGAAAAACTTATTAGACGCGCAAACAAGTATTTTAATTAAAGCGTTTTAACGATAAACTATAAGAAACCATTACCGAAAAAAAAAAATAAACTATAAGAAACCATTATAGAAAAAACAATAAACTATATCAAACCACTATAGAAAAAATATAATAAACTATAAGAAACCATTATAGAAAAAAAATAAACTATAAGAAACCATTATAGAAAAAACAATAAACTATAACAAACCACTATAGAAAAAATATAATAAACTATAAGAAACCATTATAGAAAAAACAATAAACTATAACAAACCACTATAGAAAAAATATAATAAACTATAAGAAACCATTATAGAAAAAATAAAATATAAGAAACCTGTACAGAAATAAACAGTAAACCGTAAGAAACCTGTACAGAAATAAATAGTAAACCGTAAGAAACCTGTATATAAATAAACAAACTATAAGAAACCTATATAGAAATGAAAAATAAACTATAAAAATCCCATATAGAAATAAACAATAAAACATAAAAAAACCCATATATAAATAAACAGTTAACCATAAGAAACCCATATAGAAATAAACAGTAAACCATAAGAAACCCATATAGAAATAAACAGTAAACCATAAGAAACCCATATAGAAATAAACAGTAAACCATAAGAAACCCATATAGAAATAAACAGTAAACCATAAGAAACCCATGTAAAAATAAACGATAAGAAAGACTAACAGAAAGAAACTAAAAAACCCATATATAAATAAACAGTAAACCATAAGAAACCCATATAGAAATAAACAGTAAACCATAAGAAACCCATATAGAAATAAACAGTAAACCATAAGAAACCCATATAGAAATAAACAGTAAACCATAAGAAACCCATATAGAAATAAACAGTAAACCATAAGAAACCCATATAGAAATAAACAGTAAACCATAAGAAACCCATATAGAAATAAACAGTAAACCATAAGAAACCCATATAGAAATAAACAGTAAACCATAAGAAACCCATGTAAAAATAAACGATAAGAAAGACTAACAGAAAGAAACTAAAAAACCCATATATAAATAAACAGTAAACCATAAGAAACCCATATAGAAATAAACAGTAAACCATAAGAAACCCATATAGAAATAAACAGTAAACCATAAGAAACCCATATAGAAATAAACAGTAAACCATAAGAAACCCATATAGAAATAAACAGTAAACCATAAGAAACCCATATAGAAATAAACAGTAAACCATAAGAAACCCATATAGAAATAAACAGTAAACCATAAGAAACCCATGTAAAAATAAACGATAAGAAAGACTAACAGAAAGAAACTAAAAAACCCATATATAAATAACCTAAGCAACCCATATAAAAATATACTAAAAAACCCATATGAAATAGACTAAAAAACCCATATCGAAATAAGTCATGAAACCCATATACAACTACCCAAAAAACCATAGAGAAATAACTCATGAAACCCATATAAAAAGTACCCAAAAAACCATAGAGAAATAACTCATGAAACCCATATAAAAAGTACCCAAGAAACCCATAAAAAATTAAGAAACCTATAAAGAAATAAACTAAGAAATACAGATAGAAATAAACTAAGAAATGCAGATAGAAATAAACTAAGAAATATAGATAGAAATAATCTAAGAAATATAGATAGAAATAATCTAAGAAATATAGATAGAAATAATCTAAGAAACTCATAAAGAAATAAACTAAAGAAACCCATAAAGAAATAAACTACAGAAACCCATAAAGAAATAAACTACAAAAAACCATAAAGAAACAAACTAAAGAAACCCATAAAAAAAAACTAAAGAAACCCATAAAGAAATAAACTAAAGAAACCCATAAAGAAACAAACTAAAGAAACTCATAAAGAAATAAACTAAAGAAACCCATAAAGAAATAAACTAAAGAAACCCATAAATAAATAAACTAAAGAAACCCATAAAGAAATAAACTGAAACCCATGTAGACCCTTTAACTATCAGCACCATATCACCGCTTCTTTTTAAAACCCGAAGATTTTTAAAACTGATCTACTAAAGTAAATCTATAATGCATGATGCACCACTTAGTAACACTTGCTTATGGGTTTAAGTATGTCATATTCAGAAATATGATAGGTATGAACATACTTTCAAAAAGTCATAATATATTCCATGCGTTTTAATTATTCCTAACGTTAGTCTTTTCGATTTCACCGCTTTTGCCAGTTCATTAAGCGAGTCAGTTGGTATGTCACACTTTTTTACGTTTACTGATGAAGAAAGTTTAGAACCATATATTTTTAACGTGCAGCCAATGAAAATTACCAGTGCCATAACCAGAATATTCGAAACTTGAAATTTAAACTTTTTGATATTCCCTTAAAATTTAGGCACTGTTATAATATAATTTTAATCAGAAAACTTCAATAAATACTTACTTAATCCAATGGCAAGTGAAATTATATTCCACAGTGAAAATAGTTTCACAAAACTGTTGCAGAATTTTGAGTTTAACCATCGAATGGACATTAGAAGCAGAAAAAATGATAGTGCTGATAAAAAGTTCCAAACCTAAACGCGTATTAATATTAATTAATCAATACTCCATACAGCATAACCCAAGTTAGTCTAGGTCGAAGGAATTAATTGTATCTCTTTTCTTATGGAGAGTATCATGGGAATATGGTAATAAAATATCAATAAAATACTTGTGTTTGAAAAGGTTGAGCCATGAAAGAGGTTTCTTTCGCACAAACAGACAAATCGTCCTTAGTTATGTGCGCTACTTTATCATGAGCGCAGATCACAGAGAAATTAACGGCTCGTTCTCGTTCGGGAGTTACCACCATTGTATTTGCTGTGAAATCGGCGTCCTAATTTTCGAATAAATCCTGTTTTTATTTTTCAGTTATTTTAGAGATAAAATAAACCGTATTGGAATACCTTGGAGCAGAGATGGATGGAGTTCAAATCTATTTACTTATAACTCAACCCCTTTACCTCATCAACTGTAACGAACTTCTCTCAGATTCCTCGGAGCTTCGGTAGGGTCGTACGATTTAACCGCCCCCTGTGTCTTAAAAATAGAAGCCTGTTTTCACACAAAGGGGGAATAGTTTTCAAATACGTCGCTACTCAGCAGCATTTGTAACGCTCAACCGAATCGCGAGGAACTCTGGGAGACATTCATTAGGCACATGGCCTACCAAAATTTCTACTCCATCATACTCTCAATTCCAAGGTAATACATACATCTTGTTGAAGCATTTGGATCAAACCATTCCACGTTCCATTGGCACTCATAATACCATATTGCTTATCTTTGGGACTAACAATTCGATACCTTTAAAAATAGTATAGTCTTTTTTCTGTTGTAAATGTACTAAACATCGTCATGATGTTTTACCTAAAACCAAGTATTAATACCAAAGCTTCCAGAACATGATAACCAATTCCCGATACTCCAATTAGGGTACCATCATCAAGTCTTGATATCTCAAATACGCTATCCTGCATGTTTAAAATCACATCCAGAAGATTAATGTTTTTACAAAGAATACTTGAATTATTTTAAGATACATACATTCAGAAGAGCGACTGTTAATGTTTTGTTTTCAAGGAGTTTCATTCAAACTACTACTAGTAAATAATAAATCTCCTTTTGAAACAGATTTTTAGTTACAAATTAATTTGAGATTCAAAATACTTTGTGATTTGACACAATTATTTCCGATAAAGGTGGCAAATAATGCAGTAAGATATTGTAAAAAGACAGATTATTAAGAATATTACCTTTCAAGATAATAACCACGCTTGAAGTTAAATGAAGGGACTCACTGTAACGCCTTTCAGGTAGAGAAATGGATTCATGAAACCAAGCCCAAAGACTATTAATGTCGAGGGGTCGGACGATTTGGAAGAAGTGTACGGGATTTCGAAATCCAATTTGATTACATCGGATTTCGTTTGATTTCGCCGGATTTCGTTTGATTTCGTTGGGTTTTTTTTTTGATTTCAGAATTAGATAAAATCCAATGGATTTCATCGTATTTTTAGATTTTTCCCGTGACTCCGTCGGATTTTGCTATTTTCCCCGTGATTTCGATGGATTTTGCGATATTTCCCTTGATTTCGTTGGATTTTGAGGTTTTCCGCATGATTTCCTCGGATTTTGCTATTTTCCCCGTGATTTCGTCGGATTTTGTGATTTCTTTTGATTTTGGATTTTGTAAATTTTGTAATGGATTTCACGATTTCTTTACTGATTTCTTTGTTGATTTTGTGATTTCGCTTCTGATTTCGTGATTTCTATGTTGATTTCGTGATTTCTTTGTTGATTTCGTGATTTCTTTGTTGATTTCGTGATTTCTTTGTTGATTTCGTGATTTCTTTGTTGATTTCGTGATTTCTTTGTTGATTTCGTGATTTCTTTGTTGATTTCGTGATTTCTTTGTTGATTTCGTGATTTCTTTGTTGATTTTGTGATTTCTTTGTTGATTTCGTGATTTTTTCTGATTTTATGATTTCTTTACTGATTTTGTGATTTCGTTGCTGATTTCGGATTTTTTTATTTGATTTCGAAATCAGCATTGATTTCGGATTTCTTAAGTTGGATTTCACGGGTGGCGTACGGGATTTCATGAATGACCGACCCCTCGATTAATGTACTCAAACGTTTCGAAATTTTGTGTACACCTTCATCGATTTTATTAAAAGGAGTGAAAACACGAACGGCTTACTCTAACAAAACTTGATTATGATACATTGAAATAACCCAGACTAACTGCTTGCATACTAAGTTAAACGAAAATTGAGTTTACTTGCACTCTAACTTCCCGAATATTTTTATTCTTGAAATCTTATGTCAATATTTATTTACAGCTACGCACAAAGCTCTACTTTTGCAAAGCGGACACGTAAATATCATTTAGAGGATATGTCACGTTGAAAGTATTTCGAATTCTTTTTATTCCATTTCGTTTTGTTTATGATTGCAAAATCATTGCGATAAAGCCATACTTTCAACATCTGTTTGTTGGTTTTGTTTTTTACATGTATATTTCAACCTTTCATTTGACCGATGTCTAATACCATCACTATTCTTCATTAAAATTGAACATTATATCACCGAACTTTAACGAATTCCCTACATCATTATTCGTTTTACTCTTAATTGACCTTATTCATAAACAGCGCCATGGCTTAGGGTCTGGTAACTTACAAAGGTTCGGAGTCACCGTCAGATGGCGCGGGACTCGAGTCACGTGGTGATGATTCTGTGAACCTTCGTCGATATGCGAGTTGTTTCCAGACCCTAGGCAAGTGGTGCCCAATAGAAATAAGACCAATTACTTTTGCGTTTAATATTTACACCGTACTTGGGTTTTTTCTTATTATAATTAGCACCAGTTTACCGAAATAAATGAGCATTGGAACATTAAGAGTCATTTATTACACGATCATAATTTCATTGTACTATCGATGTTCCTAAATACGAAAATGGCAATTGTTCTCAATTGTGAAATAATAATTTTCCAGTATTATCAAAAAACTAGAAGTGCAAAGTGTAAGGCAGAATAAAACTGCAATATATTCCAAATCCGCCATGCCAATGAAAACCACGTTGTTTCTTTGGTTTTCTTTGGATATAGCCATATCTTTTTCTAAATTGTACAATTGAACGGCTTCAAATTTTTGAAATAATCCATAAGACCTAAGTCTTCCCATTCTGTAAACGCAATACATTCAATTGTTATATTTCTCTAAAATAATTTCAAACTGCCCATAATCATCTTACGCTTGGTTAAAAAGCTTCTGATATTTGAATGACTGTCCGTAAGCCATCGCCGTATTAATTTTGAATAAAGGTTGCTTCGATATATGAACTTCACGCAAGGAGAACTCATGTTCAGCCATTAGCATAATGAAAGCTTCGACATCCATAATTAGAGCGTAATTTGAATTTTTAATCGAATGGAAAGCATCTGGAAATGTCTTTTCCCGTTCACTGCCTCTACCGTCCAAATGAAGACCCAGTTCTTGTAACTCGGGAACCTTTGAATTCTACACTTAGTACAACCAAATAGTACGTTATTAAACATTTTTACCGAAATATAAATTAAAGGGACCGTTCTTTGTGTTCTTAGGGTCAGACTGAGTGAAAAGCGTCCAAGAACATGTGGTCTAAAACATTTAGTTTCGGAGGTACGGGTCTTTTAACATCGGCCCCTAAAACAAGGAAAATGGCACACATGAGGAGTAAGAGTATCAGCCTGTTCATCTTGTTTAGACAATTTCAATAGCCTCCATTCTAAGAATATTAACGAGCCTTTATCTGTAGTAGAAGTTTACTTTTAATGGTAAAAGTGTGCGTATAAGCTTAGACGCACTTCTACCTTTAAAAGTACTTCTGCTATATAGACAAAGGCTCATTAACGTTCTTAGATGGGAGACTATTGAAATTGTCTTAACAAGATGGGCAGGCTGAATGTCCTACTCTACACGTGTGCTATTTCCTTGTTTTAGAGGACATAGTTTCATGAATCTATATAACTATGAATATACAGCTGCGTTTAGCTGTCTAACCTCTCGATAAGGTTTGGGCGGGGCTTAGCGAAAGGAGACATCAGTCACGTGTCTGCTAGTGTTACGAGCGGGAGAAGGGAGGGGGAGTCCGGGGTGTGTAAATTCGAAACGTCACTTCCTCTTGTCTCGTGATTGGCTATTAGAGCTACGCAAAACGCGTCAAAGCTAGGAGGGTAACACCCAAACCAAATCGACATGATAGAAGGGGCATATGATAGAGCTGTATATTCATAGTTATATAGATTCGTGATAGTTTGGGGTCCGTACCTCCGAAACTAAGTGTTTTAGACCCAATTTTTTAATTTATTGTAGTCTTATCAGAAACAGTAAAAATATTTGTTTCATTTAAACTATCAGTAAAAACCTTACTTTTAAACAGGCATGAAATATTCCATGAGTTTTAATTATTCCCAGAGAAATAGTATTGGATCTCACGGCTTTCACGAGCTCATTCAGTTCATCAATAGACTTGTCACATTTTTTAACGTTTACAGTTGAAGCGAGTGTGGAACCATAAATTTTCATAATGCACGCAATAAAGATAATCATGGCAAGTACAATAATCCCTGGAGCGTTTAACACTGGTAATCGTTTTGAAACGACTACGTGTTTAGTTAAAAACGTTTTAGACTAAACAGACTATTTTTCACGAAGAAAAAAATTAAACATTTACCTAACCCAAATGTAAGAGACACTATATTCCATATTGAAAATGTAGCTATTAATTTATAGTACTTCGGAAAACACTTGTTAATAATCAGTTGAACCAATAGGAACGTGGTTACCCCCGCGTACATAAGAATCCACACCTGAAATACTTGGATTAAACCACATCTCATTTTAATTATCATACAGTCTTCAATTATACTTGATTTTGCAAAGGTTGAGCCAAGAATCGTCTTCTATTTCCACAAGTTGAAGAATCAGCTTTAGTGATGTGGGCTATGTTTTCGTGTTTGCACGTTAATGAGAAATTTATCGCCTTTTCTCTTTCCGGAGTCACAATCAAACTAAGTGCAGTAAAATCCACTTCCTAATCACCAATTTAATCAAATTATTTGTTAAATTGTAAACTGATAATTTTCTCAGGGATTCGAAACAGTAATTTATATTAATAATTTAAGCGTATTGTCATAGATTTAATACCCACGCATTTTGGGTGGGTATTAAACTTGGGCAAACACATAATTTTTCTCTAAAATCTCCTGATCGAAATAAATGATAGAAAACATTTGGTTTATCAGAGTTAATTGTAAATGCACGTACGTCTTGCATAAGCATCCTCACCGCGCCATTCCACGTTCCATTGGGACTCAGCAATCCATATTGTCCATCCTTTGGCAGAACTAATTTGTAACTGAAACATTACGTATAAGGTGAAGTCCTCGGGTTTAGGGTTGTCTACCAGGGATTTAGTGGAATTAGAGGTCATTCCAGGGTTAGGGGCATTAGATCCTTACCATTAGCGAAATTTGTATAAAAATATAGATTTGTACAATAAGAAGCGAAGAAAACCAACAAATCACTTCCCTTAGAAACTATGACCTCAATATCCTGACGACTCCACGTTTTAATAACGTTTAAATATGCGTTCAGCGAGAAAAACCGATCACATAACCAGTCTTTTCGATACGTACAGCTGACAGCACGTTATCAAAAACGTTAAATCCTTCATAAAACAAAGCTATATCGTGCCCAAATAATCTGAGGAACCACCTTTTCTAGTGGTGTCACGATGACACTTAGAGATGTGGGAGGCTCTTTTACCATATCCTGTCACTCACACATCTAGACCCAAGCCTCCTGAGTTTACTTGAGGAAACGCCAACATCACCAAGCTTCATTCACCCAAAAGATTCCTTGTGTCGCACTTATTTTTTGATTTTTAGATGACGTAATTTTAAAAATATATCACCTAAATCCAAGTAAAAGCGCTAGACACTCCAGAATTTGATAATGGAGTCCAGATCGACCAACTAACGTTCCATCTTGAAATTGGTCCAAAATGAAAAGACTATCCTGAACAGCAAGAACTATTATCAGTTTAAAATTTCATTAAACTATCCAGTCACTAAAATTCTTACATTTAGTATTGCAATAGTGAACGTAGAATTTTCAAGCGTACGCATTGCAACCCGGTTTGATGATCAAGCTTCAGTATTGACGGGTGGAAATGTGGCACTGTAATATTAATGATGTGAAACTAAAGCCTGATTGTAATGGCATTTGCGCAATTCGTTCGAAACACGCTTCAGCTGTTGTTTTTTCTGAGCTATTGTTGGGTAAGGGCCTAAAATCCATTTATTTATATATGTTCGCGAAAGGTTAACAGTGAAAAGGTGTATCCCACAACACAGGATGAAGCCAAAAGCGAGAAAAAGGGAGAGTTTCGATTGAAATGACTAAAATAACTGTTTACAAATTAATATTTGCAGAAGTGAGATGAGACCAGAAGTACTGAGCTAACCAAATTCTTCACTCGGCGAAAGTGAATATTCTTGATAACACACGAACGGTTGGCCCTCTGGTGGCGGTTTCAGAATTTCCCCTCCAAAACGTGAGACGCTCGCGGCGGTAGACGGCCGAACTAGATTCAAGCACCGTCGTCCGTGTTCCGCCGCTTTAGGTTGAGGGGAAGGGGGTAGGAAATATTTTTAAAACTCGACCAATTTTTTTCTCTCTAGTGTAGGCGCGATGGAAGCGGCGCAAAATTTGTTCATTAGTGCCAGGATATATTACCAATGCTAGAGCCCTTCACTTCTAGTCTCATCTCACTTCTGATATTTGTCATTAAAAGAGTATGAAGGACTAAATTTACGGTGTATAACCATGGTATTACCTAATTACCATATCCTGCAACGTCGTTTGATAATGGTGCTAGTTACGTTAACACATCAATAGGGGAAAGTGCCTTCATATGCGTTTTCTCCCCCACAAAAGATTTATGGCCTTTAACTTCATTTGAAACTTTAAACAATACTAAGATTCAAAACAATTTTCAAATATTTACTGATCTTAACTAAAGACAAATGAGAAAACAATTAAGTTTAATCTTACCTTTTCACGCCTGATTCTAACTCTACGTCTGAACTTTATTGACGTGCGAAATGTTTTTTTTTTAAAGCTGACAGACAATACCGGCTGTTTTTTAAAGAATAAAAAACGGTTCACTTTCAGGTACCTGTTAAATCGATCGTTTAATAACTTTACGATGCTTTTCACTCTATTGTGACATCAACTGCATCTTTTATAATAACATTTAAAATGAAAAACCAATTTCATTGCAAACATAACGTGAGGAAAAAACTTTGAAAGGACAGGACAGTCAAGTGCCAGTGAAGTAATAACAATATTTTATAGTGTCATATGACATTGTCAACCGAATGATATTACATATGCACACTACTTACCATCTTCTTTAATGGGTTATCAACACTTCTTCCGCCACTCGCTGTAAGATTAAAACGATATTTAGTAGCATGCAGAATGGCTACTTTGTCATAGATTCTAACTTGAAATGATAAAAAACAATGTATTTGGGTAATACGTGATATTGTAAATGCTTCTGATTCGCTGAAACATTTAAGAGAATGAATGGAGACCAATTCCAAGGAGACTAGGCTGAAGGAGACCTATTGTGCGTTTTCTCGTATGAAACGTTTGAGCGACGAAGCATTTCTGATTGAAAATATAAACATTGAAGCAAACACGATTTCGAAATATATTTGTCCAGATAAAATTGAAATGGTTAAAACACCTTTCGTTAAAATCGAATTTTCTTCCTATATATATAATACGTTTAACATTGATGTATGTTAGTTCTGAGTACATAAAAAGATCAAGCACATTTACTGAAAGATCATAAGATTGTAGAAAATTTTAAAACTTATCCTACTTAATCCTAAAACATTTATAACATAGCATGTGTTTACAAAAACTGATCTTTTGCTATGGAAGTAAGTGGTAATGGTTCTCTTATGCCGATACATGGTTGAAAGTACAAATACATTATAACTTTATGAGTTAAGTACTTAATTCCATTTCCACATAGAATCCTATAATGGCAATATATTCTTTTAGTTCAGGAAGGATTAAAAATTGCACGCGATTTTTAAACTTCCAACAGTAACTCGAAACTTCCTGACAAAATAAACATTTTAAAATATATTGAAGTTACTTTCCTGAATTTTATATTTAAGTACTTGATTTCATTTCCACATAGAAGCCTATAATGGCAATATATTCTTTTAGTTCAGGAACAATTAAAAAATGCACGCGATTTTTAAACTTGCAACAGTAATTCGAAACTTCCTGACAAAATAAACATTTTAAAATATATTAAAGTTACTTTCCTGAATTTTATATTTAAATTTGCTTACTTTTAAATAATGCGGCATACCTACTTTCTTCAATACTAAAAAGAAATACAAACATTTTGACCAAAACAAATACAAAACCGGAAGAATAAACAAACTTACTTCCTCGTCCCCACTTTCATGAAATGGAAAGTGAAAATCAAAACTGTACTGAAAACATTTTGCTCACACTTGAGTGATATCATTAAATAAAAGCTCGGTTTGTTATTACTAGATCTTCTTTTGATTTTAATGAAATAATGAAGCTACATTATTCATTGTATTGTAAAATTTATAACAGTCGGAAGGGAAAAATTAAGTCTAAATGAAATATTAAAGACGTGATAATTTTACACTATAACCGAATCAAAACTGTTTATCAGACTTACCGCTTTTTGATTATGAACAAAGAAAATGGATAACCAAAACAGAGTAGCGTGAAAACCGTCTTCCATTAAGCTGTATTATATTGAAATGTGTTTCACCTATATAAGCGCAGACAAATTTTTGAAAGAATCATAATTTCTCTACAGCTTAACCTGGAGGTCTAATATACCTAGTAAGTTACCTTATTTTAGTTTTATAATTTAGTATTTTCATCCAAGAGTTATCAGGCCGTTTGTGAGCCAAAGGTCTGCTGAGAAAAAGGCTAGCATGCAGTTCAGTTTGAATCTGTATTTGACTTACTTGGCTCAACAGATGGCCTGACAACACTGCACTAAAATTAAAACTGAGATAGAGGGAAGGGATTCTGTCTAGCCTCCTTAGTGAAATAACCATGCTAGATGCAGAACTGTAATTTTCATTGATCACAAGTTTCAGTCTGGTCCCAAACCAGTTTATTAATTGCTTGGACCAATTTTTAAATTCAAAAAATGGGGTTACTGGTCCTCAGGACTAGTTGACTAGTTTATTATTATTGTAATACTATAGGAAAACTAAGGCAGGACCAGTCCTGAGACTACTTAATTACTTGGGCACAATGAAGGTCACTGGTCCCTAGGGCTAAATAAAAAACGTTTCTCATTCCCAGACTGAATTCACAACGCTTTGCATATTCGTATTTTTTAAAACTAGTAAGATTCGTTTACGCTTTACAGAATACTTGGATTACATTAAAATATGATCATGTCTTCAATGAAATCAACGCTAACTCTGGTCGTACTTGCAATGCTAGCAATCATTTCGTTTTATCCAACCCAAGCCGATCATTTAGGAAAAATTGCTGCCTTAGCGATAATTTTCGGTCATGGTCATGGTGGATATGGAGGTGGACATGGTCATGGTGGAGGACATGCTTACCCAGTCTTCATTGGAGGGTATGTGCATTGAATCATTTTTCAATTAAATCAAAATCTTAATTTAACGTTCATTATTTTTTTTACAGACACGGTGGTGGACATGGGGGATGGTGGTAGAAATATATTAATAGTTTTTTTTTTGGTTCTGTAAATATTTTTGATGTACTAAAACACTTGAGCATTAAAGATGCACTGTTTTTAATTGTAATTATGTTTTACCCTTATTGGTCTAAAACAGGATTACATAGATTTCTTGTACCTGGAATCTTTAAGGCCTTTCAGCTTGAATTAAAGGGGAGGATGTGTAGAAATTATGAACATTAATGTCATCAGGAGCAGATGACAAAGGAGTCTCGGACGCTAGCTTCCATAATGTAAAGGGCCATGGGATCCGCGAACGTCACGGTTATTAACCAAAATCATTAAGCTAGTGCCACCTCTCGTAGGAAATTTGAGCTTCATTTTCCAACCAATAGCGTGGCTGCAAAGTCTCGAAAGGAGATCTGGGAAATCGCGTCTGGAGCCTCTCTTTAAAAATACGTATCGTCTGCTTATAATTAGCCTAGGCTTAACGAGTATTAGAGTTAAAAAATGGATTTCAACGACTTAATCTTTTTTTAGACTAAAATTGATAATGAAAAGCCCAGCGAGTAACGTATGTACACTATTAAAAAACTAAAATGTGTTTCAGTGCCAATTTTTTCTAAATTTCTTCTTGAATTAAATGATAGCTACAAGAGGTTGGGAAAAGAAATCACTCACGATCTTTTAAAACCCAAAAAGTAAGAGACAGTGATTTCGTTTCCAACCTCTTGTAGCAGTCAATTAATTCCTACCTTTAAGGTCACAAAATGTAGTCTTATCTTTTATCTTAATACCAACGATTACAGCTGTTTGAATAAAGTAATTATATTGTGTATATTTATGTCGCGATCGGGTAAGCCACCGTTAGTCCGTTATTGCAAAAACAAATTCCCAGCAGACTTTGGTGCCAGATATAATCCACCAAAAGCATCGTCTGCTATAATGTCTGATAGCGCCTCTATGGCAAACGATACCGCTACAGCTGTGACGTACGCGGGTCCCATTGCCTTCTATATTGTGGACAGGGCCGGAAATAAGAAAAATTTCTTATAGGACATGTGTCCAGTGCCCCCCTGTTTGACTGGAAAATTTATAGGACATTGTCCACTGGAGTGTGCAAAAATAGTGTCGCATCATCATAGTCAAGCTATCAAAACATGGGAAAATTTATTGGTCAAACTGTCCAGTGACCCCCTTAGTTTTTGAAAAAATTATGGGACATTTTAAAATTTTATTGGACAATGTCCAGTGTCCTGTGCTTATTTCCGGCCCTGATTGTGGAAGCTAGCGTCCGAGACTCCTTTGTCATCTGCTCCTGATGTCATGAATAATCTACTTGAACTTAGAAATCACTAATTATATAAATCGAAATTAAAAAAGTCGATTAATTATGGCTAGGGAAATTAAAAAAGTCGATTAATTATGGCTAGGGAAATTAAAAAGTCGACTAATTATGGCAAGGGAAATTGAAAAAGTCGACTAATTATGGTAAGATAAATTAAAAAAGTCGACTAATTATGGCTAGGGAAATCAAAAAAGTCGACTAATTATGGTAAGATAAATGATATTAGCAACTAATTATGGCAAGGGAAATTAAAAAACCAACTAATTATAGCAAGGGACACATTACATAAAATATGATAAGTATAAAAGCTTTCAGTTCATAAATAAATTAACTCTTAAAATATAATTCAGAATAAGTCAAAAATATTTACCGGAAGAGATCAAATAACCGTAAAAATTCCTAAACTGAATTATTCATAAACAAAAAGGCTGGGTTCCATTTTCTTACCTTATCCCTAAACTAGTCGAACTCCAACTTGCATTAACAGTTGAAAAACAAAGTCATTAGTCAAGCGCCTTTATCACACAATTACTCAGAAGTGCCTGTTTAATGTTTGTTTCCAAAATATTTTTGATTTTCAAGTCGGAAAATTAACTAATGGTAATTTTCAAATATTTAAAAACTTCAAAATATTATTGTACTCATTAGATATTAAACTATATCCCTTTATTTATGCAGAATTACTTGTCACTTTTAATCCTTCGACTGCAGCGGTAATCAATTCTGTCATGCTCAATTAGATGTAATTCATTATTTCATATTCAATATATTGCGCAATTAAAGTCTTTATTTTAAATTTAAAAAAAAGTAATAAAAAACAATAGCATATCATCTCGAAAATTTGGGCATTTTATCTATGTATCCTGGTCCAAAATATTCAATATAATCGTACTCAGGAACTGTGATTGATGGAGATTCGTAAACATGTTTGATATCAGTTTTATCCGATTTTTGGTTCAATTTTGGTACGTGATTGCACATCAGGGTATTCTTCGACTTTTTCTTACTGAATGATTTTTTGGTAATAAAATTTCTGGGAGAAAATAATCCTTTTGGAACTGTTGCATTGTAATATTCGTGAGACGGTGCCTTGGTCTCATTAACAATGAACACGGTTTCCTTAGGGCGTTCACTTGGTCTTTCTTCATTCTAAATTAATTGAATTTGCTTAAGTATATGTTTATTTTAAAGTTTTTTAATTAAATATTCACTAGGAGCGTAATTAACACAGTAACAATATATATGACACTTCTCAAAACACTTAAGGTCCATTCAGACCAGACTAAAACCTTACGTTCGAGGTCGGTGAAGTACGTTTTTTACAGCTTAATTAGACACGTGTCAATGACTACGTAAAAGATTCGCGGGTTTAGTTTGAAATTTTTCAGTTTCGTCGCACAGCATTGAGATGACACCACTTCGATAGCGCCTTTCTTAGTCATAGCTAACTCGATCATGCCTTACTGACGCTTGATCGAGTAAGCTATGCTTTCATTCATTTAGGATTCATGGGGCGTCGTTGACGGTATTTTTCATTTTGAATTCGCTTATTTTAGTATTCAGAAGTCTTGGTTCAAAAATAGACATATGATTTAAGTCATCTTCTCTTTTGTCTGAACCGGGAAATGAACGTATCGATAATACGGAAAAGCAATTAACGAGACGGTAACGTAAGATTTACTCTCGTCTGAATTTACCTTCACGCTATGAAAGATTTGTTCCTAGTATAATTTTGCTTAACGGAAATGAAATTTAACTTGGAAACCCAACTTCTAACTAAATTTCATTTAGTGTCGTACTTATTGTTAATATGCTACTTATGCTCTTAGTATATTTCTTACTTTAACTGTATTGTCATCATCTTTTCCAAATGCAACACTTAAGGAATTAGAAATTTGATAAAAAAAATTCAGTCATTTGTATTATAAATTAAGGTTAGAGTTTTTCGATTCTTTAATCTTCCAAAGAGTCACTTAAGATTATTAAAATTTTGACCCCTCATTAAGTCTTTTAACTATCAGTAACACATCTCTACTTTTTAAGGAATCGAAAGAAATCTTTCTTAATATCAGTTTGATTTGAATACAATATAACTTACCGGTTATGGAAGAGAAATCTACAACAGCAAATGGCTACTAAAAGCCAAGTAAAAATAAATCCTCCACAAAGAATTCCGAGAAAAACTTCCATAGCTTACCGCAACATGATTTGAAAACAGTTTGTTATTTCCTTTGTGAAAGTTAAGTCCCTAATGAACTATTTAATCTTTACAAATAACCCAAATGAGAGTGAAAGGGCTATGGAAAACATCGTAAAATTTCACTGTCATTTCCTTCGTCGACTGATATTTAAATTTGTATTATTATCGCCATGGATGGTTTTATAAACACAAGGTAGATTATGGAAATGGACTTTGTTTGTGACTTTGTTAGTTAGTGGATATCTGATACACGAAAAATAAGTTTGATGAGGAACTGATAATGGGGATGGAGTTGGTACAATGGGCTCTTTTCAGAAGGTGGAGCCACAATATCGTCTGCTTGAAATAGGGTTATGAGGGAACATCTGGACGGTATTTGGACACAAACACGTTAGATAGTGCTTCTAAGTTACCAGTGAAAACAATTTGGTCCTTTTGTTGGAAGTCATATCTAACGTCACATACCGTATGGAACCGTCTTAAGATAAAAATCTGGTCAAGCACAAGTCTATTTTACATCGGAGTTTTGAAAAGGGTCTCTTATTGCATTCACGCTCACCTTTGTGGTGTAAAACCACTCTTAGCTAATTTAGTACCTCTATTGTTCAATAAGTAAACCTCGAAAAGCTTTCTGACACTAAGTGAAGGCTTTTAAGCTTGATAGGCTTTTATTCGAGGAATATGAGCTAAAATGGAACCAAGTGCTCCTTAGCTTCACTAATCTACAAAGACAAGATGATTTCCCCAACTACCGACAAGGGGCAACCTTTTATTTTTCTTGAATCCGAAAGTGGTATTTGTTGTCAGTACACACGTAGATACTAATATTTCCCTTTCGTATTTGTTTCTTGTTTTTATAATAGGTTTAGAGCACAGGAAACAAAACACGGTTGTTTTCCACATATATTTAGGAACCGATTATAATGTACACACACGGAAGCAAATTCACACGAAGTTCCTAAGCAGTCACATATAACGAAATTGCCTCGTGTGCTAACCCAAACTAGGGTGCGATTGTATATAACCAAACTCACACGATAATTGTACAGTATTTGATGACTTCGGTCAAAAATATATATATTAATTATGTAAATATATAAGAGTTATGCCAAACTAAATTTAACGCAATAAATGCAATGTCAAGTGTGTCAAACTACGTCCCAGCTTGGAACTAGATAAAAACAAACCGGTACGAATATTTTAGAACGGATGTTTAATGATTTATACCCTTTTAATGAAAACGTTCCCAATTATTATAAAAATATCATATTTATAAATAAAATTATTTTCAAAATTAAGTTCGCTGAAAGTTGTGCGTAATATGCAACTTTCAAGAATTGATATTTCATATGGCAACAACTGCAAAATAAAACTGTCGTTCTTAACATTAGCGTGAACAACTACAAGCAGTTGTTATTTCTTATATAATCTACAAACACAATCTAAATCATTGAAAACTTGAGGAAAATAATTTCATTAACGTTGAAGTTAAAATATTGAATGGGGTAACGTACTAATCGGTACTACAAACACGTTCTGTACAAAGCGAGCTGTGAAGCTTCTATCTCTCTATACGATACCGGAAATTTCTTGAATTAATGAATTAACCTTTGTGTAGAAAATGAATACTTTCCTTTCAATACTATGAAATATTGTAATTCTTTGTTTTGGTGTTTCCGGAGACGTTCCGCAGTGAATATCACGAACTCAACGTGTTAAAGGTTTACTAAACACCCGCAATGTCACGCCTAATGGGTATGATTTTATCAAATAAATATTTAATAAGAGTATTTAATAGTATTAGATAAGAAATGCGTGTAAAATGGATCCGTACGTGGTAGTCCAATTGCTCTTCTTCAAATTGATAGGGTTCAATCATTTTGCATGGATTTGGTTTAATATAAAATCAAATATGTCGCTAACACAAATGTCATTTGGTGTTGGATTAGTAACGAGTTAAGAAGACCTACATGTAAGTACTTGGTTTCTTTGATTTTGTATATTCGTTGCAGTACACCAAAGTCATGCCTTAAATTAATCATTCCTTGGTGTAAAATTTTAAATTCCATTTCGAATGACCCTTGAATCCATAAATAAAATGACATCGCTTAAGAAATGATCCCGGTGTTTCTTGTATACTGTTTAAAATGTCCAGGCTCAGTTTTTAACCGTAGTCATCATTAATTTTCCACAATTTAAATTCATAGCTTAATCAATGGATTTCATAGCACTTGTCTTGGCTAGAGCAAAGCCTGAATTTTAAATTGTTTAAAAAACTTCTGGAGACAAAACATTTTCTAATATCTAGACCTTCAGCCAAGTGATTTACCCCTAATGCACGGACACACATCAGTCACAAAGTGAACTTCACTATTTTTCAAAATACTTTGATTCTAAAACCTGCATAATAGATATGTTAAATAATGGTATTGGTTAATTTAGCAACATCTTAGTCATAGTTATGGATTCAATTGGTTCTTGTCAAAACATTTTTTTAGTTTCTAGTCGGGAAGCAAATTTTAATAATATGAACTACTATAATTTGTCGTTTTAAGAACAGTAAAGTCTCAAAAAGCCCAAATTTCATTTGTAAAAAGCGGCAATATCATCGTATAATCAAGGATGATAGGGGGTGGATACGAATTCTGAGAGAAATACGCGCCGTAACTTCGGACGCGATTGGGTCAGGTGGGACGCTAAAAATGGGGGAGGAATACTCGGGACGAATGGCAGGTGAGCTACCTCAGAACTAGACCCTATTGTAACGGGGACTTTAGTGAAAGTCCCTCTTACTTTAGTGAAAGTCCCTCTTTGCACTTTATGCCCTTATTTGTCAGTGGGTTCATGGGATGGATTTGCGGTCCTTGATAGTGGTTCGGACGTAACAGTGATGCCCAAAGATGTGTGGGACAAGGCGAAGGGTAATTGCAAATTGAAACCTTGGAATGGGGGTACAGTGCAGGTAGCAAATAAAGGTAATTTGGAGATCTCTGGGAAAGCTAGTGTTATTGTAAAGATACAAGATAAATCATGGAGGTTTGATGTAATAGTTACGCCAATGTTAGAGAGTGAATTTATACTAGGATGGGATTTTTGTTTATACACCGGGTTGTACGTCAAACCCCATCTTTCGTCCTATTGTTTTGGATCGGATGAAACGCTTTATCCACTGAAAAATAGAGATGGGGAGGGGAGCGCTGTCGCTTCAGTAGAACTAGAAGCCGCACATTTGGATAGGGAAATAGCAAATGTAGCAAACAGAGATATTCCTTCTGGTGTTCAGGAATTGATAGACGAATTTCAGGTTGTTTTTTCGGGTCAACCGGGCCATACAAGCGTAGTAAAGCACAAGATTAAATTGAACACCGATGTTCCCATTCGGGCGAGACCTTACCCTTTGTCTCCTTACAAAAAGGAGATCGTTAATGTTCAAATTGAGCAAATGCTAGATAAGGGAATCATAAGTCCCAGTCATTCTCCATACGCGTCACCCATAGTTGTCGTGGCAAAAAAGGATGGCACGCACCGGTTCTGCGGGGATTATAGAAAAATCAATTCGGTAACTGTACCAGACGCTTATCCCATGCCCAATATTAGGGAAGAATTAAACTCGTTAGCTGGATCGTGTTATTTTTCGATACTCGATCTCAAGGATGGGTTTTGGCAAATAGGTTTAGAGGAAGAGTCAAAGCAGGATACAGCATTTGTCACGCACAAAGGGTTGTACGAATTTAATGTGCTGCCTTTTGGCTTAAGGAATAGTCCGGCTACATTTCAAAGGTGTATGGCGTGTGTTTTTAGGGAACAGTTGGGCAAATTTGTAATAGTTTACATCGACGACATATTAGTCTATTCAAAATCATTAGAGGATCACATGAACCACCTGCGCGTGGTGTTGGAAGTTTTAGGAGAGGGGGGTTTTACCTGTAAGGCAGCGAAGTGCCACTTTTTAAAAGAAGAAATCAAATATTTAGGTCATGTACTCAGCGCGAAGGGTATTGCCGCGGATCCAGAAAAGATAAGAGCAATAATAGATTACCCCCGGCCAAAGACGGTCAAAGAAATTCGCGCTTTTCTAGGACTAGCGGGTTGGTATCGAGAGTTTGTTCCGGCCTTCTCGGAGGTTGCTCAACCTCTAACGGAGCTGACAAAGTCAAATCAAAAATGGGACTGGACTATGGAATGCGAGGAGTCTTTCGTGAACTTAAAAAACTGTTTAGTGACGGCTCCCATTTTAGGGTACCCAATCCCAGGATCACAATTTTTTGTCCAAACGGATGCGAGTTTAATTGGTATAGCTGCGGTTTTATATCAAATTACAAAGGAAGGGAAAGAGAGGGTAGTAGCTTTTGTTAGCCGAAAATTGAAAGATGCCGAACAAAGATACCACGCTACGGAAAGAGAATTGTTGTGGGCCCTCTCGAAGTTACGACAATATATAGAGGGGGTAGAGTTCACGCTTATAACCGACAACAGCGCCTTGCAGTGGCTGCACAAAATGAAAGATTTGTCGTCTAGATTGACTCGTTGGGCTATCCAAACTCAAGAATTTAACTTCGTGGTGGTGCATCGAAAAGGGAAGGATAATGTGGTTCCCGACGCGTTGTCAAGGGCTCCTGTGGACCCCTTAAGTGGAGAAGGAGAAGACGATGATACGTCAAATAGAACGTATTTCGAAGAGGTCATGAGTCCCGATTTTGTAGAATCAACCCAATATGTCTTAAGTATTCGGGCCACAAACCGAGGGTTAAGTTTCGAGAACTTGGCTCTCACTTTCGATAGAGATTTTTTTGTCCAGTGTCAAGATAACGATCAAGAAATCTCCGATTTAAAAAGATACCTGACAAATTCCCAGCTACCAAAAATTGATAAATTAGCGCGAAAAGTTAAACGAAAAGCCCATCGATATGTACTATCGGAGAACGTCTTATACCGATTAATAGAAACTAGACCATGTCGTAGAGAAGGCAAGGCAGAAAGTCAAATTGTTTACCGTCCAGTTATACCCGAGAAACTAAGGCTAAAGATGCTTGAAATTTGCCATGACGTTGCTATTTCTGGCCATTTAGCGCCATCGTGTTGGCCTAATTTTGCATGCATATTGCCAAAGTTTTTTTAAACCTTTTCCTCATAAATAAAATTTGCAATTGATACACTAAATTTTATATAGACTTAATATTTATTAATTATTGCTTCGAAATTGTTCCAAAAATAATAGTGTACGTAGATGACGCTGCAATAGGTTAACGCCGGTAGAGATTTATTTGAACGCGCTGGGCGTCACCTAGAGTTGTTAATTCCTATTTCAAGGACGATTGAAAAGATTAGTCATTTGATGAAAAAAAATGGAATTTAACTACTAACGCATAGTGATGAAACCAAACATGATTTTACTATGTATGAAAAAACTTACATTGATTATTAAACCTTTTCTTCTTTCGCGCATAAAAATGATCATTTTACACCATAGTTAGAAGTTAAAACATTATTTAATGAAATATTTGATCTTATAACCCTTTCAATCCCCCTTAAAAGCGGAACAAAGAACTCTATCAGACGCGTTTCGCGCCGTCAAAGAAATTCCTACCGGCGTTTCCCTATTGCAACGTCATCTATGTGCACTATTATTTTAGCAACAATTTCGAAAGAATAATTATTAAATATAAACTCTATATAAAATTTAATGTTTCAATTGCAAATTTTATTTATGAGAAAAAGGTTTAAAATAACTTTGGCAATATGCATGCAAAATTAGGCCAACACGATGGCGCTAAATAGGTTCTAGTTCTGAGGTAGCTCACCTGCCATTCGTCCCGAGTATTCCTCCCCCATTTTTAGCGTCCCACCAGACCCAATCGCGTCCGAAGTTACGGCGCGTATTTCTCTCAGAATTCGTATCCACCCCCTATCATCCTTGGCGTCACGTGCGGCAATGAACGTCTACCAGAGTACCTTGCGCACACTTCTACCCTTTAGTAGGGGATTGTTAAGTGCTGCTGTCTAGCGACATTTAGAAATAGAAGCTAGTTCTCACGAATTAGGTTCTATTTTATGTCACCGGGGGAATTTTAAACGTTTTCATACCGTACGACCCTTAAAAAAGCCTCTGAAGATCCTGGTACGAATTGGTGGCCATAGATGGGGGTGCAGACGCTGGGTTATAGGTTTGGAGATTTTTATTCTGGGTACGTTCAGTAACCCTCTTTGATGACAGCGCTTACTCAGCGATGTCAGATTTTCCCTACTGTACGCTTTTTCGTGTTTCCGGTTTTGACGTCATGATGCTCAGCGCTTGCTCATCAAAAAAACCATCTAATCGATATGGTTTTTTGATGGCGTGACGTAGCACTTGACTGTTGAACACTTGACAGACGAAAAGTTCGCGCGGGATTTAAAAATTAAATTCCAATAATTCAATTCCTACAGTAATTGTATTTTCTTCCAGAACTACTTCTACCTTTTAAACGGACATAATTTTCTTAAACAATTTTATTATTTGTAAGCTTAATAATAATTGCAAAGAGCCACTTGCGCTTCGTATCAATTTTCTTAGTCATGTAGTTAGGACACCGAATTTTACTTTAAACCAGTTAAAACTACTGCCGATCAAATCTATTTTCAATAGGAAACTATTATTCAATCGTTAATGGTGTCTATGTATATGGAAGACACAATTATTAAACTGTTATTGTTTCAATTTAAATTGAATTAATATTTAATTTTATTAGTTGTGTATCGTTACCTAAGTGTTTCCGGGTAATTATAGTGTGCCTAAGCGTTAAAATGCTTTTTTATTTTCGATAAATGCTCTATTATCCACGCTAGGATTTTATATTTAAAACTCTTCCTTATTTTGAATTCTTATGGTAATATGGGGTTTGAAGCGAAACTTTTATTTATGGAACTAGTAACTCCATCTTTAAGGTATAAATTCTACTAATATTAAAATTTAAATTATTTTCAGACTTGTTCGCACTATGAAACTATTACCGATAATCTGTATAGTCCTAATTTTCGGACTAATGTTTCACGTGGATAAACAAGTTGACGGCACAATTATAAGTCGTAGACTCGCAAGATTGACTACAATGGCTCTAATACTAAGATACGGTGGCGTTCGAAACAATTTGCCCACTAGAATGTTCATAAGACGAAGATTGTAATTATAAAACTCGAAACGAGACTTAACACTTATTTACATCATAAGTTCAGAAGATATGTTCCATAAGTTTGTCGCTGGTTACTGAGAGCTTCTCATGAAATGACGTAGGTGGAACGTCATAGACTCTCGTAAAGCGACGCCTGGTGAGGTGCTGTCAAAGGCTTAGTACAGGCTGAATAAGAAGATGGACTTCAAACCGCGTTTAGTCAATTTCGCGTCGTTCTCGAACTAGCTCACAGTCACAGTTAGTCTCTAGCATTACGAAGTATAGGTAGTGTCATACTCATGGAACGTATCTTATAAACTTATTTTAAATTTAAAAATATAATTTCGAAGATATACAAGTTGAGGAAAAACGAAATTGTATATTTTCTAAAGTCTAATTCTCACTAAAGACTTGTTCACACGAAACACTTTGAAATGGTTTAAACCGTTTTGAAAAGGCCAATCCATTTTGAAAAATAATAAATACGCTTTCTCATAATAGATCTCTATGATTAACAGCAAAATTTTACATTTCCAAATTAGTTTCAAAGTGTCTTTCAAGTGTAAACGCGGTTTAAGTTATCTTTTGTTCAGATATTTCTTTCTTTTGCAGACGTGGTTAAAAATTGTACTTACAGTGCACTATAAGCTCTCCCCTACATGATCGACATGATGATGCCATGATATTATGCAATTGTTCATATTTTGCACCGATATTTAAGTTCAAATTATAATTAAATATCCTATATTGAATGTATCGTGCAACATAATAAAATTATTTCATTTGTTTCATTGATATGATGTATAATTACCAACGGTTTTCTTATTTATTCAAAAATGTGAGGATTCTCATCTTTGAAACCATTAAACAGTTTATCTTATCATCATGATATCCATTAACTCATCCCTTTTCAGTTTTCATATAAAAATAAATGGAAATTTAAAAAGATAAGCACCTGTTATTGAATTCAATCACCGGGTATGAAAATGGGTCTATGGTTGCGCTACTTGCGTCTGTACTGTTTTAAATTTTATTGGGTTATGAGATTCCAGAATAAATTTAAACAATGATACTGTTTTCGGTGGTTTCAAGAGCAATATCATTTTGCGTAATTATTCAGTACGTCTCATCTTCAAATCTAACCGAGTTAACCCAGCGAACGGTTATAAATAGCTTAATAATCTTTGGTAGATCCTTATTCACTCGCGTTAACTCTCCATGATATGATACTCAATATTTTAAAGAACTTAGAAAATATTTGAACTAAAATAAATAGTATTGTATTTTAGCTTTACGGCTTAGTAATGTTTAATATGCCACGAGTTATAGTGATTTTACTTTGTTTTACGATCTTTGTGGATGAAATGTACAGTTATCGACTTGAAAATCTAGCAGCACTGGCACTAATATTAAAGGCGACAGGTGGATTAGGTGGAGGATTCGGAGGCTTTGGAGGCTTTGGCGGAGCTGGACAGAAATTCTATCCAGTGCCATTCCCCGCCCCATCGTGAGTAATATTAATTAGTGTTAAATCGAAGGGTCCATCGATAAAAAAAATTAAGTACTTGCATGGAAGGGTTTGGGTTTTTAAAAGAATAGGGCCAGGTAACAAAATATTATAAGGTCTTTTTTCTAAAAAAAAGAAGGGAAAATATGAAAAAATATATGATCTCTTATTTAAAAAAAATTACCATTTTTTTTCTCTCTTAAAACGCTAATGCCTTGCCATGTTTAGAGGTGTCTACAAGCCAGAACCCGCGCGGTAAGGGGTTCTGGCTAGCAGACGCCTTTAAACTTGGTGAATCGGTAGTCCTCATTTTTAAGACTAATTAAACGCTAATTAGTTTGTAATAAGATATACTTTTTTAATATTTTCCCTGCCATTCTTTTAAGGTGTAATGTGTAGAACTGGGATGTTTTGCTTCAAAAAATTAAAAATATATAAGAACAATCATTTTCATTTGCGGCTATTTATAGTCAGTACCATTTAGCAGCTATTGCGATAATATAATATATATTTTCATATTATTATTACTTGGGATAATTTAGTAATAGGATATCTCATTTATTACACACAGAGAAACATGACGCATTAAGACACACTGGCCCATAGAGTTAATATGGCCAATAGAGTTAATATAATATAAATGCCAAAAGCCAATTCCAGATGGAGCCCATTTAGTAGTTAGGGATTTTGTCACCACGAATGGCCCACACGCAAAATATGAATTGGAAGTTTCGGGGAAATATTTGACTTAGCTAGTTCACTACAATTTTTCATCTTAATAGTTTGAGTAAATTTGAAGGGAAATACTTCTTAAATGCTTAAACACCACTATTATTCCAAGAAAACCCACGCCACGGTTTTATTGGGTTTTACCCGCCAAAAACCTCCGCTTTTTAAAACTATCTTTAATTTTGATGAACATATCAGAATGATAAAATTATTTCTTTTAAAGACAATTTAAGATTTTTAAGGTTTTAATTTTAGAAGTATTGCATAGTAGCATTTATTATTTATTAAACCCAATAAAACCCGGAAAAGCCCAATAAAACCCGTAAAAATCAAATAAAACCTGGAAAGCCCAATAAAACCCGTAAAAAATCAAATAAAACCTGGAAAGCCCAAAAAAAACCCCGTAAAAATCAAATAAAACCTAGAAAGCCCAAAAAAACCCGTAAAAATCAAATAAAACCTGGAAAGCCCAAAAAAAACCCGTAAAAATCAAATAAAACCTGGAAAGCCCAAAAAACCCGTAAAAATCAAATAAAACCTGGAAAGCCCAATAAAACCCGTAAAAATCAAATAAAACCTGGAAAGCCCAATAAAACGCTTAGAACCCCATAAAACCCGGTGGGCTAGGTTTAATAAATAAAACCTAGAATTTTTAAAACCTAGCTTATATGTAATAACATGAGCGTGCTTGAAGATAGATTTGGGCTTTAGCACTGTGTGATCTCATATGTCATCCTTACTATGCCTACATCTTTCTTGCCATCGCCATGTAGCAAACTTATAACGAACGACTCAGTGCATAACTTATGAGTTCGTTAAAAATTTAGATGGCTATTCATACGTTTTAGGCCTAAGGTATTTTATATTAATTCTTTTAACCTCACAGTGGCTGTCAACATCAAGGACGTAACGACGAACATGAAGACGCTCCAAGTCACCCTATAATTCTACCGCCGAGCTACATGCCACCATTGGCTCCACCGGTTCAGAAAGTGCCGATAGTGC
This sequence comes from Phalangium opilio, assembly GCA_019434445.1. Taxonomy (NCBI): domain Eukaryota; kingdom Metazoa; phylum Arthropoda; class Arachnida; order Opiliones; family Phalangiidae; genus Phalangium; species Phalangium opilio. Next base: position 93,445 of record JAEQBA010002534.1, read on the forward strand.
CAGGACAACATAAATACCCTTGGCAATAAATAATTGTACTTGAATGTGATAGTCAGTATTATTTTTATCTAGCTGGATTAGATATTGTATTGTACCCAAATAAAATAAAGTTTTATCCATAATGGCTTAAATTATTTATCCCGAATTATGTGTGAAGTTCTATAATAATAATAATTAGCAACACCACACACAGATGCGAGTCGGTAATTTGCCATCCGTAACTTACCGGCAATTTAAAAAACACCGCCCTTAAATTTCCGGCAATTTGCCAAATACTGCCGTAAATTGCCGCAAATTTACCAAATACCGTCCTAAATTTCCGACAATTTACCAAATACCGTGCTAAATTACCGAAAATTTACCAAATACCGTCGTAAATTACCGAAAATTTACCAAATACAGTCGTAAATTACCAAAAATTTACCAAATACCGTCGTAAATTACCGGTAATTTACCAAATACCGTCGTAAATTACCGGAAATTTACTAAATACACTCGTAAATTACCGGAAATTTACCAAATACACTCGTAAATTACCGAAAATTTACCAAATACCGTCGTGAATTACCGGTAATTTACCAAATACCGTCGTGAATTACCGGTAATTTACCAAATACCGTCGTGAATTACCGGTAATTTACCAAATACCGTCGTGAATATCCGGAAATTTACCAAATACCGTCGTGAATATCCGGAAATTTACCAAATACCGCCGTAAAATTACCAGCAATTTACGAAATACCACCGTAAATTATCTCGGTTTTTAAAAATTTCAGTAATTTCACATCTATAAGTAAATGCATCACCACAACTTTATGCGTACGAAATAATTATTTGCAATTAAAATTAACTACTTGTATCCAAACAACCAGAAATATATCAAATACGTCCTCCATGAATTATAGTTTTTAAAAGTAACGGTCAATGCATCACCACAACTTTGTGCGAACAAAATTGTTAACTTGAATTAAAACTACATCCCAGACTTTTGAACTTTAAAGATAGACAAATGTTAATAAATACGTCAATGGGATTTTCCCAAACTGACAACAAACAAAACAGAAAACGTTCAAACTAGACTAACAATTTTCAAAATAAAAATAAATGATTGCCCTGAGGGGTTTTTTCGTTATGCCATAACTTTGAATTACAATGAGGATTTTTTCTCGCCTGTCATTTTCACGCAACGTTTACGAAAAGAATTACCTTCCGAGGAAGCTTTGAACCTTGAGCGGATGCGCCGCTCTTACACCCCCACCCCACTCTTATACTAAATTTGAATAGATTTATTAAGTATAGTATTTTCGTAGAAGCCAGGATACAGAAAATACTATGGAAAATATAATGAACAGAAGGGTTCTTCCATTTAAATGTCAAACTCTAGATTAGGCGATGTTGTGCAATAATACTTTGGTCTTCCTCTCAAGGTACTATATATAGCCCATCTATCCCATTGATATTCACAGTTCAGTTCCGAATTTTTGGAAGATCATACAAACTTTTAACTTTCTAATTCGCTCAAGAATTAACATGAAGGTAAGATTTTCGTTGCTATATTGGTTAGTTATATAAGTATAATTGGGAGTTGGAAGTGCAGAAGTTCGGCTATTTAAACGGTCAGTTGGCTTGAAGGGTCATCTGAGATCTCGGGGTTTATTGAAATTAATTAAATTAGGTCCGGGTTAACGTTGTTTTTTTATTAATTACTATTTAGTAACGCATATATTACTATATTAATATAACTTAATAAGGCTATGAAAGTCTCTAGTCTAGCTTGCAAAACGTAATTAGTATTACCAGAAGTGAGATGAGACCAGAAGTACTGAGCTAGACAAATTCTTCACTCGGCGAAAGTGAATATTCTTGATAACACACCAACGGTTGACCCTCTAGTAGCGGTTTCTGAATTTTCTCTCCAAAACGTGAGACGCTCGCGGTGGTAGACGGCCGAACTAGATTCAAGGAGCCGCGTCCGTGTTCGGCCGCTTTAGGTTGAGGGGAAGGGGGTAGGAAATGTTTTTGAAACTCGACCAATTTTTTTCTCAGTAGTGTAGGCGCGTGTTAAGCGGCATAAAATCCTCAAATTTGTTCACTAGTGCCAGGATCTACTACCAATGCTAGAGCCCTTCACTTCTAGTCTCATCTCACTTCTGGTATTACTAATGTTAGTATAGTAGAGTCCCTTATCAATTGAATCAGCGTATCGCTTACAGGTTATACCGTTTCAATATTGTATGATATGAATATAATTAAGCCCAGAGAGGAAATTTGAGAATGACTTAGATACAAGTGGAATGTAAGGTTAAAATTGTATAATCGAAGATCGTTTTACATTGCCAATAAAATATGATTTGACAGTGGGTAAAATAATAAATATTTTATCAAACCATTTTTAAACTTAATCTATTCCGTTGAAAGGATTTCTAAGTCTCAGAAATTAAAAATATATAAAATATGTAGGCTTTTAATATTTGGTTATAATCAAGTGTATTTGTTCAACATTTCTTCAATTAATGGGTGAAGAAAGAAATTCTAATTTTGGGGGTCAAAGCAAGCGTGACAGCCTTGCAACTGCTTTCTCTCTTTCAAACACTATGACAAAAAACTTTAGCTTCCTTCTCTCATCAATTTCAAAATTCACAAGTTTTCTAATATAATTAAGTGTGAAGGGTACCAAAACTACTGACACTAAATTTATTTTGATATCACAAGCGACGTCATACTTATGTACATATGTACTCTGAGATTGAACTTACATTTACTAATGTTTTTTGCAGAGCTCCGTTCTCTGCGTATTGGCTGTTCTAGTTGTCTGTGGCACGATGGTGGAACAAGTTCATTCCCAAATTAACTGGGGATGCACCATAAGTTGTGGCATATGGCATGCTTGCAGAATCAGAGGAATAAGAAACAGCAACAATAGGGACTGTGGAGGACAACCCTCTGGGTGCAAGTGCAATTGTTTCGCCGGAGAAAGATGCTGAAAAGATTGTTGAATTGCAATTGTTTTAATTGTTTTCTCAATTGTTAAAAAATGAAGTTCTAATACAAACCAAAAAAATTAAAAAAAACTGCACGAAACTTTAAAATAAATTATAAATCTTTTCAAATGCTTAAATTTTATTTTCATTTCATTTATGAAAATTAAGCCGATATAAGAGTCATTAAAATAGATGTTTGGGACATTTTACACCATTAATGTAAAAAGTCTGCTTTGATGGGACATTTTACACCATTAATGTAAAAAGTCTGCTTTGATGGGACATTTTACACCATTAATGTAAAAAGTCTGCTTTGATGGGACATTTTACACCATTAATGTAAAAAGTCTGCTTTGATGGGACATTTTACACCATTAATGTAAAAAGTCTGCTTTGATGGGACATTTTACACCATTAATGTAAAAAGTCTGCTTTGATGGGACATTTTACACCATTAATGTAAAAAGTCTGCTTTGATGGGACATTTTACACCATTAATGTAAAAAGTCTGCTTTGATGGGACATTTTACACCATTAATGTAAAAAGTCTGCTTTGATGGGACATTTTACACCATTAATGTAAAAAGTCTGCTTTGATGGGACATTTTACACCATTAATGTAAAAAGTCTGCTTTGATGGGACATTTTACACCATTAATGTAAAAAGTCTGCTTTGATGGGACATTTTGCACCATTAATGTAAAAAGTCTGCTTTGATGGGACATTTTGCACCATTAATGTAAAAAGTCTGCTTTGATGGGACATTTTGCACCATTAATGTAAAAAGTCTGCTTTGATGGGACATTTTGCACCATTAATGTAAAAAGTCTGCTTTGATGGGACATTTTACACCATTAATGTAAAAAGTCTGCTTTAATGATTGGATACGAAATACGTTCTCGGCTCTTATATGGCTTTTATTGCGTACTAAGAGGTTGAATTTTTAATTAATATTATTTAATTTTGATCTTTTTAACTATAACGCCAATGAAACAACAATATTATAAAATATTTAAAATTCACTTTATTCCTACCTAAAACAATACAAACACAATATTTACAACATTTACACAACAGACAAAGAGGAACACATAATGGTTATGATAGTTATAATTACCAGAACATAACTAGTTAAATGATAAATTATTTATAATTAAAAACTATTAATATAAATATAATTAAACTTGATAAATATAAAAATTAAATTCAGTCATGGCTGCAACCGCCTCCACCCATTTCAGGACTCCATGGCCTAGTACGTCATAATAACAATAATAATAATTAAAAAATGTTTTACTTACAAATATCTGATTAATCCAATCAATGTTGAATATATTCTGCAGGACCTTACCCATGCATTGGAATGGGCATAGGCATCATCATCATTTTTGGATGACCACCACCACCTTGCATTCCTTTAGCCATATGCATCATCATGGCTAAAGCTGCTAATTTTTCCATTTGGTGTAGAGCTGACACATATTCCAACGTCAAGAGTGTCATCAGAATTACAGCTGATAAGAAAAATCTGACTGACTTTGCAGATGACATTTTCTATAAGAAAGAAAAATAAGAATCAAAATTAAGGCATTTACAAATTAAACTGTCATAATTTCTATCAATTGCAAGCATTGAAAGATTTTAGGAGCTACGAATCCGTTAATCCATAATGCTTGTTAACTGATGTTGAAGGCACATAAAATGTATCATATCGTTTATTGTACTTACGAAAAAGAATGGTTCAAGTTAACACAACCAATCCCAAAGAGATGTAACAATGATTTGAATACCGTTAAAGATTTATCTTTCCCTTTTATACCTTCATTCAATAACCAACACGTTTTTAAATTTAAAATACTTATTTTAACAAGGAAAAAGCATAACTTTCGATTAAAATAAAACAATGGAAATTGTAAAAAAGTAGAACATTTAGATTTTTATTGCATTTTAAACTATGTAGATTAATGTTTACACGATTAAATCAGTTTTAACGCGTAAGTAATAAAGATAAACATAAGGTTCTTTGACCCAGAAAAACGTTAACATCAATAAAGAGCTTATCACGCACGTCTGTTGATGGATGAAGTAATTTATTCGATTTATCTCTCTGTTTTGTATTACCAAGTTCAAATTCAAACCGCCCACAAAATCAAGGCCAAATAAAACTTAACCTGTACAACAGTGAAAATTTTTTCAACGCTTGGGTAGTCAACTACACTCAAAATAGATTTATACAACCCTTTCGACGCGTAGTTGCTACACAAAACACTCCTGATTGTTAAAACAAGTGTAATTGAAATTAAACTCGGTATTCGATAGCATAGCTACTACGGAAAAATAATAAGAGCTACAAAGGTAGTAATACTAGGATTAGGGCTGTGCGAGCCTTGATTTTTTAGGTTCGAGCCGAGCCTCAAGCCTTGCTTTTTTTCGGTTATTGAGCTTTCGAGTCCTACCGAGTACTCGGCTCGAGGCTCGATCGAGCTTTCGAGTCCTACCGAGTACTCGGCTCGAGGCTCGTTCGAGCTTTCGAGTCCCACCGAGTACTCGGCTCGAGGCTCGATCGAGCTTTCGAGTCCTACCGAGTACTCGGCTCGAGGCTCGTTCGAGCTTTCGAGTCCCACCGAGTACTCGCACAGGCCTAACTAGAATAGTAAAACCTAGAACTATTACCACAGTAACTAATAAACAAGTTGATAAACCAAAATGAGCCTCTCCAAGTCGATAGGCAATCATGAGGTTTTTTTTTAAATAAATAATTAAATAAATACAGTGTGGAAAAGATCAGAGTGCCCAAATTTTTCGGACATTTTATAAAAAAAAACTCGAGATCAATGAGGAAATTAATTGTAGTACATTTTCCAGACTCATGGAAATTTAATTAAAGAATTCTCTGGCATCCACTAAACAAATCGTTCATGTAGTTTCAAATTATCACAAAAATGAGAATTTTTAAGAAATCAATACAATAATGTTAATGAAAAATTAGATTTTGTATGATATCATAAATTTTGCAAGATTAATCCTGTGACAAACAGGAAATTAATGTCCTTTAGCGCAAATGTTCGATATGTCTACCATCTTGATGTAGACATTCTTCAAGTCTACTGGCCATTGATTCGCGGGCGTGGCGAAGCATTCCTGGGGTGATGTTGGCAATGGCGATTCTTATTCTGGCTTTAAGGTCGTCGGGTGAATCTGGTTCAGTTGCGTATACCTTTCCCTTGAGGAAGAAATCTAACGGAGTTAGGTCAGGAGACCTTGGAGGCCAGGGCGTTGGTCCACCCCTACCAATCCATCGGTTAGGGAACTCGTTATTCAGCCACTCTCTTACGGGTACGGCGAAGTGCGGTGGCGCCATCCTGTTGAAACCACATATCCCTCACTACTGCCAAGGGTAAATTATTAATGGCATCAGTAAATTCTTGACGCAAAAACTTCAATTAACGTTGCCCGGTGATGTTCTCGTCAAAAAAGTATGGCCCAATGATTCTGTCGCCAATGAAGCCAACCCACACATTGGTTTTCAAACGCACCTGATAATAATGCTCCCGAAGCCAGTGAGGATTTTGCTGCGACCAATAGTGAAGGTTATGTCGGTTGACTGTTCCATCTTGATGGAATGTAGCTTCGTCAGAGAACATAACCTTGCTAAGGAAACCTGGCATTTGTTCATCGAGGAACCGCATTTGCATGCAAAAGTCCTAAGATTGTCATCCCCTGTTAACGCTTGGTGTAGGTGATTTCTAAAAGGATGGAATCGGTTAAAGAATTCTCTGGCATCCACTAAACAAATCGTTCATGTAGTTTCAAATAATCACAAAAATGCGAAATTTTAATAAATCAATACAATAATGATAATGAAAAATTTGCTTTTTATCATAAATGTTGCAAGATTAATCCTGCAACAAACAGGAAATTAATGTCCTTCTAAGGACAACAAAAAACACCTACTGCCATGGAAGGCAGAACTATTGCGGCTGTTAACAAGGGTCAATGTGCATTAAGGGCTATTTTTTAGGTTTGTGGTCTCTAGGCCGTAAGTACGAGGTTATCTCACGGTAGTTTACTTCGGAAGTGTGCCCCACCTACGAAATTAATTAGCGTCGTACTTTGTTATGATGGCGCGTTTTACTAATCGCGAAAAGTTCGATATGATTTACGTTATGGGTGAATGCCGAGGAAATTCTCGCCTGGCAGATATTTTGTACACCGAACGCTTTCCGAACCGAAGGCCACCTGCTCGAAGGACTTTTGGTAAGCTAGAAGCTAACCTACTAGCAGAAGGTAGCTTTACGGTTCAAAAAACGTCAACGTAGGGTTGACCGGATAGTTGGAAACAAAGCCGGACTCGGAGAGATGGACATTGTGGCAAGGTTCGAAGCAGACCCTCACACCAGCAGTAGAGCGGTACGAGACGAGTGTGGCATTAGCCATAGTACATTTCTGTCGATTTTGCATCGGAACCGATTCCATCCTTATCGAAATCACCTACACCAAGCGTTAACAGGGGATGACTATCTTAGGCGTCAGGACTTTTGTATGCCAATGCGGTTCCTCGATGAAGAAATTCCAGGTTTCCTTAGCAAGGTTATGTTCTCTGACGAAGCTACATTCCATCAAGATGGAACAGTCAACAGACATAACCTTCACTCTTGGTCGCAGCAAAATCCTTACTGGCTTCGGGAGCATTATTATCAGGTGCGTTTGAAAACCAATGTGTGGGTTGGCATCATTGGCGACAGAATCATTGGGCCATTCATTTTTGACGAGAACATCACCGGGCAACGTTAATTGAAGTTTTTGCGTCAAGAATTTACTGATGCCGTTAATAATTTACCCTTGGCAGTAGTGAGGGATATGTGGTTTCAACAGGATGGCGCCACCGCACTTCGCCGTACCCGTAAGAGAGTGGCTGAATAACGAGTTCCCTAACCGATGGATTGGTAGGGGTGGACCAACGCCCTGGCCTCCAAGGTCTCCTGACCTAACTCCGTTAGATTTCTTCCTCAAGGGAAAGGTATACGCAACTGAACCAGATTCACCCGACGACCTTAAAGCCAGAATAAGAATCGCCATTGCCAACATCACCCCAGGAATGCTTCGCCACGCCCGCGAATCAATGGCCAGTAGACTTGAAGAATGTCTACATCAAGATGGTAGACACATCGAACATTTGCGCTAAAGGACATTAATTTCCTGTTTGTCACAGGATTAATCTTGCAAAATTTATGATATCATACAAAATCTAATTTTTCATTAACATTATTGTATTGATTTCTTACAAATTCTCATTTTTGTGATAATTTGAAACTACATGAACGATTTGTTTAGTGGATGCCAGAGAATTCTTTAATTAAATTTCCATGAGTCTGGAAAATGTACTACAATTAATTTCCTCATTGATCTCGAGGTTTTTTTTGTTATAAAATGTCCGAAAAATGTGGGCACTCTGATCTTTTCCACACTGTATAATCGATATTAATTATTTTAATCATCAATAATTTGCCTTATTTCTAGTTAAATCGTTTTAAGGTGGAATTGATAAACGTCCTACCTTTTGCGCACGACACCCTGACTTCTCCTGTACTAAATTATGTTGCGCCCGACGACTTTATTTCTAAAATCATTTTAAACATAGCTATTGTTGACGTTTGAATTCAAGCGTATGCCTATTTAAGAATATTTGGAAATTTAGGGTATATAAGGCGATTGATTCACAATTATGATAAGAAAACCCGCAATTGCGTGAACCCTCAGTGAAAGCCCTGCCAATGCAACCCTAGCCGATCGCCGCGTACTTCTTAATCCTAACAATGGGAGTAGAAGCCAATAATTGCTTTTTGCGAACACATTTGCTAAGATTTGCCAACTGCGAACGCGTTGACAGACACACAGACACGTCCCGTGTATTACTTCTCCAATTTTACCACAGTAATTTTCCTGATACATTACCAAGCATACTTTTTCAATGTATATAGTAAAGTATTAATTTACTATACATTTCTAACCGAACGTTATTTATTTATTTTTTTTTGACAAATTTACAATAAATCCCCTTTTTTGTTGATGTTCTTTAAAACTTTCATGTTTATATTTTCCTTGATAAATATTTTATATTTTAGAATATTGGGTGGAACTCTTCAATCAATTATTTCAATATCGAATATTTTACACAATAAATGTAGGGGAAAAAATTCGTACTCTTAAGAATGTATATTTGTAGTACCAAATGGTGATATTAAAGATTTCTTGACCTGTTGGAGGATTTCATGAACATTTTTAAAGAGGACTCTTACTAAAATCTAGAACCCACATAAGACATGAGAACTGCGTCGTTATAAGCTTGACAATATGGTGGTTATATGAGTGGAGGGTTTGGAAAAGAGTGGTAGAAAAATCTGAAATCGAGGAGCATTATAGATTGTACAAGTTTGGTACTGTACTTGCGGGCATATTAATCTGAAAACTGCGATTTTTGAAAATTCGCATACTTTGGAATTGATAGAGTAAAATGTCACGTGATTAGTGATGAAGAACAAGCGGTTTCATGTTATAGATTATCTCTTTAAACGTTCTCTGCTGGGTCATGTAGGCGTTCTTGATAAAACGAATAAAATACACCATTAAGCATCCAAGCAAAGAATCATTTGTATTAATCAGTCAGGGGTAAAATATGTTTATTTAAACACTTTGTTCCTTAGGGCGTAAAGGGTGCTATAATGTGTTTCTTCCTTCTATCAAGAAATCAAGGCTAATACTTGGGATTGGCGCAAAACAGGATAAACTATAACAACACTATAAAACAAATTTTTTCTTAAATTCACTTCATTTACTCTTCGCTTGTCATTCAAGTCACACATAAATCAAGTAAGATGTTTTCAAATACTTTCGTCTATGCAAATTGTTCATCTTCTTAACAAAACTTCAAAACTGTATAAGCCTAGAAATTAAATTTTTACTGTTTATTAGTAACAATCTGACAGTTTTTATTGAGATCATGAAACAGGATTAGAATTAGCAACAACATTAGCAGTACGATTTAGCTTTAACATTACTAACTTGTAACTAGTAGCTTGTAGTCAGGCAATTCATAAATATTACCAGTGGATTGCTTACAGGATATCGTTTAACTCCAGCGTACAAATGATTAAGCACTGTGGGTATAAAGCATCGACATGATTTTCTCTTCTCGAGAAATTGCTAATATAAAATCAAAGATTCGTCATATGACACTAAAATTAAGTTTCACTACGATTTAAGTAATAATAAATTTAGATGAGGATTCCTTACATCTGTTGCTTAATTAGGTTCTCCAAGAAAATACTTATTATTACAATGCATTTAGACCCCATTAAGCTCAAATTGATAATTTGCGCCTTGGCTTATTAGTGTTTCAGTTTTAAGCTTTAAACTTTACATATAACTTCATTTAATTTCAGATATGTACCCAAGAACTTTCATTACCCTACTATTACTCACTCTTCTTGCATTGATACTAAGTTCCAGTACAGTAGTATGCATTACTTTGGACAGAATTGCAGCAATTGCGCTTATACTAGGAGCAGCTGGACATACTGCGAAAAAAATCCCGATCCCGATTTTGTAAGTCATTAGTTATTCAAATCAGAAAATGAAGGAAGAAATAGAAGCGACACCGGGAATCTTTACCTACCCGACTTCACGGTGAAAAGATGAAATTTTGACATGCCGGCAGTTACTCTGACATAGTGACATGAATAATTGTACAAGCAACCGTCACATTGCGCCACAATAACTCCCTGAGTCGCTTCAAAGTGTTCATGGCGTTTGTTAATAACCTGTAATGACGTAATATAACCAAAATTCCTCTTTTAAAGATTAAAAAAACCTCATAAACCATCCTGTTGGATGAACCATGGACATGCAGGCTGGCAAAACACAATTCCAGGCATAGGGCATGGTTGGGATTCACAAATACCACTTCATGGAGGAGGCGTAATATCGATTTCTGGTCACCATTAATTAGATTTAATTCTCAGTTTGTATTGATTATATCTGGGTAACGTAACAAGCTATTTATTTATATGCGATGCTCTGTAGCAACCGATTGTGTATAATAAAATAAACAGCTGGTTCTGGTCTCATATGTATTATCTTAATAATTTAAATAGGCCCATGTGTTTTGAATTTTTGATTTCATTAACGGCAAAATATACAACTATAACGTTCATGATTTATTTTAATATTAAATGTCTACACGAAGTATTATCAAACACCAATTTAGACTGAAAGGTCAGTTATTTTCTTCACTTATAGATAATATCAAAAACGGATTTATGTACTAAGAACGTCGGATCGTAGCTTTAGCCTCTGGTACCCTCCTCGCATACTTTATTGAGAAACTTCGTATGCTTATATTTTGATTCCACCTACAAATTCTGTATATAGCGACTTCTAGAGATCGAAAATGTCATTCTTATCTCTATTTTCGTGGTTAAATATTTTTTTCCCGAAATTGCGTCAGTGGTAAAAAGCAAAGTGGACAACAATGCGATATAACTCCTGATTTAGTGGAATTAAGTTTTAAAGTTAAGAACTTAAATAATTCATATTTCTTTTTTTAAGTATCTAGTTTTTCTTCAACATCAATTATTTAAATTCTTAACTTTAAAACTTAATTCCACTAAATCGGGAGTTATATCGCATTGTTGTCCACTTTGCTTTTTTACCACAGGCGCAATTTCGGAAAAAATATTTAACCACGAAAATAGAGATAAGAATAACATTTTCGCTCTCTAGAAGTCGCTATATACAGAATTTGTGGGTGGAGTCAAAATATAAGCAGACGAAGTTTCTCAATAAAGTATGCGAGGATGGGTAGTGAATTTGCTACGTTCAACGTTCTTCTTACATAAATCCGTTTTTGATAATATAACTTAGCTATTACATTTTCCCACGTCTTCTAACATTGGCTGAATTGATGCCATAAGATGCTTGGTGAATTCAGCGGTAAAATTTCCAAAGGCTTGTGCCATATCTTCACCTTCAAAATTTCCAAAGCTTTCCATGTTGAAATTTGTTTCATCATTTGTGAAAGCATTACGGATTTCAGCCTCAAGTACCCTGATTTCGCTATTAATGTCAGCCGATGATATTGCAACTTCATTAGGTAACTGGTCTGGTGGATTGTTGCCCGAATGTATGTTCTCCACTTCTATAGTGGAATCATTAAATGATTTCGTGATAGCTTGATTGTCGGAAAATGTTTCAACATTATTGTTCATCGGATTGTCTTCGACTTCTTTAGGATGAACATTTGGATGACTAATTGATTTAGGGATGATTTCATTGCCGAAAATTTCTTCAACATAAGTGTTCATCTCAGTGGCGGCAATTTCGTCACAATGAATTTCTGATTCTTCTATAGCCAAATTTTCTGTGCTACTACAGAGGTCAGTTGGAATACTTTTCACATCTGCGGCTGGACTTTCCTGTAACTCATTACTTGATTGAACCTCTCGCTGGTCGCCTTTCACTGCTTCAACTTCAATGTTCATTTGGTCATCGATTTCCTTAAATTGAGAGGTCTCCAAAGCATGGCAGGGTTCTGGAACAAACGCTACGATATCCTCTGCGGCAGGACTTTCCTGTGACTCATTACTTGGCTGAACCACGAGCTGCTCGCCTTTCACTGCTTCAACTTCAATGTTCATTTGGTCATCGATTTCCTTAACTTGAGAGGTCTCCAAAGCATGGCTGGGTTCCGGAACAAAAGCTAGGATATCTTCTGCGGCAGGATTTTCCTGCTGTGACTCATTACTTGGCTGAACCGCGAGCTGGTCGCCTTTGACTACTTCAACTTCAACGTTCTTTTGGTCATCGATTTCCTTTACTTCAGAGGCCTCTAAAGCATGGCTAAGTTCCGGAACTAGAACTGCGATATCTTCTGGTAAAAGGTTATTTTCATTACAAGTACAAATTCTTGGATCGGATACTTCATCTGTAGAAATATTCAACGATTCAGCAGAATGCTTCTCACATCCGGATGGCTGGACAATTGCAACAGTGCTGCCTTGACCGTGATTAACATCATTTGGCGAGGTCACTAAAGCCTCGCATTCATCTTTTTTAGAACTGCTCTTGCTTGCATTGTTTTCCACCTATTTAGAACAAATTTTCATTAACACATATTTAAGTACCAACGAATTATGGATTCCTAACTAGGCCAAAAAAAAACCTGCCACCAAATATACTTTGCACCTGCGGAAGTTTGACGATTTTAAATCGAGGCGGAAATAGTTAGGTCACATGGGGAAACGAAACTTTATCTCTCCGGAGAATCCTGAAGGGTGGGTTTGAAATTTTAGCCCATGCGCAGAGAGAAAAAAATGTTAATTTCCATCTTATTCTATTTGGGGGGTGGGGGGCAGTTCAAGTTATATTTTTCTCTCTACCGAACGGGCGTCTAAGTGGAATGCCATGTGCAATCTAAGAGACAGAAATCCATAATATTTTTAAATATCCATGGTTTTACTGAGCACTTACTTAAACATTTATTTTTATTTCAGACGGTATAGACCAATTCGAAAAGGCCATACTTTAAGCCCAACTAGCAAGGGCAGCCGCCAACTAGATAATAAATTATTTTCAGGGCTCGCCAACGATGGCGCCAGCGGTAGTTTTGTCTCTTTTGTCGTCTGCTCAATTTAGTTAACGGTGCAAAATTCGAATGTTAGGGTTAGCGACGTTTTTTTTAAAAGCATCAACAAGTGGTCTTCGAAAACTTTAAATTAAATTTGTGGTGAAAAAACAATGAATTTCAATGCTGCAATTGATGGCGGATTGGTATTTCCAATTTTGGGATACCAAAAAACCTTAAAGGATGTGCCAAGCATTACAATGGAAGAAATTAAAAGATTTTACCAGTCAAAATCTACAACCTTGCAACATTACCGTAGAAGTTACAAGTTTTTAATTGAAGAATATATTATATCTGACTCGTTAATGAGCAAAGCGGAACTGTAAGTTACAACAATTGTTTTAAGATCTTAGTTTTGGTATGGTCTCATTTTAAATATTTATAGTGCAAACGACCGAGTTTTTGTGAAAGGGCTATGCTTTAAAAGCCAAAAGAAAAATGACAAGCCCTACACGGTTTGTGCTGCACTGAAAATTTCTAATGCCGAAATCCTAGACGAGTATTGCGGCTGCCCTGCTGGAATTTCTGGAACCTGCAATCATGGTGTGGCCTTATTACGATTGCTAACGCTTTTGCGTAATAAAAAAATACACTATCCTCCAAACGAACTCTCATGTACTGATAAACCCCAACAATGGAACCGTCCTAGGGGCAAGAAAATCCAGCCCTTTTCTGTGATGGACTTAAATGTTCAGGCTCCTAAAGAAGGCAGTAATAACAAGCCAGTATTATGTAAGATGTACGAAGCTAGCTCCAGTAGCCAAGAACAAACTGAGGTGTCAGAAGCAACAAAAAACTTAATTAATGATCTCAATGTTAATGGAGTTGATGGCTGGGCAAGCATTCTACCACCGCCTGAGGAGTATACCTGGATAGAAACTAGGATGGGATATGCCCCTGAAGGTTCAGCGCTAAGCTTGCAACTATCAGCAAACGAATATGGATTTGAAGTTATCCACAACTTTCAAAACTGCGATCCCAGCCTACTATTTTGTCGTGAATACCTACCTTCAGATCGATTTCCAATCCCGACACATTCTTGTAACTCTACGCCCTGGTGTCAGAAGAATTTGAAGGAGAAATATGGTTCTTCAGAGTTGGCCGTACTTATGGTAAATTCAATTATTAGTTATATTTTAGTTCAAATTAAATGAGTCTCAATAAAAGGTTTAATGTGATGATTTTAGAAAAATGAAGTTTCTATTGATCAAGCTCGAAATCTAGAAGCAAACACCAGGAACCAAGCTGATTCGCCGCTGTGGAAAGAAGCCCGAAAAACTAGATTGAGTTCTTCTAATTTTGGTCTAGTTTGCAAAAGGAAAAATCAAAAATGGACACAGATAGGAATTAAGAATCTAGTCAATCCTAAAGACATTGGACATTTAAAACCTATAAAGTATGGAAAACAGTACGAAAGTATTGCTAAGAACAAATACTGCAAAACTATGCACAGTTTGGGTCACTACGTGACAATCCATGGTTCAGGATACATTGTTGACCCAAGAAAACCATGGCTAGGAACTTCTCCTGATGGATTGGTCCATGATCCAAAGGAACCTGACCCTTTTGGGCTTTTAGAAATTAAATGCCCCTGGTCGAAGCGGGATAAAAAGCCCAGCGAAGTACTGGGTGAAGATGATAGAATTAAAATGGTTGCTGAAAAACCTCTTTTAAATGAAAATGACAACCATTACTACCAAATTATGGGTCAAATGGCGCTGTCGGGACTCAAGTGGTGTGATTACGTAACTTATTTTCCAGCTGGATTGATAATTGTGAGGGTGCATTTCAATCAAGAAAAGTGGGACCGAATGCAATCAATTTTAAAAGCTTTCTATTTCACACACATGCTACCTAATTTGGCAAAGCTTACGATCCGTAAAAATGTGATAATGTAAAAAAAATGTGATCAGGATATACTATGTTCCTAGATACTCAAGTGCCTCCCTTGTGTGATAATAATAGGCAACATAAATTCAGTCTTTTATGTAAAATGTATTGTTTATTATTTTTTATTCACGGGGTTACAGATACTGGTAGTAGTAGATAAAGCCTCTACAAAGATAAATCTAAATTAATAAGCGGAATCTCATTTTTAGTTGCATCAGTGTCACTCCACTCAGCTGACTCATCTTCCAAGGATTCGATTTCAGGTTCTACAATTTCTTCTTGAAAATCATCACTATCATAACTAGCACTCTTTAAAATGCTGTATTCGTTTTTGGAGTTACTAGCGGAATATAGAATTTCTTCTTGGAAATTGTCAATTTCATCAGTAACGTTGGTTAAAATACTGTGCTCATTTTCAGCGCCACTGGCGACATTTCTGATTAGAGGTGTTTGGAAGTTTGATAAGAGCGCAATCACTGTCCAGAGTTGATTAATTACAGGTGCTAGAGTCAAGGGAATTGGTCGATCAAGTATATGAAAGCCTCTTATTCTCGCTATTCTTCGTTCCACATGAATGCGGAGGGCTGCAATTTTCTGTGACTTTTGTAGTTCTTCTTTAGTGAACTGTCCTTTCTCACCAAGGAAAGGTGGTATATTCAGTATAACGCCTTTTTCTTTTAGCATGCCTTCAATCAGAAATCCCTTATCTGCCATAACGCTGTCATTAGGTGAAAATTTTAAATTTAGGAAACCACTTCGCCTAGTTATTTCCTGGTCAGAGATGGACCCGGTGAACAAATGTGACACAAATGTCACATAGCCATTAGGACTTATACCAATAAGACCCTTGAATGTGGTTGTGGATTTATAGTTTGAATAAGACGCTGACTGTAGAACTAACGACTTTGATGCTTGACATTTCAATTCAGTTGCGTCAATTATCACACGAGTACTCGGATAATCTTTTTTAAAATCTTCTGGCATAGTCGCATCAATTTGCTCCCTTGTTGGCCATATATTAATTTTCCCGAGGCGAAAATACATGAAATTAATCCAAGAAATACAGTAATTGGATGCTGTGCTTGAAGAAATGCCGAAACGGTCTGCTAAGTCTTTAAGAAAGAGGCCTAATCGCAGGCGCATCAAGACTAGTAGAAATTGGTCTTTAACACCCAGTTTTCTAGGACGGCCTATAGGCGAAGGTTTCTGCACAGCCTTACCACCATTCCAAAGGTTTAAATTTTCCCCATTCGGTCCTGGATTTAGACGATTGTACAATGCAACGAGTTTATCATTATTGGGAAGGCCAGTGTAGAATAACAAGTCATCACTGTTATCTTTAATTCTATCCAGACTCGGTTTCATTTTGTTGCAGTGGTTCTCAGCGATGTCAGCCCGTTTTTTTGCTTCAAGTAGTTCCTTCTTGAAAGTCTTAAGTTTGGAATTTTGAATAGATATTTTATGATCTTGGATTGATACTATGCGTTTCAATTCTGCAATTTTTGTTTCCAACTCTGTTATTCTGTTTGAGCACTGACAATAACCTAGTGACTGTGTAATCGACTCCTCTGTAGAAACAACAACTGTCACCAAATCATTTACGGTATCTTTGACTATCATTTCCAGGTCTTCCTTTTCTTCATAGCTAATGGATCTTTCCTCATAAGCGTCATCGGATTTGATTTCATTATGAAAGTTCCATTGAAATACTGAAGGTATAGCTCCAGCTTTCAAATATTTCCTGCCACTAGGAACGCCTGATCGATAATCGGTGGATCGAAAATGTTTGGAACACACAAAAATGTTATCCGCAGGTTTGTAAATGTAATCTCGTCGACGGATTTGCTTCAACCAAAGCAGTCTCATCACCTTGTTGGTTTGTGACGGAACTTTATGAAAAGATACCTGAAAATCGTTTGATTAGTAGGAATGTGCATTTAATAATGTCTTTTAGGTGAATAATTAAATTGCACTTACATTATTCGAAGACGATCTCTGAGTACAATACAGAACACAACACACTTTTCCTGGGCCGCTCATTTTATTTTGACCAAGGCTTGACAACGAATATTAAAACTTTTCATACACAATCCCTTTTCAAAGGTATCTTATTATGTTTATATATTAAACTTAACGAATTTGACAAACGCAACGTTTGAAAAAGCCCGAATGAAGAATTAAGCCGTTTAAATGCACAAAAATATAACGAAAACAATATTATTAAGTAATCTCACGACGGCCACGGCCATATTTGAACATTCGATAGCTTTTATCCAATCAGGGACACCGAGAAAATAGGTACATGCAACGCCACCTCTTAGCAGCTTTTAGCATGAAAAAATTATCTAGTTGGCGGCTGCCCCTGTAATTCCCTCTTCTACCTTTGCCTTTTCGAATTGGTCTATAGATTTAATTTTAGAAGTAGGAATGGAGAACTGAGTAATCTGGGCACGTTTCAAAGTCCCGGACTCCCTTCCCCGGGACGGGGGGTGTTAAAGAAGAGGCGGATCATAGCGGCAGAGGTAAAAATTAATTACGTATTTTTCGCCGTGCCCGTCAGCAAAGTCATCAAAACCTAGTTTAAGTGAGCCAATAAGACAATTTAAACTTTTCGTTACGTGTTGGAGGGAGGGGCTCTTTTCTGGGCTATGAGTCGGACTGAAGTAAATACTAACCGTTCTCCATTCCTACTTCTAAAATTAAACCTATCCCTGATTTCAGTAAAGAAATATTTTTCTTTGAAATGAATTGAAAAAAAAACTAACTATATATAACAAGCTGCGGTTATTTATATAAAAACTTAAAGCTATACGAACGAATATATAATATTTTCCCCAAAAAAAGTAGAACTTGCCTTTTGCGTTTGTCTTAATTTATTCTCGAGCTCCGCCACTCTATTGTTGAGTTCTTTAATAACTTCAAACTGCTGTTTAACGCATTCTTGTGTCTTCAAATTAGACGTAAACATTGTGCTAACAAATTTCTCTGTTAGTTTGTTTACAAGGATTGCTTCGCTTTCCTGCGACATCTTTCAACGCTACGAAGTTAAACGCGAACAAATATTTTTCATAACCTGGTTTGAATTTATCCGTTGGAGTTGCTTCTTATCAAAGCGTTGGATAAGTTACCCGTGTCATATTTTCTGTTGTTATCTAATCATTCTATGAAGCATACAAAAATTTTCAGTTACTTTTGTAATGGAAGTCGAGTTGTTCTTAGAGACAACAAACAATATTTTTAAAGCTTAAAAATAAATACCTATAACTGTTGAATATTAATTGAAATCTAGTTAATAGCGTTGTGTTTCCCATATACTGTATTACCAGGAATGTATATTTAAAAATATAATTATACTTCGGGGCAATTAATTCAATCAGAAATCTCTTATCTAGAAAACTTCAATTTAGTTTTAAAGTATATATCATGATGACATTATCTCCAAATTGAAATTTAATAAAATCAATGACTTGTTCAATCATGTGACAGCTTTTGGGAATAATCTCTTAGTTTTACTTTTGGTTTATAATGATTTGAAATCGATAAATGTATGTAGACTTATATTTCTAGACAGGATATGTAAATTATGGCTTGGATCCGCCAATCTAATCTCAAAAGTAACGCTGAAATTAACTTAACACTTCCTCTTTAACAATTGCTCTAAAATAGTTAAACTTCACACCAAAAAACTTCACCATAAAATCAGCACAATTGGTCCATCGTACGAGATTTAATTGGGAGATGTGAACGGAATATCCAATGTGGGAACAAAGCACATAGCCAATGCAGAGGGGGAAAGTGTATGCATCTTTAATTAATAATTATAATACACCATAATCAATGTATAACACAATATTAATATACACCCTCATTTATATTTTACATTTATATTTTTGCGGAGTGTCATTTGAAAATAGTAAAAACGAAGCAGAGAACTGAATATTCAACGCAATCATTATCAATTCTTGCACTCGTTTTAAAAGTGTACTTCTATGTGTTCATATTTTTTGTAATGCCAATTAAAAATAAATCCATCTTGTGAATTTCTTTTATCATTCTGAAATGCACTAATGAATATTTTAGAAAATTATTATTTAGTATATTGCCATAAGTTCATAAGATATGTTCTGTAAGTTCGTTGCTGCTTATTGAGAGCTTGTCAGGTAGTGTCGTAGTTGAAATGTCATAGATTCTAGTAAAGCGACGCCTGGTGAGGCGCTGCCTAAGGCTTAGTTCAGACTGAATAGGAACCACATGGACTGCCAAATTGAGTTATGTCAATTCTCGCTTGTCGTTCTCTCAGTATGTCTCTAGCATTAGTAGCATCACGAAGTAAAGAAGTGTCATACTTATGGAACACATCTTAATTAGTTATGTCATCACTTGTAGGTGAATAGCGAGTTATAAGTTTTTGTTCGCTTAATTTGTTCAGACAAAGAGACTATACCAAGAGGAGCAGAAACTTTGTAAATAGGGACCGGCTCTACTTTAAAATTACGTTTTGTACGTCAACGGACAACTCAGAGATCAATCCTTTGCTACCACCAATAATAAGCGGCCGACATAATTTAACCAATAAAAATTAAAAGGCGTCGCTGCTTAGCCAATCAACAAAAACCAGATCTAGTTATTCCAAAACCGTGGCCGGGCTTTTCAAAAGCCTTGTGAAAGGCTAGACACTCTGCTCCTCTTTGTATATTCTCTTTGGTTCAGAGTAGAAATGGTTCTAAAAGTGAATCAAAATCAATTCTTATTCATATGTCGATTTTTTCTTAAATGTTTTGGTTTTTCTGACAAGCATTGTTTTTGTCCTGCATTTGACAATAAATATTTAGTTTTAACTATAAAATAAACGTTCTACAATTCCGTTTAAAGACAGACAAAAGATTTATTTTCAACCCACAGCACATATCATAAAAAAATATAGGAAAAGGTTGAACCAGGAACACGTTCCGAAATGCATCTATCACGTGCAAGAACCATAGAAAACAGATATCGCAAAATATTTCTAGTAGATTACGATAATATTTTGAAAGTAGTTCTAGAGGTTTTATAAATCATCTAAAATACTATAAACCCGAAAGTATATAATGTTTCATAACACTATCTACAGTAAATCGAAAGTAGTGAATATTTTGGAACATCATTTATCTAGGCTCTTAAAATTCGAAAGTATTGTTTGTTTTGGATTATTATCTAACTTTATTCAATCTGTTATCTATTAGGCGTTAAATTTTATGTTCTCAACAAAAAGGCCGCAACTAGGTTTTAATTTTGGATTCAAATTCAAGTGGTTTCTGGTTTTAAGAAAGAGGGTCACCGCGTGGCTTTGACCGGGCATTGACCTTAACGTTGACAGTCATAAAAAACATTCATATATCTTTGATGCCTTTGCAACTTAAAATATCTGTCCTGAACTTCACTTGGATACTAGTGAATCACATTTACAAACGCTTTCTTATTTTGCTCAAATTCACGCATAAATAGCTGAAGATGAAGGCTTACTTACATTTACTGTTAGCCGTGCATGTTTCGCGACTGTAACTGTTCTATACACGGCTTAAACATTCTGTACTTTCTTAAAGCTACTGGGCAACGAAGTTGTAGGGCATGACTTGAACCGAGGGGTCCCGTACGCTACCCGCGAATTTCAACTTAAGAAATCCAAAATCAGTAACAAAATCGAAAATCCGGAAAGAAATGAAACGTATTTTTGCTGATTTCAAAAATCAAATCAAAAGCCGAAATCAGTAACGAAACCACAAAATCAGTAACGAAATCACTAAATCAATAAAGAAATCACAAAAATAGTAAACAAATCGTGGAATCCAATACAAAATTCACGAACTCCAAAAAAAAATCTAAAAAACCTCAAAATCCGACGAAATAACGAGAAAAATCTCAAAATCCAAGGATATTACGAAAAATACCTCAAAATCCAACAAAATCAAGGGCATAACGCAAAATCCGTCGAAATCACGGGTGAAATCTCAAAATCCGACGAAATCCGTTGAATTTTACCGAATTTTGAAATCAAACAAAATCCTAAGAAAAAAAGAAATCCGACGAAATCAATTTGGATTTCGAAATCCCGTACACTTTTTCGAAAACGTCAGACCCATCGATTTGAACCCACCACCCCTTCCCTAACCTCATTCCATCTGATTAATCACGTCACGGAACCTGACTTATTGCATCCTTGCTAAAGACCTTTATAGGGACCCAATTTGCATCAATTGAAACACTATATAGAAAAATTAGTTCCAATATTTATTTTTGTAAATATTAACATATGTCCATAAAATTATACAAATAGTTAAATTATTAAATTTTTATTTTCTCTTTCAAATGTAAGGTTTCATGAGCTGTTTGAAATGATATAGGCTTTTTATTAAGACGAAGTTCATCATTTTTTAATAATTTGAGTAACCCTTCTATACAGTGTAAACTACTCTTAAGAAAATAATGGTGATGATTACGCCATTAATTGATTTGTTGAGAAATTACATTTTTGATTTCATTTTTTAAATTGTTTAAACATATGGGTCAAGGATCATTACAATTGATTTAAATTATGAAGTAGTAGGCTCGTGTTTGTCCACTTTGTTTAACTGATATGTATTGCTTGAATACAGTGAATGACATGAATTTGGTTTTAGAGTTTGTGGATAAAAATGATGTTTTGCCAATTGTTGACAACAAGTCCAGATTGTTCATCTCTTATGGTTATTTAGAGTAATGGTTTCCATAAACGGTATTCTGAATAAAGATAATTTTGTTATTTGGAATATTAACTCTACGACTTGTTTACACGCTCAGAGCTAATGAAAGAACATGCTTAGAGAAAACAAGGCGACCCAAGGGCTCGTAATAGTAGCCACATCGTACGAGTGAATAGCCCCTCTATACCTACCCTAATGAGTGGATAACCCCTCTATACCTTACCTAACCTACTGTGATTGTTCAATCCTTTACTCCTCAATTCGAACTAGGAAACGATAAAAATGTACTGCGCACACACGACAATTTAAACGAACGTCAACAACAACAAAAAATTATTAATTATAATAAGAAATTACTAAATAATTGTTAACAGAAGTTAAAAAAATATTCCGCAATATCTTAGCACCAAAAAAAATAAACGTCTCTTCGTTTTGAAGCTTTTACAAGAATGAAAGGAAAGGAATGCTGCCCCAAGCTAGTACCTTCTTTTAAAACTCTTCTCGATTTATGGAGTAACGACGTAACTTCTAGTAATAAACACCACCTTTCCAAATATAACGTCGGTATATAGTTCCTTTTGCTTTTTAAAAATCCCCCTCGATTTCTTTGAATTTTGAAATCGGGGGGTGAGATGAAAAGCGTGAAACCCTTATTGTTGACGGGTGACAGGAATTTTAAAGGGAGTATTAAACCTTCCATTTAAATTAAGCCAATACTAAATTCCTCTCTCTCTCTCTCTAGCTTTAAATATATGGAGAAAACGTAAACCACATTTCACAAAGCTTAACCTTACCTGTACAATTAAATGTATGCTTGCACTTACTATTATAATCCCCATCCTTTTAAAATACACGAACGAAAAATATCACCTCACCACAATTCTCTCACATTCACTCTCCCTTCAATGTCGAACGAAACGTTTTATACTGCCAAAGCAATAAAATAACCATTTCTTCGGTTAGCTCTGACTAACTATTTCTTTGGGTAACTCTGACCACATTCCAAATCGCGAAAAACTACTACGACCACCACACCCACACCCACAGGCTCGCGGGACAAACTAATAGCCTCATCGTATATATACGATGTGGCTAACAACAAGTATACTTTACTTGTTTCCCCTCCATTAGCTCTGAACCAGTGTAGAGACTATAACTTACGTTGTTGCCTGTGGCACTAGTGTTATGCGTAGTGCCTACATTGCTAATTCCATTTACAGATCCGATTTTAGTGTTGAAGCGCGAATTTTGGGACGACATTTTCGCTAAGTTTCCTTAAAATGGTATGAAAACGAATTCCGAATTTCAAAATATTGTATCTCCTTTTCTGAATATGATTTGATAATAAAGGATTTCTTAGCTTTCGTATTTATAAGTTTAATCTCTAGGAGATAAGAACCACCACGGACAAACTGAATGCTACCGATAGAGGCTTTTTGAGTTTTTATAAGAAATTTTTGATTTCATTTTGAACAAAAAAAAAAGAAGTAAAACCAAAACTAGCATCTCACGTGTATCGTTCATTTCTATATTTGTTGTTTTCGTTTTGAAAGCCAAAAACAAAAGCATAATTTGATAACATTGTCCGAGTAACCATGACGCCACGCACTGGACGTGTCTGTTTCTTTGTCTGTCACCACGTTCGAAAATCAAAGGAAACGAGATCGTAATTTCCGGACGTAGTTCGCAGTTCAAAGAAATTCCGAAAACTATTTCCTTACGTTATCTAGCTATCCGGAAATTCTTCCATTCACTAGCGACCGTCTATCCCATTCAGATACCAATCTATACATATTGGCTTCAAACAACACCACCATATTCTAATAGTCTTCAGTCTACACCATATACACACTAAGATGCACTACTGTTAACGGTACTTACATGATTACCCGTAACCCCTGAGTAACCCTAAATCCCAATCCCTTGAACCGCTAATGAGTTTTTAGTGAGTAGCCCTTCGATGATTACTCGTAATCCAGACGCAACCTGAATCCCCGTTTTTTAAAATCACCTATCCCTTTTAAAATCATCAGTGAAGTAAAATTATTATTAATGCGCAACCTTTGACAGTGCTAAAATGGTTAACCGTATCCCAGACGCAACGCTCAATCCCCAATTCTTTTAAATAACCAATGAAAATCCCAAATTTATAGTGAGTAGCCCCTCGACGCGATACCTTTAACGGATTAAGATGATTACCCGCGGCCGTAACCCTATGGTAACCACTTACACCAATCCCTTTTAAAATTGTGAATGACTTTTAGTGAGTAGCCCCTCGATGAAATTTCGTAACCCGGATGTAACCCTTAATCCCCATTCCTTTTAAAATCACCAATGAAAAATCCCCAAAGAACCTCTAAACCTTATAAAAGCAACAATGGAAATCACCCAAATGAACGAAAATTATCATTAGGGACATGAAGTTATTTTTGCAAATTTTTATGGCGTTGTTTTTTCCTATTCAGAGTGATTACCAATATTTTTCCCCAAAGGGCCACTCTAGACAAATTATTACTAATACGTTTTACGTATGACCCCTTAAATTTAATAAGACGGACAATGCCCGAACGACAAATTATCATAAAAAAACTTACTCAAAATCGCCAGAGAACCTACGTAAACGGTATTACAGCATTTAAAAGTCTAGAAAACGCCCATTTCTTTGTTGTTACTATCTTAATCCTGTGACAGCTTTCGTAAATAATATTTGAGTTTCACTTTTGTTTTGTATTGAGGTGGAGTCGATAAATGTAGGCTTATATATTTCTAGACACGATCCATAAGTTATGGATTTTATTTATGAGCTAATCTTATCTCAATACTAACGCTGAAATAATCAACTCAACACTTCCTCTTTACCAGTTGCTCTAAAATAGTAAAACTTCACACCAAACAGGAAAATGAGCTTAGAATTAAGGTGTGAAAATAAAGGAAATAATAAGTGCAATTTTGTCTTATACTTTTGCTATTTCAGTCAGAACCTTAACAGCCAATCAAATTCAACTTACGTTGCTGAAGACTGTCATAAAAGCAGCACAATTGGACCATCGTACGAGATTAAATTAGGAGATGTGAACGGAATATCGAATGTGGGAACAACGCACATGGCCAATGCAGAGGGGGAAAGTGTATGCATCTTAAATTAATAATTATAATGAACTTTAATCAATGTATACCACAATATTAATATAAACTCTTCATTTATATTTTACAGCACATAGTATGCGGAGTGTCATTTGAAAATAGTAAAAACGAGGCCGAGAACTGACTTCTTAATGCAATCATCTTCAATTATTACACTCGTATTAAAATGATCATTCCCGTTTTAAAAATGTACTGCAATATTTTCATTTTCTTTTATAATGCCAACAAAAACAAAATCCAACTTGTGGATTTCTATTATTTTGTAATGTAGTTGTAATTTTTTCTAAAAACAAAGTTTGATTGGCAAAAGTATGATTTGCCTTTTTCTTATGCGTGAGTAGCGATTGGTTAGTTTTCGGTCGCTTAATTTGAGAAACGTTTCAAATAGCCAATCAAAATCAGATTAGATCGTCAGATATAGATTTTCTTTTAAAAGCTTTTTCGTTTCCAGATAAACATAATTTTTGTCTGCCATTAAACAATCAATATTTAGTTAAAACAATAAAATATACGTTCTACAGTTGAGTTTATAGGCAAAAGATGTATTATTAACCCTAAGCACACCATAAAAAATAATGGGGAATTTTGGACAAAGAACACATTCCTAAATGCATCTAATCACGTGCTAGAACTGTTAAAAATAAGTATAGCAAAATATATTAGATTACAATAAATGACGAAAGTACTTCTGGATGCTTTCTATAACATCCACAATACTAAAAATTCGAAAGTAACGCTATCTACAGCAATTCGAAAGTAATGAATATTTTGGAACATCATTTATCTACGCTCTTAAAATTCGAAAGTAATGTGTGTTTTAGATTATCAACTAACTTTATTTAATCTGTTATCTATTAAGAGTTATATTTTATATCCTCAACAACAAGGCCACAACTACATTTTAATTTCGGATACAAATTCAAGTGGTTTTTAATAAGAGGGTCGCCAGGTCGCTTTGACCGTTCATTGACCTTAACTTTGACAGTCAGAAAAAACATTAGAATATTTTAGTGTCTTTGCAACTAAAAATATCCGTTCTAAACTTGAAAACACGTGAATCACATTTACAAAAATACTCTTAATAGGTTTTAGACCATCCGTCCAATTCTTTGTACGCAATAAATTATTTTTCTTTCAAAAGTTTGCTGAATTCTTCAATTTAGTCGGGAGTGTGGGGCATTGCTGTAAGCCAAGCTGTTGGGCGACATAAATAAATATACTGCCTCGTATGCGCCGGAGGTGACAAAGAATTTTCATATTATCGTTCATAAAATAGGCAAATAATTATTTTACTAAATTTTTCTTTTAAATTTAATTTTCTAGAGCCTTTTGCAATGACTCATATTTTTTACTCCGTGTGATATGTAATATCGAACGGAGTAAAGCGCTGCTAACCTATTGGTTATTTATTTCTAGACCTGTGACGCACGTCAAAAGCCAGTGCACGAGATGCCATGGTATTTCAATCATTAAGGGGACTGGTAAAAGTGACAGCTTTGATAGTTCAAAAATCGTGGTACGAGAACGGTTTTTAAGTTGAGCTTGGGTTCTAAAAGGAGTTGTGAAACGTATCTTTCAAGAGTTTGTAGAAGAGTAGAATAATTTTTAAACTCGTCTAGGAAATGAATGATAGGCTCGTATGAGTATATATTTTTCCCGATCTACCAGTTTTACGAATTCAGAACCAGTTTTCTTATACATATATATACTGGAAGGCGATTAATCGCGGTGAGGTTGCTTTTGAAATTCCGTACTCGTCAGGAACACCTTCAATAGACCAGTAAGTTGGATTTTGTTTCTTGGCAAACGAAATTCTGAAATTTGTTACTGCAAGGGTTTATTTATGATTGGGTCGATTTTCTACGATTTACGGAAAGAGATAAAAACGTATGCTAAAGTAGATATGACACTGGGCGTTTTTCGTGCGTTTTTCGCAAAATTTTGCGTAAATGTAAAAAGTTTACCATTTTTTTTTGCGAAATACGCGTTTTGCCGTCGAAGACTCTATTTCTATTTTTCGTTTTTTCTTCCTTTGCGTTTTTCCTTACGCACTAACCAACCAATCATAGGCTTTCTTGGTTTGACGTCATTGAACACACGGGTAAAGGTTTTGATTTGTGTCGCCATTTTATAATCTACACTAGCTGAGCGTATGTGCTAAGCCTTGGTTGGTACTTGCTTGTGATTTAGAAATTATACAAATTAGAACCACGTGGCTTTGTGATATTTATGTGTCGAAATTACTTATAGGAAAAATTATGAAGTATCCATATCTTTTGGGATAAAATATAACAGAATAACTTCAATCGCCGCAATTTTCGCATACTTTGCGGGTTTATTTTCTCGTTTTTCACTCAGTGAAAACCGACACTCGTCAATAAAAACCACTGCCGCGAATTTTACGTTTTCGCGTTATTTTGCGATATTTTTGCGCAACGTAAAACGCCCAGTGAAAACCCAGTGTATATGTTGTCATGTGGCTTTCTTCGTAATTTTATAGTGTATGTGAGACACTGTATGACCTTAGATTGTTGTTGGGTGATGTACAACCTCAGCACATTGGAACCCACACTGAGTATTACAAAATGCTTTTTTCCCTTGTTTAATAATTCGAGGCACCATTCTCTACAATATAAATAGTTCTTAAAAAAAATAGTAGTGAGCTAATATGATACTTTATTGTGCCATTAATTAATTTGTTGAGTAGAGGAGGGGTAATTACATTTTTGATTTCATTTTTCCATCGTGGTAAACAAAGGGGTCAAGCAACATTCCGTACAAATGATTTAAATTAATTAGTAATCGGATGGTGTTTGTCCACCTTGTTTGACTGTTACATATTGCTTGGATACAATGAACGACATAAATTTGGTTGGAGAGTTTTTTGAATAAACATAATATTTTGTCAATTGTTCACCGCACAAAGTTTTTTCATCTGCTTTCATTTCTAGGGTTGGTGTAACTGATACCAATAACGGTATTCTGAATGAAGTTAAACTTGTTAATTGGAAAATAATAACTCTAAGACTTATTTGCTATATCAGAGCTAATGAAGGAACAAGCGGGAAAAAAACTACAGCATACTTTGCTATGTCTTCCCTTGATTAGCTCTGAAACTTTGGCTGAATTATAACTTACTTTGTCGCCTTTGGCGTAAGTATTGAACTTACTACCTACGTTGCTGTTTCCGTTTACATTTCCGATTGTAATGTTGAAAATTGGGTTTGAGTTGTTATTTCCTCCGAGATTTTTTGAGGTGTTATGTCCTCCGGGATAGTTAGAGTTGCTACATTCGTTAATTAAAGCTTAAGTTGTTTAGTAAATTCAAACAGAAACAAATAAGTTTGATGAAATGAAATGACCAAGGCCACATGACACTCTGTATCTTCTTAATACTTCAGTTATGTAACATGATTCGTCCCAGGCTCACCCTATTTGTTTGCTCTCCTGCTCATCAAAATTCGGATTAGCAACGCACCGTGGGGTGAATGTTATAATTGTTTGGTACTAAATCATCAGAAATAACCCAAAAACATCGTATTGACCTTGGACAAAAATCCACAAGCGGGCCTTGTCAACTAGTTAAGTAATGACTAGGGAACTATTTATCGCTTATGTGATTCGGTTTAGTAACACCGCTCCCGCTCCAAATGATCTGATGTTGGGAAGAATCATGTGGCGTCACAATTACCCCGCTTTGTGGTACACTTCTCTCAAAGAGAAGTATTATATACTTTTCAAAGGCTTAGCAATCAACCCCGTTCTGACAAACTAATTATTTTAAGGCTTGCGTAAATGAGTATTGGTATAATTCATTGTTATTATAGCTTACTTTTGCGTCGACGACATTTTCACTGAGTTTTTGTAAAATGTTAGGAAAACTAACTTTAGTTTTTCTGTTGTGTTTCCTTCTCTGGTATTGTATTGATGATTAATGATGGATGTCTACGCTTTAGTATTTTTAAGTTTAATCTGTATGAGATAACAACCATCGCGGGAAAACTGAATGCTAGTGATAAAGGGTTTTAAGTCTTGTTAAGCGCGTGTTATAAGCAGTTCTGATTGGATATTGAAAATAAAAAACTAAAACCAACCGAAAATAGCATCTCAAGTGTATCGTCCATTTATATTTTCTTTGGTTTATTTTTGAAACTCAGAAAAGCATCAGTTGATAAATGCTTTGTTTACTTCTGCTGGTAAGTAAGCTGCTTAGCTGTAGCTACCCGTCGTTGTCTGAAGGTTTTCGGGCGCTGGTTCTCGCAACCAACATTGAGGAACTCAACTGAACCATTTCAGACAGTGGTTTAACGCAATCTTTTGTTTTAAATTTGACGTAAACATTGTGCTGACAAATGTTTCCGTAAGCTTGTTTACATCGATTGATACGCTTTCCAGCGACATCTTTCACGCTGTAAATTTGAATGCGAGCAATTATTTTTCATAACCTCGTTTAAAATTTGTTAGTTGGATTAGCTGCTTGATAAAGCGTTCAATATGTTACTTGTATCATATATTCAGTAATAATCTTATCAATATACGAGCGATATATATAAATTTACCGATTTTGTTTGTAAATAGAAATGGAGTTGTTTTTATATTTTTATGATAATTAGATCATGACGTTGCTTTTTCCTCTTAAAGGTGATTTGCGACTTTGAGTCAAAAATGGTCTATGACATTTTTCCCTAAGGGTCACCGTAAACAAGTTATGATTAGTGTGTTTCAAGGATGACCACTTAATATTTAATTAGAAAGAAACTTAAGAACAATGTTTACATCAGTAACGTACTCTAATCATAACGTGTAAACGGTGGCCCGGACGGCAAATTGTCACTGTATCACAGCATGTATTCCATTTACTTTTAAAATGAATTCCTCGTTGACAAAATCCCAATCATGTGACAGCTTTTTTAAATAACTTTTGATTTTCACTTTTGTTTTGTATTGATGTGAAATCGATAACTGTAGGCTTGTATATTTCTAGACAGGTAATGTAAATTACGGTTTGGACTCGCTAATCTTATCTCTGAAATAATAAACTCAACACTTTATCTTTAACGGACGCTCTAAAATAGTAAAACTCTACACCAACATCAAAATGAGCTCAGAATTTTTATGAAAATAAATTAAATAATTTTAAAGAGCAATTTTGTCTTATATTTTGTCTATTTCAGCCAAAACCGTAACAGTCAATCAAATTCAGCTTACGCTGCTGATGACAGTCATAAAATCAGCTCAGTTGGACCATCGTACGAGACAAAAGTTGGAGATGTGCACGGCATACCGAATTTGGGAACAACGCACATGGCCAATGCAGAGGGGGGAAAGTGTATGCATCTTAAATTATTAATTATAATACACCACACTCAATGTATACCACAACATTAATATGAACCCTTCATTTATATTTTACAGCACTTAGTATGCGGAGTGTCATTCGAAAATAGTAAAAACGAAGCCGGGAACTGAATTTTCTATTTGATCACTTTCAGTTATTACACTCGTATTAAAATAATCATTTCTGTTCTAAAAATGTACTTCAATTTTTCCATATTCATTCATAATGCCAATAAAAACTAAATCCAACCTGTGAATTTATTTTATTATTTTCACATGTAGTTGTAATTTATTTCTAAAATTATAGTTTGGTTTAGAGCTCGGCATTATCTATCCATTATCCACGTTATTTTATCTTTATCCATACTCGAAAATTATCCACAGAACTTACATGTTAAATCGTATTATATCCACAACTTTGTTTATAAATAATCGGTTACCCACCAATTTGTGGATAATGGATAGATAATGCCGAGCTCTAGTTTGGTTGGCAAAATCCCACTATGGGTCTACTGAGGACTCTATAGGAAAGCCCACGTTTGAATTGTAAAATCTTTAAGATATTTGAGATAAACGATGAATATATATGTAAATAGAAAGCACTTATTTATTACAATATAGTTTCATATAAAGGCTCCCACCATTATAAAAAGCATTAGTTTAGGTTTAAACGAACGGACGTTACTTTTCAAGAAATAATAGAAAATAAACCTTTCTTTGCGAGTACCTATGCTCTGCTCAAGACTAATTTAATAACGAACAAATTTCAACCGTTTTCATGTGAACTTTACTCCAACAGCAACAGGCAAACAGGGCACCATTTTATAAAATAGTACGAGGTTTATATTATATAATTATGAATTAAACTTTTAAATAGATGACGATAGAAGGAAGGAAGGAAGGAACCATGTCACGCATAAAAATGTTTATCAAAGATAAGATACCGAGTGTTATTTATTTATCTTAGCTCACTAAAAATTATTATCTATAAAAACGAAGGGAATTTACCGGAGTTTTTTGAAAAGGTTATATAGATTAGATGCTTTATAGCTTTAGGGTTAAATCTTGGGTTACGCTTTCATTAAATTATAAACATAAAGGGGTATTTACCTAGAGGATCCTACGTAAAAAAGACATTCAACGGTTGTAATGCAGTTTTTCTTACTGTCATAAGCAAAACCCAAGATTTTTACTAAGAAACGCCTTTCAGAACAAGCAGTTTTTGAATTCAACTAGTTGGAACACCTTAAAATGACCCCAACTAGCTGTTTTATAAGAAAAAACCAATTGGTCATGTTGATGAAATCGTTCCAACTTCTGCGAGAATTGCAAATTGTCGCCCCAACTTCCGTAATTTGATAAATCTGAACCACCTATACCCCACCTGATAGAGATTCGTTCTTAGTCGCTTTGCTGACATTGTCAACGTTTCTGGTAGCCATTTTGTATACCATGCTCTGTTCTAATTAACCTATCAAATTTTAGATAGGCAACACTTAATAATTCTCAACCAATACCCTGAGAGACTTTCATTGCGGGACATGGCCTAGGAACATTTCTACTCCATCTCACATCTTTCCTCGAAGCTTTGAACATGTTCCAAAATGCATCCGATCACATGCTAGTTAATTGAAAATTCAAATAAATATTGCAACATCTCTACACCCGATAATGATAATAACACGAAAGCACTGAATGTTTTGGAACATCAGCTATCTACGCTCTTAAAATTCGAAAGTACTGTCTGTTTCGGAACATTATCTACAGCAATATTATGTGTTGAGTAGCCACTTTATTTAATCTGTTATCTATAAAATATTATTTTTTTTTTGTCCATAACAACAAGGCCGTAACTGGGTTTCAATTTTGGATTCAAATTTAAGTGGTTTTCAAAAGGGGTGGATACGAACTTGGATGCAAATAGTATGAATTGCAATTAAAAATAACGTTCTACGTTACACTTGCGTATAGGTTAATGATATGGTCAAGTTTTCTCATATTGCTATAGATTGCACATAAGGTCAAGGCTTACTTACATTTACAGTTAGAGATCCATGTCCAGCAGCTGTGATTGTCCATTACAAGGCTTCTTTTTCCCACAAATTAAATTGGTTCTTAACACTTCACTTTTAGTTAGCGTTAGTGGTTGCAATTACACGTAAGCGTATAATATGTCTACTTTAGGAATATTCCGATTTAATTACTAACATTAACGTCGAAAATAATTATTAACAAACGCAGCGAAACTTTGTAAACGACTGATTACAAAAACGGTCAGAATAATCAGTAGAAAATAAAAAATACTCTCGTTTAAGTTTTAGACCATCTGGCCTACTTTGTATGAAAAAAGTTGTTGATTTTTGAAAAAGGTGTTTATTTTTTATATATTTATTTTTGTAAAGTATTTACATTAAAGTATACAAATATTTTTTACTTCTTAATTTTATGTTTTATATGTAATATATGAATACTCGTGTTTTTTATTATCATTTCCTGGTTTAATATTTTATGTTTTACAATACAAACAGTTCTAAAAAAAGAATAGGATAGTGATGATTTAGTGCTAAGAAGATACTTTATTATGTCATTAATTCATTTGTTAAGTAAAAGGCCAGAAATTACGTAAATTATTTAAGGTTTTTTAACTAATTAAACAAATGTGTCAATCATCATTACATACAATTGATATAAATTATTATGTAATAGGCTCTGAGAATTTCTAAAGCGACCACCTTGTTTTATTGAGATGGAACATCTAGTATGGGCATCCAAAGACGTTATATATGACTTCAAGTAAAAAGACAGTAGCTTTGAAGCCTTATATATCGTCTTTGTTGACAAAGGATCTATTGCCTTCTGAATTCTGAGAGCCTATATTTGTCAAATTAAAATTATGAGACTGACATGTAATGCTCGGATACAATGAATGAAATTAAAAAAATTGTTTTAAGAGTTTGTTTAATAAACGTAATGTTTTGTCAATTGTTAACCACAAGTCCGGTTTGTCCATCTCTTATCATTTTTTAGTGTAACTGATTCCATAAACGTTGTTCTGAATAAAATTAAAATTTGTTAATTGGGAAACAATAACTCTACGACTTGTTTACTACTCAGAGCTAATGAAGCAACAAGCTGTTAGAAAAACTACAGCCTACTTGACCATGTCTTCCTTCGTTTAGCTCTGAATCAATTGATAGATTATAACTTACGCTGTTGCCTGTGGCATAAGTGTTGTGCGTACTGCCTACATTGCTGACTCCATTTACAGTTCCAATAGTAGTCTGGTAGCTCGGGCCTCGGCTTGTTGTTGAGTAGTTACTACCTCCATAGAAAGTATGACCAGAACCGGATATGTTCGAGTTGCTACATTGGTAAATTTAAGATTAAGTCGTTAAGTAATTGCAAACAGGAACAATTAAGGCGTATCATCCGTTTTGTGAAAAATGGCCAAGGCTTAGCAATCAAAACCGTACTGATATGTAATTATTTTCATCGTTTTAAACTTAAATGCGTATTGGTATAATTCATTGTTATTATAGCTTACTTTTGCGTCGACGACATTTTCCCTAAATTTCTTTAAAATATTAGGAAAACTAACTCTAGTTTTTTCTATTGTGTCTCCTTCACTGAATAAGATTTTATAATTAATAATGGTTGTCTGTGCTTTTCGTATTTATAAGATTTAATCTCTATGAGATAAGAATGATCTCGGGCAAATTGAATGTTAGCGATAAAGGTGTTTTAAGTCTTGTTAAGCGCGTGTTATATGCCGTTCTGATTGGATTTTGAAAAAAAGAACTAAAATCTAAAATCGCATCTTAGGTGTATCGTCCATTTTTATTTTCATTTGCCTTTTGTTTAGTTTTGAAAGTCAGAAAAACATCACTTGATAACAATGTCTGTTTTACTTCTATTTATATACATATATACGTTGTAGCAAATTGGTTATTGTGCATTAGAAAATGTATATATTAAAGTATACATGCATTGCTATACAATGTATGCTCTTTAATATATATATATTGCCAGCTATACCTACCCGGCTTTGCCTGCGGAACCAAACCACTTCAAAAACCATCCTACTAGTGTTACTGATATCAACCACGTAGTTCGGGCCGAGGATGCCTATTTCCGCACAATTTTAGAGAATCTTAGTCCATTTCCGCACAATTTTAAGGCCCATTTGCGCACAGTTTTTACATAAAAATATTTGTTCACCTTTTTTACCATAACCTTATTTCCGCAATGTTTTTAGCCATAAGATAAGGTAGGGTTGGTTTAGGTTAGGTTAGGGTTCGGTAACTAATTGTGACAGAGCCTACAGACAAACAAAGCACTTTCTCAAATATTTATATAAGATTAACAATTATTAGAACAAAAGGCTTATTTATTTCAATGTCAGTTTTGATTCATATAATGTAACAGCAAGAAGGGATATCTAGTATATTAGGGAGAAGGCATAAATTCGCCACATTTATAGCTTTATCTCCAGTCCAAACGTAGGCCCGGAGTTAATCCCCGCCTCTAAATTACAACCAGCACCTCATTGGTTCTTGAAAACTCACGTCAGCGCGACGCAAATGACGAAAATTACGTATTTTCCGACTGAGGAGAGGTGAAATAGTGCGGCCTCCTTTTACCATCTTTTACGTCCCCCCTTGTATTTTGAAAGGGGGACTGGGACTATGGCGCGCGAATACTTGGGTATCTTATACCTTCTCTCTAGTAAACTAGATATCGCTTCTTGGTAACAGTAAGTGACTCATTTTCATCCTTTATTATAAAGGCAACATTATATACCCTGAGAGTGACCATATTACATTGGTAACAAGTCATATAAGTTAGTCCACATTTTGCTCCTAAAGAGTAACATTTCCAAATGATAATCAATGTTTTTTCTCAAAGAGTAACATTTCCATATGTTTATCAATGTTTTGTTCCCAAAGAGTAACATTTTCACATATGTTAGTTAATGTTTTGTTCTCAAAGAGGAACATTTTCATATAAGTTAGTTACCAAAGAATAACATATAAATTATTCAATGTTTTTTTTCATAGAGGCAACATTTTGTTTTGTTAATGTAACCCAAATGAAATGTGCAAAATAAAGAAACCTTTGGTATATATTCAGTTTCCATTTGTTTACGTTAAAAAGCAATTGTTACCCAAATTGTTACCTTCGAATTTACCTGTAAGGTTAAACCTTGTAAATTCAATACGCCAACGCTTTACTAAAGAGTTAAAAATAAAACTTTGAGATAAAGATAATGCAATGCAACGTTTTTATTTTCGTTCTATTATCTCATAAATTTTAAATTTATTGATAAAGATAGTTTTAATGATAATATTATGAAAGTAGGAAGATGAGTGTTTTAATATTATGACCTCTATTTGTCCTTCATGATAGTTAATTATACACGTGAAAGCGTTCAAAACATATCATTTAGCCAAGAACATATGAACACATGATCGTACGAATATCCATGTTAGGTTACCAGGTGCTCTTTCTTTTGAATTGAGTCGTTATATTCTTATCAGTAAAGCGGTGATCCATGGGATCCGGGATTACTAAAGGGGGGGGGGGAGAGATTACGAAATTAAACAGTCAAATACTTCAAGATACAGATAAGAATAATTCGAAAGGTGGTGATTAATTATCAGGAAAAAGCTGTCGGATATTATATTTCCTCTTTGATGTGACTTTATATTTTATACAAGCCTCTTCGATGCAAAAAAGGGGGTTGACAACCCTTCTCATCGGGACTTTCAAGAGGGTTGACATATTGCAGTCTCTGCAGACTCTCTGGACCTAAAACACCTACAGCGCAGGCGCCGAAAAGCGAGATGGAAGGTAAAATTTTACCCCTGTGTCTTGCCCTCTTAGCTACATCGAAAAAGCTTAATTGCCAATTGAGAGCACAGGCATGGACCAACAATCGAGAGAACATCACTCTCATTTCTTTTGTCTCTCTTACAAAAAGGAACTTCTGAGATTGATCTGCCACCACGCCACCTAACAGTACCCTTTATCCATAGTGAATTCATAGGGTTAATTATTTTTACACCATTTAGGCCCACTTTTCATTAAATAAGTTAATCATTTTCATGAATAAAAGTTAACTAAGCTTTTGCCAGACAACGTTACAGATCGCGAGTTATTTTAACTATTGTTACTGATGTGACGTATTTCCACCTTCTCATTTTTACAGGTACACGTCTCAACTAACAACTCGTTTCTCTCAAAGACCTTACAGTCATGTCCTTATATTATTAGTCCATGTATAGATAAAGGCAACCAAGTACTATGTTATCGCAAACAGCTTATCTTGAAGTATCCAATCAGAATTTCGAAAAAAGGAACTAAACGTATTATAACGCATTTTACGATAACAAAACAACAGTAGATCTCCGAGTATAAAATAAAACTTCAGAATTCAGTTTTAATACTGGCACTAAACAATTACCAACTTCGAAGTAAAATCAACTACCAGAATGAGTTCGCAGAACAAGTAAGTTTTTGAAATCCTTTTCATACTGATGTATTTCTAAAAAATATTTATGTTGATTTCCATTTCAGTAAACACATTGAAGGTCAAAACCATCACTTTTATGGACAAGATAATCGCAGCAACCATACAGAAGGGCCAACTTATGAAACTAAAATAGCCGGTGTTAATGGTGTTTCTAACGTAGGAACAACTCACAAGAGTTATGCTGACGGAAACGATGTAAGACTACCATCCTATCTTAAATATCGATAAGTGAAAATATATTTTATCGCGTTTTTAAAAGTACCATTTATTTAATTTTATTAATTCATTTCGATAAAAAGCATTTTGTGATATTAGGATATTGGGATCAACATAGGAGAGCTATTTATTAGTAAAACTTTAGTGATATTGTAGGATTATGTGAGAGCTATTACCATTACAACTCATGCGCGGTTAGAACAACAGAAAACCTTTTACTTGCGTTTAAACATCCCTTAGAAACTGAAACACTTTCACCTTAGTGAATAAACATTTAAACATTTTTACTGAAATATAAATAGTAGAAAGATGCCATAAAAGACCTGAGAACGTACAAATAACCATTTTCGGTTCGCATAAGGCTGCGTTCGACAAACCATCAACGGAAAAAAATTAGTTTTTTCTCGGTTTCGAATATTTTGGCAACGCAACTTCAAAAGTTATTATACATGTTTTTTGGTTCGTTGTGCTGTTTCGATTAAAATTGCGTCTGCTACAGCATATTCAAACAGCTCGCGAACTACCAAGGCTTAACTGCTTCAGTTCAAATTGAAATAATTTCAGAAATGATTGGGATATAACTCTTTTGAAAGCAAATTAGATTATTGTTAGTATTAATAATTTTCTCATAGTTTTGGGCACGAGTTTTTGAACGCAGCCATAAGCTAAGACTTTTACTGACCCCTAATATAACAGCACAATTATGTAGGTAAATCGAATTACAATTATGTTTGCACTACGAAAACCTTTCAAAATTTCATACAGCCAAAAATAGTATAACGCCCCAAATACCCCTACAACTAGAGTGCAAATTGGTTGACCATAGAACTTAGACAGAAAGCGAGGCTTAGTGTTTTAAGCTTCATAGTGGGCACTACGAAATTCTTTCTGTTCTTTCCAATTGTTTTTGCTTATAGTAATTGCAATATTTTCAATTTATTTTCAGAACAAAGTCTTTGGAGTATCTTATTCAGATTCCAACTGATATTGATTTAAACGAAGCATATTGTATATAGATGACTCATCGTCGTGAAAACTTTTAAAGAAATAAAGTTCTTAATTATGAAAACCTAATCACATTTTTGTAATTAGTGCATATTTGAAGCTGAATAAAGTATTTTAAGATGTTTATTAAATATGTTCAAAAACTCAAACATATACACATTCATAAATGGCAAATATAATGGTAAACTATGACTAAAACAATAATAAATTAAATACAAGTATTTGTACACGTATACGTTAAAAACTTAGAGTAACTTAGTAACTTGAATGATATGAGGTTATATAGTGGCACATTATTGGGATTGAAGTTAACTACCACCATCCAGAACTTTCCCATCCTCCTCCCATCATTTCTTCACCTCCCATGGATTCCATCATACCACCACCATGTCCACCGAGATGGATGATCTTGATTTCTTGCTCCTTTTTCTTCTTTTTTTCTTGATGATGACCACTGTTTGAAATGACAATTAAATTTTTGATTATATTTACGAAAATAAATTATATTAAAATTCCACTAGCCCTGGAGTGGCAAAATCTATGAGGCTAACACGAGAGACCCTTTCCAAGTAAAATTTACCCATAGTACTCCGGTTTTGTGTTGGGTATATGCTTTAGGTGCCACCTGGTTATAGCAAGAAGATCTAATATTTACAAGTGACTAAGCTACTAAAATATTTCCACCGATAGATGGCCTCACTCTATTATACGAAACCATGAAAATCATGCTGGGATTTTAAAACAGGTACAGATGACCCTCAACTATACCACTCCAGAATTAAGCTTTCTTCCTCCAAGTCTAAAGCGTGCTTGATCGAAGGGTTAATCAGTCAATATCCTTGGTATACACGTTTTATCTTGACTTCACTAATGTTATCTTTAAAATGGCATACTCTCAACAGTGCTTAAATGATTCCAAGCAACCCCTTATATGTGTACAAGAAATATGATAGATATGCCACTTTAGGTTGACCTTATTGGTTCATTAGCAATGGCCAGAGTCGGAGTAACTGACTTAACTAGTATAGTTTAGCCAGTTGTGGACTGTGGAAATTACATAGGTTGCTAGCTTCTAATTATGTAAAGTTGTTTGGATTTAAAAATTTTGCGTTTTAGCCATTTTCTCAATGTTACGTAATAAATGTGAATAAATTAATATATGTTAGCTCTTAGTTTTTGAATTCTAAGTTAAGATTAAGAACTCTTAAATGATTGTTATGGTAATATCACAAGGTTAGCATCTTCATTTATCCGTAAACTAAATGCTCTGACTTCACTTTCAATCTTTCCTTAAATGGTCGTATAAATGGGTTGCTGGTTTGTTTTATTTCAAAATCTATTAATTGAATTCTGTGAGGCGTTACATACCCGACGTATACTGGGATGAATTTAACTCCTTGTCCTTTGTTACCACCTTGTAACGCTCGAAGAACCAGAGCTAAAGCTGCTAACTTTTCAATATGGGCAGCTTCAGCGTACTGGACAACCCAGGTGAAGGATAATAGGTAACATAATGCTAGAACGATAGCTGTGTTGGACTTCATGATTTTCTGTAAATTAAAGTTATAAAGAGTTAAAGAAGAACCTCGCAGTCTGAATGAACTACATCAAAGTACTGGACGTAGTCTAATTTTTCCGAGTGGCAAGGGGTAAATTTAAAACCTAACTTTTATAGACATTTTCAAAAGGAGGCTAGGAACATGGAGTTTCGTCTGCTTGAATTAGGGTTAAGACGAAATATCCGGTTTGTGAACAACAAAGGCGTTAGATAGGGCTTCAATCTCACCAGTCGACCAAAATTCTTTGTTGTCATGGATAATCTATCTTAACACAACAAGTTGGTTAAACACCAAACTTTATATTAACCCTGAGTTTTGGGAAGGGTCTAATAAACAACAATTGAAAAATGTGTTCATATCTTGAAAATTATTTTAAATTTTAACCCTTGCCACTACTGCACCAATCACTCCACTAATTAATTATTTAATTAAGTACATTTCAATATTTGTAATCTTCAATGAAGAACAATATGAAAAACGTTCTCCTAATTTTACTAATGAAATGGATGTTAACAAAGATCTGTCATCAATAATGTGTTCTTTGGACGATTTCTTTGGACTAGTTCTATGACCTTTTACCGTCCGTGTATGCTTGGTGTGTTTTACGGACGTCCCCTAAATTTAACCAAGTAACTTAAAGACAATGATTGCTAGTTTTATTAAAGGGTCATAAGCAAAACACTAAAAAAAATATAACTTGAAAAGGGTGACCCGGAAGACAAATTGTCATTGAACATTTTAAGTTTCAAATTGGCCAAAGAACATCCCCCTTTATTTCTGACTGACCTTTCAGAAACACCATGTATAAATTAACACATCAATTAAAGCTTCAAATCTACTTAACAACTCCACATACAAATCAAGGTCTTCATATTGTTAACACTGAAATTTCAAACACGAGCAAAACTTACCTTTTCTGATATATTGTTACTGTAACACCACAAATTTGAGTCTGATCCATGTTTCAATGCCGAATCGAGCTTATATAGACGCGGAATGTAAATTCAACCTTTCCCCCTGTTCACAATTTGTCAAATACACCCATAGTACCACAGGACATTAATCTCCGCGATAGGTTCTAAAAGGAAGCAAATGTCGCGTAAAAATTAAGATCTAATCAAAATGTGAAGAAAAAAACCTTACTCCAACACGCACACAACTCAATTTCTCTATTTTAAGAAAACAATGTAAAGGACTGAGTATATCGACGGATGATTATTTAATAAAAAAAAGGATATTTTAGGAATTTTTCTCGGGTTTTCTTTATCAATTTAATATTTGGAAGATTATCCTAAAGTTATAAAATTCGTACATGAATATTGATCTGACATTTTTAGAAATAAAAGTAAAGTTTTTATTTGGAAGAGTACACAAGTGACTTATTTTTTAACATAATATTACATTGAAAATAATGTCCAAGGCTTAATATGAATTAGTTTAAATCATGGAGAAATATACTGGAGAAATAGCAAAAAGAAAAACTATACGACCAAAGAAAGTTCAAAGTTACAATTGGATTAAAGTGCCTCGCCCTCAGATACTTTACCCCATTATTGCCTACTCCCTCACATCATTGTAACACTTTTAAAGACCCAGTACAAAATGTGCGCGCTCATAATAATAATAATAATAATAAAAATAATATTTATTTCGTAACCCAAAGCTACTGGCAACCACAGAGGCATGAGCCTATATAATGTGGTTACCTGGACAAAACAATACATTAAGAATAAATAAGATACATAAATCAAAAATTAATTTTGAATACACATCCAATCGTCTCATGGGTACCAGAGTTCCCTGTTCATAGGCTCTCAGGTATTATTTGAGTTCTAACCACTGTTGTTGTCAGTATTATGCCTATTGTTAATTAAATACTGTAAGGTTCGCCATATTGATTATTGGTTTGTGATAGAAATCTTAAATCCGAGACGCCTTCTAAATTCAAAAATATTCACTACAAAGTTATAGCAATTCATAACGCCAGCCGGTGATTTAAAAGATATGCATATCAAATTAAATAAGTTACGGTGGTGGTCTGTTTTTCCTCTTAAATCCCAATAAAGACCACCTTCATGGAAATTATATTTTACGCACCGTTGATCAAAATGTCAAGTGCTAGCGAGCCTAAATTGGGGAAATATTTATACTGTTATTGTGTTTTCTAGGTTAGGCAAAAAATTGCGGAGAATAACCAATGGTGTAATATGGTAGTTACTCTATTTAGTTATCATTTTTGATTTTTTACCAGGACCTATTTTGCATTTCTATTCTTCAAATTCCTATTTCTTTAAGAAAAAAAAATAACTTTATCAAATATTTCCCAAACCCTCTGAAGATAGATTTCAAATTTGATGGATTACTAACGAAACTGGTAAAGCAGAGCATTTTTATGTAGTACATACATCACTATGCGCTCCTGACACTCAATATATTGTCGTTATGATAATAGACTATATTATTAGCTTAAAATTTCTGACCAGTTTATCATGGTATTAGATTAGAATTATAAGCCTAGCTGCCTAACATTTCTAACAATTTAGATAATGATATACTATATATAGTATATCATTATCTGAATAGTTTCAATCATTAATACGGGTTGATAATATAATTATTCAACATT
The DNA here is from genome assembly GCA_019434445.1 of Phalangium opilio. NCBI lineage: Eukaryota > Metazoa > Arthropoda > Arachnida > Opiliones > Phalangiidae > Phalangium > Phalangium opilio. Next base: position 136,135 of record JAEQBA010002534.1, read on the forward strand.
TATTAGGCCTCATTTTTGAATTTAAACCTTCTTAATTAACCCTTAATATTACGCATTGGAACTGGCCTCTCAAAGACTGGATTCTAATTTGAAACTTCAAGTTTCAAACCACAAAGACTGGAATACAAATTCACCTATGTAATACAATACTCACTTACATACAAAGTTAATTACATCATCAGATCCTGGTTTTAAGTAGAAGTTTACCTCAGACTTTGAATTATTGAGAACCATTAACCCCGAATTTATGATATCATTTCAAAGAATCATAATATCTGCCCCTTCACGTAGGTAATAAATACGCGTGGGGTTTAAATTTCAAGGTAACGTAATAGGCCTATAAAGAGTCGAATATTCTCAGATTCCCCCAATTGACGTATTTTCTACCCACAAAAAGTATTGAAGCAACAGGTATTCAAGTTTTCAAAAAAAAAGTAAATAAATAAATAAAAATCCTTAGATTCTATTCAATTAATAATGCATAAGGAAAAGATTGATTTTTGTAATGTTTAAATAATCTTGTTTTTACTTTTAGGTTGCCATCTATTGTTATTGTTTTATATAGTTGTTAAAATTAAGGCATATTATTTATTGGTTTAGGTGATAAAACAATTTTAATTAATTCTTCACTTCTATCAGAATTAATATGTATGTTTTAATATACATAAACATGGTCGTTAATATCTTACATACGATATGAAGTGTTCCCTATCTCGCAAAGATGGCTCTGAAAAGTTTAATTATATTTGGTTCGTTGAACTGCATCTATTTAGATAAAACTTCTTCCCTCTATAGTCGGCACTCGGCAGCAAACATGTTTACCCGAACCACTCCACTAGTTTTATATCAATGCACTTAATGCTTGGAAATGGAAAGCTTTTTCTCTAAAGCACTAACACGAGAGGGCCCTACCCATGCATGGCCATAATATTTACACAAATTGTATCCCCAGTTTTTCGTTGTACATAAGCTTTTGATGCCACCTGGTTATACCAAACATGAACTACTATTTATACGTGACTAAGCTAGTAAAATTTTTCCACCAAGAGGTATAAGCCTTTTCTTTATGCTCTTTAAGATTTTATGGGGTTAAGGTGGAGTGTTCGACGTCTTATTAGAGGGGTTAAAGTATAAGATAAACACCTACCTATTTTCACTTATGATTCATCCTCGGAAACGCTAGACTAGATGTTAGAATGCAGTCAGTTGTGGGGAGTTAAGGCCTTTTTAGCGGAAACGAGGGGCTTATAAAATTTCTGAATCAAAAGTGACCGCGTTTGTTGGTATATGTCAAGTGAGAGTCAAAATAGATTCTAATCCAATTTTTAATATTCAACATAATATTCAATCTTGTTCATAAATGTTCACACACTTTTATAGGGGTCAAAATAAAGAAATTAAACAAGACAATTAAACTTACATCTAAGGGAGGTTTGCAATTTATAACCTCTTTGAAATGGCTCCTCAATAGGATTACCTCCTACAGCCTTTAAGATTTTAAAAATTAAGTTTAGGGGTTTGTTAGGTTAAAAGCGTGCAATTATGCACTAAAAAATGATGTTCAAAAATAGAAAGTTAAGATTTTTTAAAATGAATCAATCCGTCAACCATAATCCAGGTTCTTTAACAATAGTTTCAAGCCAGTTAATCAATAGTTTCAAGTTTTTTTAATTTCTTACGCCAAGTAGCTCCTCTTCCATATTCTTTATAGGGGTTCAGGATCTTTTTTTTTTCTTCTCGATTTCAGGGTTTTTCTTCAGGATCTTTTTTTTTCTCTGATTACGCGATTTAAGGGTTAATTATGTTTTTTTTTCTTCTTTCTCGATTTAAGGGTTCGCGCGCTCTCTTCTTCTAGGGGTTAAAATATTCTCCGATTCAACTTGATGAAAAATAAAGGTATCAAATGAATAAAAATAAAAACATCGAATAAAAATAAAGGTTTCGATTTAAAAAATAATCTCCGTCCGTTTAGAGATTTCTTGGGGGTGAGCCGACAGGGTCTCGTTTAGACATTTCAGGTATCGACTGACTATGGGACAGGAGGGACTTCGTATATATAACTTCTAGTTTCTCGCAAGGATTTCTGGGATAATGACGTTTGTTGATTGACTTCGGTTTGGCGAATAGTGGACCATATTTATGACGTAGCCGGGCGTATTCATGTTAACAGCGAATGGGCAAAACTTTTTGTTTTGGGACCAAATACGGATTGGTCAGTTAAAGGGTTAAAAAAAATGTTCTAGAAGTTTCTCGGGCCAGGTACCAGGATAGTGACTCAAGGTCTTGTTGCTTGGGGGTCTAAATAAGCTAGTATTTCTCTGGTTTCTTGGAAAAAGTTTTCGTTGCTAGGTGTTTCATTTTGCACTGTGGATACTGTGGTATAGGATAGTTCTAGAAAGTTCGCTGTCAATTTTGATGGGCTATTTCCTCTTTCATTATAGTTATTTTTGGAAACCTTGAATTTCTTTTCAGTTTGTTTTAAAGGGATAGGTTTAAGTTTAAAGGGCTAATATTATCTTTATAGGGGTTAATTTAAGGCATTTCGTTATTAATTTAAAGGTTTAATCGGAAATTTAATTTGATTTTCATGTCAAGATGGTTATAGAGGTGGCTGCACTCAATGATACTCAACCTTGAAAAACATGCTGGGATATTAAAACATCTACAGATCATGAACCTTCTATATAATGGACCAGAATCTTAATGGCGGATCCCATGTTAAAGTTTTCTTACTAAAGTGTCCCAAAATAATAAAGAAAAAAAGCTAGCAGACGACAAGGTCTTGGAAAAAGACGGTACAATGTAAACAAGTAAAATGGCCGCTTGGTCTCATTTCGCTAAGCCTTGGGACTGATGTTAAAAATTTTCCATCTATTTAAAAGTAAAGTTTAATAAAGTAATTAAAAATAGGAAAAATAAAGACTTGCGCGTTTGGCAATTGTGAAAGTGATTCTAGGAAATTAAAATGTAAAAACAAACATTTTATACCCTTCCCAAAACCTTCACGTTTGTTTACGTTGTACCGCGGTGCGCCCCATACCCGGCGAAATTAGCGGGCAACTGCGCACAGACGTTGTAAGCCGAAAAAAACCCTCCCAGTTTCTGGTCCTTCTAGATAGATGGTTCAAGTACAGATGGCCCCCAACTATTCAAATCAAGACTTAATGTACGTGTAAAATTTCAACAAAATTCTTCTGTAATTTGAAACTTACAAAGATCCAAAATAAATATATATTTAAATTAATACACATGATTTTTTATTCAATACACTGCACCAAAGTTAAAGGAATAATACATTCATTAATAGGAACTTTAAGAACACACCGCGTATGTAGGTGACATGATCTGTGATTGACAAGGGAGTAGAAACCATTGATCGAACTCTCATACAACTAATAATTTTAAAATACATTCATACATAGTTAAAAACACGTACGCATCTATATAAAGTTAAAATCTTAAATTAGTTTCCAGTTGTATATCAAAATCATTATCCGTGATGATGTCCGTGATGTTTCATAATCTCAATTTCGTGATGGTGTTCTTCTTCGTGATGTCCTCCGTGACTAGAAAAGATCGCACGAGTGACGCGTCAATTAATAATTAACGTTAAGGTTCTGATTCGTTTAATTTTTTCTTACACATGAATAGGTATGTAATGATGACCACCGCCTCCTTGTTGTCCTCTTTGAGCTCGAAGAATCAACGCCAAAGCTGCCAGTTTTTCCAAATGACCACATTCTACCTCACTGGTAAGTAGCCCAATGGAAATTAAGACAACCAGTAAAGCGACGCAAACGATCTTTCGTCCAGACATTATCTACATACAGATGTAATACGAATATTCGTTTCAGTGTTAATTGCTTACTTATTATAAAGATGTCTTAATTCTTAGCCATATCTCACAAGTCACAAGCTAACCATGCGTTGAATGTTTTCGTTTTTTAAAATGACGAGTTGGTTTTCTCTAGCTAAAAGGACATTAAGCAAAACGCTATGCACTTTTACATAACAACGTTAGTCTACGAGGAAGTTCAATAGACCGAAGCACTTCTCTCGCATTTTCGAATGAATATAATTTGAATAAACATCGATGTTTTGATATTACTATTTTTGCATGTAAACAATAATTATCATTTTTCCTTGCTATCTCATATTGATGATTTGGTTTACATAGTTCAAAGGCTTTATATCTTAGGTATGACAAAAACATTTTTGTGATTTTTGGTCATTAAAAATTAATTTCATATTCTATTAATGGTAATAACGCTTTCTAATAGAGAATATACAAAAATTAAAAACTTTTTACTAAGATTTAACTAAAATTACTTGAATTCAACAACTCTATCAGCAAATAAGTAAAGTTTTTAAAAAATCGTCTTACCACAAAGATGGTTCCAAGATAAGTACTATCAAGATGAGACTCAATCGATCGTATGAATTAAAATGACAAACTATAGAACTTTATATAGGATTTTATTAATTGAAAGATCATTACAACCCATTAATAATGAAATAAATTTCCTTATCGAGTTTAGTGCGAAAGGGAAAGTTTATTCGTTAATTGTAAAGCGAGATGGTATAGGTACATGTATGTTTATTAAGATCAGGTGGGTATTTTCGTTTATGTTTTTAAATTAATATGATATTTTTATTGTCAATTAAATTAGTATCAGCTTGCGCGTTTTTATAATGTCTATTTACAGAAACCAAATGATAAAAATAAAATAAAAAATTGTACACTCAGCTGTTAATGAATTAACTTTAGGTTAGCCCGTATTATGATAGGGCTTTGTTTTCACACATTTATATTTTTGTTTTAACCTTATTTCCACCCTACTATTAGTTATCGTTGCTTTTCATGACACCTTAATTCCACTCCAAACTTAATCATCCCTAATTTTATGCTTTATGAGTACGACACTTACATATAATATTCAAAGGGTAATTTTTCATCTGTTGTTGAATGAACGAACCTCTATTTGCGTTCACATTTTGGGTTTAAAATAAATAAATTACACCATAGAATTCATAGTTCAACTTTTTCATTTATTTCATATGAAACACTTAAAAATTCAAATCTTATGTACAAAATAAAAGCATGGATGAAAATAGTAACTCATGATACCAAATATGTATGTTAATTCGCACATTTTCCTATTTGTATCACCATTCATGACCTCCAAAATCATGTCCACCATGACCGTGATCATGTCCATGAGTATCACCATGAATATGAATAACCTTCACTGTTTGCTTCTTTTCACTGTGTCCGCCGCCTCCTCCTCCACTAAAACGGCAACAATAATTAGTTAAGAACTTTCAAAACTCTAGCCATTTGATTTTTGTTTCTCACCCAATGTATACTGGAATGGCATGATGATGGCCTCCTCCACCATGACCTTGTTGTGCCTTTAAGATAAGTGCCAACGCTGCTAACTTCTCCAATTTTCCGGCATTCACTTCAAGACTTACAAGTCCAAGTGTTATCATCAATGCCATGAGGGTAACTGTTATTTTTCTTGATGAAGACATTGTCTACGTATAACGCGTTAAAATTTTTTTTTCATTAAATTAATACTTCAGAATCGAATTGGAATGCGGTGAATGTCACTTAAGATGGGATTAAGTTCGCATTCAAAATTCAAAAAATATTCTAAAAGTTTAGAAAACTAAAGCTAATGGAAAAACACAAAGATACTTCGAAAGAACATGCCCAAGTATTCTACCATAAATATATATAAGAATAATAACATAATAAAAATCTAGCTTTATTTCGTGTCCTTAACACCCAGTGGGCTATATTTCAATGGGTCACAATTTCAATGGATATATATGTTTTCATGCACTGAATGCCACTCAAGATGCATGGGTTAAGTTCATCTTCAAAATTCAAAATCATACCCAAGAGGGTAGAAAACTACAGCTAACGCAAAAACCCAACGATACTTCGAAAGGACAAGTACCATAACTATATGTAGTCGAAACTAGATTCAAAAAATTTCCCACGAAAAAGCAGAGCCATATTTAACCAAAACCAAGAAAATACTATGCTTTCTACTTCATAAATAAAAATTTGTCCGATAATTCAAAATCACGAGAACATAGCTTCAACTATACCAAAATCAAATCTCCCCTTTAACATTAAAACTTACTAACGGGACAAAATCAAAATTTGACTAAACCTCCAACATTCAAGCGAATTATTAAAAAAATAATAATAAATAAACTTGGAGTATACTAACTTAGATAAAATGATATTGCCCCCACACAAAAAGATATCAAATCTATCGTACCTTTTTTTCTGTATGTTGATTCTTAGGTGAAAAAACTTGGAATATGTTAAGGATCGGAAATGGTTTGGTTTATATAGCTGCGATATTTACCAGGTGTAGCGCAGGTAATAGTTATTGTTTGTAACTATATAACCATAATAATTTATAATTGCACAAACTATATTTTAAGGATATTTTTTTCCTGTAGGAAGCGTTAAGACGAGTTAGGGGTGTTTCCTTTCAAAGCCCTTTGTCTGATTAACCGCGTCACTGAGGCGAGTTAAAGATATTACTAGTAAGTATAAAAGATCGCGGAAGAAACCTAATCTAATAAAACCATTTTAATTTTAAAATTCAAACCATATGTATCGTTTCTAGGGAATTTTTACGGATTCTCGGTTTTATATTATGATAGTATCTGAAGCGTTAGACGCATGACCTGTTTTCACCATAACAACAGTTTCAAACCAAAGAAAGTGAAACTTCCGTTTGTATTTTAGGTGTGACACCCTTAACTGGGTGAATTCAAAAATTCACGTATGAACTAAAAATTCTGTGGAAAATGTATTTAGACCGTTTCCGAGTTATAAATTCCTTCTTTCCTACTTGGAATCAAATAATGAAGTATGTTATTTTATACCATCATGAAACGTGACAGTTTCATTCTTTTCTTAAGTCACAGATTTGCGTTCAACCAAACGAAAGTAACTTAGCTTTGACAGGAATAGGGTAAATCTCTAAACTACACTGAAAGAATTAAGCAACAAATTGTACCGTATTTTAGTATAGTTAACCATAGTATAGGGTCAGCATATTTACTGTATTTCTCGCGTAAAGGTTTTTGGAAACTTATCTGACGACCATTTTCAAAGATGGCCATGGATTAAAATAATTTCATAGTAAGCATTTGAAGGGTGGTGGCTAGCCCATATGATATGCCACAGCTAACCGACAACGCCCCACAGTAACTGTTATAGTTAACCTCAGTAAATTTTGATGGAATGGAGAAAACAGGTAAGACCGTGCACTAAAACGCTTTAAAAATAATTTGGTAACTCTACGCAGTAGGGTTTGTTCTCTTGTTCTTTACCCGGTGCCACAGGCCGGGATCGAACCCAGGACCCTCCATCAGAGACGCCATCCTACTACATAAGATCATACGAACACTTATTTTCAGTACAATGTTAGTGTACTACTCGTGAAATGAGATCATTCATTCTTACTACTTATGTCATTCGGGGTGTCATAGGTCGAACATTTATTTCTCCGTCAGTTCAGCACTCCTCAAAATAAGTGTTCATATGATCTGTTCCACACTGTAGTAATTTCAATAGTTCAAACGCCGACCTTCAAATATAATCATCGTTTCAAGTGTTGCGTAGGGTATAAGTTGTTTTCCAGCGTTAAATTGCGTCGACAGATGTCGCCATGGCAGAAACTCAACCTTTGGCACGATTTTTCAAACACATCTACCCAAACTTGAAATTTTGCTAAGCTTTTTCCAAGTTTTATAAGGTCAAATGCCTATCAAAAATATTTTAAACTTACAATATGTTTACTTCAAGGGGTGAGAGGTTAAATCTCAAGTATTTACCTTCCAATTTGGAAAAAATAAGACTTTGCGATAATATATCTGATACCAGGAAAAAAAACTTGAATTGGAACGTGGCTACGATAACTTTACCAAGTTCATTACCGTTTTTAACGACTTTTTTATCTGAAGATAAAAATATCCTCGTGCCACCTTAATCTAGAAGAAACAAAGCGTACATGAAAACATACAATTAAAATATTTTTGATGGATTGATTCTATAATTAAACGGCTTCGTTACGCCATTTCGATTTCAACTACACTATACAATCGATTAAAATATGGCAGTATAAATAGAAAATGTCGCAATATCTATTTGCTCATTATATTAATCCCTATTGAGAATCAAAGACACATTTATTTGAAAATGAGGAAATATTACTTGTTTTCGAAAACAGTTTCACTTTTGTTTATATTTATTTCTTGTGTGAAGGGAATAGTTGTACCTAAAAAGCGCTCCTTCTTTGATGAGTCTATACCCGTGTTAAAACCGCTTAATCCCAATCATGCAGCTGAACACTTTAAAATACACAAAGGACTTAATGATATACCCATATTTGTGTTGAGGTAAGAGAATTTGATAAGCAGTTACTTAGTTTTGAAATTTATATTATGCAACTTCTTTAGTGTATTTCTAACATTTTACTAGTAAGGGTTATTGCTATAGTTTTAGGCTTTTGTAGCAAAGGATTTTGAAGTAGTTTTTGCCTATATTAGCAAAGGATATTGCTGTAAATTTATGCTTTAGTAGGAAGGGGTGTTGCAAACGTTTTATGCTTTAGTAGGAAGGGGTGTTGCAAACGTTTTATGCTTTAGTAGGAAGGGGTGTTGCAAACGTTTTATGCTTTAGTAGGAAGGGGTGTTGCAAACGTTTTATGCTTTAGTAGGAAGGGGTGTTGCAAACGTTTTATGCTTTAGTAGGAAGGGGTGTTGCAAACGTTTTATGCTTTAGTAGGAAGGGGTGTTGCAAACGTTTTATGCTTTAGTAGGAAGGGGTGTTGCAAACGTTTTATGCTTTAGTAGGAAGGGGTGTTGCAAACGTTTTATGCTTTAGTAGGAAGGGGTGTTGCAAACGTTTTATGCTTTAGTAGGAAGGGGTGTTGCAAACGTTTTATGCTTTAGTAGGAAGGGGTGTTGCAAACGTTTTATGCTTTAGTAGGAAGGGGTGTTGCAAACGTTTTATGCTTTAGTAGGAAGGGGTGTTGCAAACGTTTTATGCTTTAGTAGGAAGGGGTGTTGCAAACGTTTTATGCTTTAGTAGGAAGGGGTGTTGCAAACGTTTTATGCTTTAGTAGGAAGGGGTGTTGCAAACGTTTTATGCTTTAGTAGGAAGGGGTGTTGCAAACGTTTTATGCTTTAGTAGGAAGGGGTATTGGTGTAGTTATGTCCTTTAGTAGCAACTTGGGTATTGCTGAAGTTTTACAGTTTTGTAGCAAGGGGTATTGCTGTAGTTTTAGTCTTTCTTAGCAAGAGGTATTGCTGTAGTTATAGTATTTCGTAGCAAGGGGTATTGCTGTAGTTTTAGTATTTAGTAGAAAATGGGTATTGCTGTAGTTTTTCTCAATAGTAGCAAAGGGTATTGCTGTAGTTTTTCTCAATAGTAGCAAAGGGTATTGCTGTAGTTTTAGTATTTAGTAGAAAATGGGTATTGCTGTAGTTTTTCTCAATAGTAGCAAAGGGTATTGCTGTAGTTCTACAGTTTTGTAGCAAGGGGAATTGGTGTAGTTTAAGTCTTTCGTAGCAAAGGGTATTGCTGTTGTGTTATGCTTTACTAGGAAGGGATACTGCCGTAGTTTTAGCCTTTAGTAGCAAGGGGTATTTCTGTAGTTTTAGCCTTTAGTAGCAAGGGGTATTTCTGTAGTTTTAGCCTTTAGTAGCAAGGGGTATTTCTGTAGTTTTAGCCTTTAGTAGCAAGGGGTATTTCTGTAGTTTTAGCCTTTGGTAGCAAGGGGTATTTCTGTAGTTTTAGCCTTTAGTAGCAAGGGGTATTTCTGTAGTTTTAGCCTTTAGTAGCAAGGGGTATTTCTGTAGTTTTAGCCTTTAGTAGCAAGGGGTATTTCTGTAGTTTTAGCCTTTAGCAGAGACCTGCACGGGCCGAGTTTTTCAGGCCCGACCCAAGCCCGGCCCGGTTTTAGAATTTTGAATAAGCCCGAAACCCGGCCCGAGTCCGAGAACATAGTTGGTTTTTCGGCCCGGTCCGGCCCGGCCCGTTACATGCATTAACCAAGCCCGGCCCGACACATTGAATGAATTGAACAGGCCCGGCCCGGCCCGGCCCGTTACACGTAGTTCAGTTGTAATTTTTATATATTTTTTCGATAAAATCAATGATTTGAATTCATATTTGCTTTAGCGTCGTGTATTATTCATTTTTTTGATAATTGTTCGTTACATTTGTTCTTAGAAGCTTATACTCATTAAAATTGTTTCATTTGAACTTTGGATTAAATGAGAATCAAGTTCGGCCCGGCCCGGCCCGGCTCGTTAACTTCCAAAATTTTAAAAGCCCGACCCGGCCCGGCCCGTTAATTTCCAAAATTTTAAAAGCCCGACCCGGCCCGGCCCGATACAATTTTCAAAAGTGGAAAGCCCGGCTCGGCCCGACCCGATCGGACCGGGCCTCGGGCCGGACCGGGCTTGAGCCCGGCCCGTGCAGGACTCTGGCCTTTAGTAGCAAGGGGTATTTCTGTAGTTTTAGCCTTTAGTAGCAAGGGGTATTTCTGTAGTTTTATGCTTTAGTAAAAAGGGTATTAGTGTAGTTTTGTCCATTTGTAGCATAAGGGCATTGCTGTAGTTATACAGTTTTGTAACAAGGGGTATTGCTGTAGTTTTTTTCCTTTAGTGCAAGAGGCATCGCAATAATCAGTAAAATATAAGCGTTGCACACAGTGTGCAGAAATGTTACTAGTCAATCACATGGTTTTTGAATTAAATATTCATCATAAAATAATTTTTTCCATAGCCATGGAGGACACAAAGAGGAGAAACCAAAGTTCAAGGTCAATCTATTGAAAGAAGAAATACTTGACAAAGAGGGAGGTCACCAAAAAGGCAAGAAACGAAGCACGTACATTGTATACCCTATCAATTCAGGAGACGAAACCCCAGAAAGACAGTTACATATGGCGTATCACGGGGAACGTGAGCAATTGACGAGTGAAACAAGCAATCAAAACGAAGAAGACATTGACGAAAGTGCTAGCGAAAGTAATTATATGAATGATAACTATCAACTAGAAAGAAATTTAATTGCCTTACACGGGCTTGGCGATGATCTTTCAACGTATGATAACAGTAATATTTGGTGAATAACATTCTCTACAAATTAAGAATTGTAATAATTTGTATTTTTTAAAACATGTTTTCTCAATTTGTAAATTGTACTAGTCTCAATACTGATGACATTAAATTATAGTTTTTAAATAACTCCTAGTCCAATCCCAAATCTAGAATTTTTATTTTAGACACTCAGAAGTTGTGAAATCAAAATTAAAATAATTAACACTGTTAAGAAAATTGGGAATGAAATTTCGATTTAATTTACTGAATTTGAATTTTATCAAATATTTAGCAGATCAAACCGGGAACAAGGTTTAATTTGATAACACCTGAACCCAATAACGTAAGGCGCATATTACCAGCTTTGTCCATGCTATACAAAATTGAACACACTGTGGCGTTATCTCTGTTTAAATCTTTCACTAAGACAAGCCTTGTCTTTTTGTTACACTAGCTGTTACCCGCGGCGTCGCTCGCGTATAATTAGAACTTCCATCAAAATGATACTAAGAATGGGCAGATTTTACTGATGACCAATTTTTTTGTAGCACCCTAGGAGCGAAGGCACTCGGCGTTGCCCGTCAGCCCGTCGGAACATTTTTTTATTACTTTTCACGCGGACATTATTCCATAAATAAGGGTTTTTAAATTTCTGGCCGCCATTTTAAAAGATGGCAACAAATCGAGCCCAAACGAGCATTCAGCCCGTCTATAGGTTAAAGGAAAGCAGTGTACTTAATATTTGCGAAATCGGTTGAAACGCGCGGACGTTGTTGCATAGAAAAGATTTTTTACATTTCTGGGCGCCATTTTTTAAGATGGCGGCGGATTGGAAAAACCTTTCTTAGTACGCGCCTACTACTTATGAGTAACGTTCCTGCAAATTTTCAGCCTTCTAGGGCAAGCGGTTTGGGCTGGGCGTTGATTATCAGTCAGTCTGTCAGTCAGTCAGTCAATCAGTCAGTCAGGACTTTGATTTGTATAGATATAGATAAGGAGTACATTATGGGGGTTATATTGTGCACCTGGTGATATCCTCTCTTGGTCGAGTTGGGCTATGGGCAGATAGAGGGTTTGTGTTTCAAGCAAATCGTCTTCAATGAGGCGCCCCTCTACTTATTTTTAGTAGCAAATATCCTTACTGCCCATACTTATAAACAGCATTATAGGCTTATGATAAAATTTCGATCGAAAAAGCTAACTAACTTCTGATCAGATAATAATAAAACTGGTTGAAATCTATAGAATTTTTGATTAAAATTTAATTCAATCGCTAGATATGTTCTTTATCAGTGAATAATGAATTTTACAAAGCCTGAAGTCAGATCGTTAAAGATAAACTACTTTCTTAATTACGACTGGTATCGAAGTCACCACATCACAAATGGCGCTCACGCAAACGCCTCTAGGCATAAATTAAACTAAGAAGTTTTCCAAAAAAAAACGTAATGAGACTATCACTTACGGTACAATTGGATTCACTGGCAAAAGTAAATGTATGTACTAAGTGGAGCATAACATTTACAATTAAGACTATGAATAATCACGATGCCTCAAGGGCGTAAACATTGTTAGAGTAACTAATTCGAACGGTACTGGTACCATATTGGATAATCCATCATAATTAAATTGGTTAAATTAGTTACCTTTGCTATTAAAAATTTTCCACACTAAATTTCTTAAGTAGGATAGGGTTTGTTATTGATAAAGGTTTTGGCCTGGGACAGGATCTTTAAGTTCCAGGCAATTCTAAAAAACACTATTACTATTTCTTTTATAACTATTAGGCGAAATGTTTGAGAAATAACAAGCTAGTCGGTGAACATCACATTTTAATTGGAAATACACCTCTGTTAAAGGGATGCACAATGCAATGCGTTATACAGGGGCGTGTCAAGAACTATCTTTTCAAGTAGTAGTGTTACTATTTCCTGGAGTAGTGATTAGGCAATTTCACGTGACTTAAGCGTCGAACAACTTGGCGGATGGATTCCCTATGCACTAATAACGCCTACGAAATTTACTCATGCCGAGTAGAGCTCTATTTGATGGAAGATAGGCTGTAAAGGCCACGACCCTACATAACAAATTGTATATCGTTCAACGTGTTTCTTAGGGTTTTTTGTCAAAACGTGCTTAGGTTCTATAAAATATTCAAAACCAAAGTTCTTTGAGAACTACGGTAGCTCATAAAATTTCTCTATGAAGTGTCACTTTTAAATTCTTTGGTTAACACACTTCAGAAAAAAAATTATAATTTCAATACCATACCAATTAAAAATAAATTTAAAAATAACTTCATTAACGGTTTAAATGCTAATTTTATTTAATTTCCTCGTTTCTGTTAAAACTTGTCGCTTTTCAAAAGCCACAAGGAATTAGTTTTGGGGAGTTTTATCGAGAAAACATCTTTAAACGGTTTAATGAAATTTTAAAGGAATTCTTTATCGGTCACGCGGGTGATTTTCGTGATTTAAAAAATTTTTTCGGTTTCTTTAGTCAAGCGAACTAAAAATATACGACCATTTGGTCATTATTTTTGGGTTAATCGGTAACTGACATGAAAAGAACGATAAAATTCCAAAGGAAAGAAGGAACGATTATATAGATTAAGACTCTGTCGAGAACATTCACACTTTCGGCTCAATGATGGCAAGGGCGTTTGTAAATTGTTTCGCGCTTCTCTTCGTAGTGTTATTTTGTATTGTTAAAGCCGATATTGCAAAGATTTTTAACGATAAGTCAACACCGGTTTTGAAGCCCATCTCCAATGGAAGTAATGATGAAGTTCCAACATTCGTAATAAGGTAAGATTAGTTTTTATCATTTTAAATTTTATGATAAAATTATTTTTAAATAGTATCTCGATCGAAGTATGGTAATCAAAATTTGAGTGGCTTGTAAAGATTCAATATTTTATCACAGGGAGTATATAAAATGATATATATTTAAAATATCTTAGTAAGTTAATCGTTAATGACACCTTTACACTTGAAACTTTGAAACCGTTTTTAACCGTTTCGTAAAGGTCGATATGGACCATTTTTCTTTAAACCATAGAGTTATTTTATGAAAAATTGAATAATTATTTTTAAAGATGGGTTAGGCCTTTCCATAACGGTTCAAAATGGTTCCATATAATGTAAATGTAGTTTAAGTCTCGTCGTAGCAAAGTGCAAAGATAAAATTTAAGTTTAAGGAAAATCATGTTCTATATGAACGTGCAATTTTGAAAATGAAATATTAATGATTTTAAACTCTCAGTTAAATACGTATTTAAACCCAAAATAATTACTGCACGAAATATATATTTTAGTGTCCTGATTTTATAATTGTTTAAAAAACTCAATATTCATTAATTATAATAATGGTTTCAGAACCAATTACGATTTCAATCCTTAATGAGCATGCCCATTTAAAATTCCAAATAATTTCTTAAGATAAAATTCATATACTTATGTATGTATAAATATTAAATTAGTACAAATATCATAAATAAGTTGTCTGTCTATGAAATTGTTTGAAATATCGATTTTTCTCTTATTACAACAGTGGCATCAAAGAGAATAAGGATTTGAAACCTATTGGCAAAGTTCAATTGATAAATTTGCCACAATTTTATCCAAGACCCCAGCAACAGCAACAGCAACCGCAAATTCAACAGCAACAACACTTTGGTCTACCTTACGTAAACCCATTTCGAGGTGGATTTCCAGGAATGGGAGCTCAATTTGGTGGCATGGGCCTTGCCAGCAATATACAAGGGTTCTCCCTTAACGGCCTTGGCCGAGTTCGCCAACCTGGTCAAATTATAACCGAATTCGAACTAGATGCTAACGAAGCGGAAGAACTGTTAGCGAAATTTAAACACTTACAGTAAATTAACCATTGGAAAAACATTGTTAAGTTTCATTTTTAAATTTCTGTTATTTATTAAATATTTTAACCGTAGATATAATATAATGGAAATATATGGTTTGTCAGAAGTACGTTAGAGAGTATTGTCTTTAATACGTTAGTAAATGGTTGCCCACTAGTCTTTGTAACTAGTTTATGTACAAAATCATGGGGAAAATAAAATGTATTTTAAAGTTTAAAGGTTTTTGATAGTATGAGGTAAGTATACAACGATCGCAATGCATTGTCAGAAGCTAAGCGATAGTCAAGCCAGTGAGAACAAATGAAAATATATAAAAACGTCTTGGTTTGGACCAAGGCCGAAAAAACAAACGATATGTGTGAGGTTTATCAATTGACTGAAGTTCAGATATTGAAATTTTTTTCTAGTTCTTTTTATCCACTCAATCCTTAATCAACAATTACATTTTCGAAAACATTTTATCATGAAATTAATTGTTCTTGAAAAAGCGCAGATATGTAATTTTTTCAATTAATTTAGAGGGACTAGATCGATTAACAGTAAAATCAGTTGATTAAATTAAATATTGATTAAAGATTGAGTGGATAAAAAGAACTAGAAAAAAATTTCAATATCTGAACTTCAGTCAATTGATAAACCTCACACATATCGTTTGTTTTTTCGGCCTTGGTCCAAACCAAAACGTTTTTATATAATATCTGTCACTTCAGTCTTAATGTAATTAAATTTTGAATAATTATGTTTGCTTTACCGTCATACATTTGCACTCTAAAATATAAAGGTGCATTCAAACACCATATATGCTGTTTTTTTCCAGTGCCATAAAAGACATCATTTAGGGTGTACTTTAACCCCATTTCTATGATCAATTCACGCCATTTACTGATATTATTTGCAAGTATTAAGGAAATATTAAGCATTTATGCACCATTTACAGTGGCTTTTAACATCTTTTTTGGACAATCTATTGAACTTCTAATATTACTTAGTTTAATGGTTTTAAAAGTAGGGAAAAAGTACGCTACCTATGTCACCTTATTAAACCAAGTGAAGTGAAATAATTGTTAAATATATATTATAACCACTACACCACAGACACGTGGTAAGTCTAAGTTTCCCATGAGATCTAACTAATTATTATGTCCAATCAAGATGGTTAAAACATGTATCTACCTGGGCTCGAACTTGGGACTTTCCGTGTGTGAAGCGGACGTGATAACCACTACACCATAGATACGTGGTAATACTGAGTTTTCCAAGAGATCTAGCTAATTCAAGCGCCCAATCACGATGGTTAAAACATGTATCTACCTGGGCTCGAACTTGGGACTTTCCGTGTGTGAAGCGGACGTGATAACCACTGCACCATAGATACGTGGTAGCACTGAGTTTTCCAAGAGATCTAGCTAATTATTATGTCCAATCACGATGGTCAAAGCCGTACTTCTGTAATTAAGTAAAATTAACATACTTAGACTTAATTTTTTTGATCAAGCTGGCCGATAGCACACCCTGAATACTTAATTGTTAATTTAAGATAATTCCGAAAAGTATCTTCGTTGTAGTTTTTAAGTTATCGGTGGGGAAAAATCACGAAAAACCCATGTTAATCTCCATAGGAAATTAGCAAAAGCGGGTGAATATTACTTTAACGTTACAAAACGGTATCAAGTCATATCTACAAGGGCCTACCGGCCCTGTAGAATGAGAGGAAAATAGTACGGTGGATGTTTTCAGTTTTCTAAGCAACTAGGGGGATGTGATAGTAGCACTAACATCACTACTGTGCAACTCGGGTACGAATCGCTTCTAAGCGACTAGGGGAGGGGGAATGTGATGGGAGCATTAACATCACTACTGCGCAACTCGGGTACGAATCACGTCATGAGGTGTTTTTCTCTTCTTTTCGTTCGTCATATGGGTTCTTCAATATTAGGTTCAGTATGAACGAAATAGTGAACAATCCAGGATATGCCTTTAACGAAAAAGCCCGTCCATTACTATCACCCTTCCTGTTGTGAAAAGTTAGGGATACCGGAACTACGTCATATTAGGTCACATGAGAGGAAGGTTATCTATGACGGCATTAACGAAATAGTGAATGGCAGTTAGAACTTCACGTGGTTGGCGTCGTATTTAAAGCTAAGGACTATTCACTATTTCATTTATGGGTTCAGGAACCTACGAGTCTGGACCTTCGCCTATAGGCTACATAAACGTTTGGCAAGGGCCAAGCGACTAGCTGTTTAATAATAATAAGCTTTTATCACAGAGCAACGTCGTTCTTGAACTAGCTCTCAGTAAGTGGTGAGCACTACGAAGTATAGGAACCGTTTCCATTGAGTAAATCATTGCGCAAGGGCCAAGCGCCTGTTTAATAATAATAAGCCTTTATCACTAGCTCCTAGTAAGTGGTGAGCATTACGGAGTATAGGAAAGGTAATACTTATTGAACATATCTTATTAACTTATGGTAATAGAGAATACTATTTGAGCTCAGAAAGGGGGATGTCACTAAGGTAAGACATTGACATATTTCGAAAAGAAATTACTCCATGGAACAGTGGAAGCAGATGGTTTTAAATTTTGAGTCAGGTAGATTTTATAATTTATTTCTAGTTACATTCGGTAGCTTGTACAAGTTTGGCTTTGTTATGTTAATTTAATAAGGAGCGGGAGTTGTTGGTTTAGGTCCGCCACAGTACGAGAACAGTGTATTAATATCGCATGATTCATGGCAGCATTCGGCAGCCACTCCTCTTGACGAACCTATACTGCGCAGATATCGATCATATAATGAAAAAATACTTCCATTGTCATTAAATCCTATATCTCTCGAGTCATTGGAATCATAATCTGTAGCATCTAGAAAACAAAATTGTTATAGGACATTACGGAGAGATAACTAGTGTTGAAAAGGTATATTAAATAAACCATTAAAACTATTATTAACCCTAATTCAAATGATAAAGTAATCGTAGTCACTAGTGATTATATAGGAGATTTGATGTATCTTAGCCAATCTCGTGCGGGTTCTGGATTGCAGACACCTCTAAACATGGCGAGGCAGAAGTCAGGGTTTTTAAGACCAATTAAATAGTAATTACATTTAAATAAGAAATAATTTATTTTTTAATATTTTTCCTTCTATTTTTATATAAAAAGGCCGTTCTTTTATGTTGTCCAACCCTTTCCTTTAATATATCACGGCTCCATGTAGACTTGGCCCTTGGAATTTCTATAATTCCATTAATTGCAAATACAAATATGTCGCCTATTATGTCAAGTGAAAGCAACTGCTTATTGTGTACATAATTGGTTTAAAGTTCGATCACGAAATGCTTTCGCAAATTTTGTTTTGCCACGTGTATAAGTACCCTATTTTTAAAATACATTTTATCTAAATGGTCTTCGTCAAAACAAGTGTTATCGAAAAAAAACTAAATGTACATACGTATAGATAGGAAAAAGACTACGTACCAAGAAAATGAGCACTTCTTTTGTAATATCTTCCGCGGCAAACTGTTTTCAATGCGTTCGCTAAGTCAGTACCACAAAGCCTAATACTCCTCTTTCTTAGAGATATGCCAGTAGATGGGTCGATAATCAGTACAAATATCACAATCAGATAAAACAACGGAAGTTTTGACGCTCCTTTGGTCAGGTTATAGTGCACCTAAGTAAGTCAAGAAAGAAGTGGTTTTTAATTACAAATTTTGATGATTGTCACAGACAAAGACGGTCTTCCCTTACAAAAAACTTCTTAAGAGTTCTAAAGGAATTTCTTTGGAACCCTACGGAGCCCTTGGGATCATTTTCTAAAGAAACAATTTCCAAAGACTTCCTTGGAATTTCCTAAAGAATTCTTGAGATAAATTTCCAAAGAGTTTCTTGGGATTATTTTCTAATGAAATTCTTTAGGAATTCTAGAGATAAATTTTTAAAGAATGTCTTTGGATTATTTTCTAAAGAAATTCTTTAGAAATTCTAGAGATAAATTTCCAAAGAATGTCTTGGGATTATTTTCTAAAGAAATTCTTTAGGAATTCTAGAGATAAATTTCCAAAGAATTTCTTAGGATTATTTTCTAAAGAAATTCTTTAGGAATTCTAGAGATAAATTTCCAAAGAATTTCTTGGGATTATTTTCTGAAAAATTCTTTAGGAATTCTAGAGATAAATTTCCAAAGAATTTCTTAGGATTATTTTCTAAAGAAATTCTTTAGGAATTCTAGAGGTAAATTCCCAAAGAATTTCTTGGGATTATTTTCTAAAGAAATTCTTTAGGATTTCTAGAGATAAATTTCCAAAGAACGTCTAGGGAATATTTTCCAACGAAATTCTTTAGATCAATTTCCAAAGAAGGTTTAGGGTTTATTTTCCAAAGTTTTTCACATTTTAAGTTTGTGGATGACGAAAATTATGGCACTAACTCTTTTTTTCTATTGTGGATGTTTCAATGTAAGTAGGGCACATACGTCCGCGACAAGGATGCGATTAGTCAGGGTTCAGTATGTGTTTAAGCAGGGAAGGAAATGAGGTTTGCTTGGGAGGTGACGGAAGGGGTGTGGGGGTCAAGTCACCTCCGGCGTACACGGGGCAGTCGGCACCTATAAGGTTGGATCGCCGACATGTGTCTTATTCCCTCAAACTTTGCCGCCCAGAAGCTTGGCTTACAGGAGTGCGCCACACTCCCGGCTGGCACTAATTCTTAAAAGTAAAATAAGAGTATATAATTAAAATCGTTATGTTTAGATTTACAGAGATTCTAAGCTGTCAGTCGGAATTTTTGCTTAATTCTCTTATGGCATGTTTTATCTTTATTTCGAGCGTAATTAGAGTCCAAAATAAATATTTTTTAGAAAACATTGTAGAGAAAATTAGGTTAAACGTGTTTCTGATACTTGAAAAACTCTCAGTGAATATACATTATTAAATTTAACAACAACGTCTGTATCTACTGCTTGGCCGTTAAAGCCTTCAAAACCCACATAGTACACCATACAATTGCACAAAGTTAAAACTTTCTGCCGTTTACGGATGTTTTTAAGTCGATTAAATGTCTGACTTTATAAGCAATTTCACACTGCATGCGAGAACTTCCTTCGCTATATGGGGTGTAGTTCTCTACACTCCCTGTATTGGGATATGGTTCTGAGTGTAAGAACTATCCTCGTTTCAAGTGGCTAAATTAATTTACCCACTTCTCAAGATATTTCCCAAGAAAATTCCAAAGACATTTCCCATGTAAATTCCAAAGACATTTCCCAAGTAAATTCCAAAGAAATTTCCCAAGTAATTTCCAAAGACATTTCCCAAGTATATTTCAAAGACATCCCTCAAGAAAATTCCAAAGACATTCCTCAAGAAAATTCCAAAGATATTTCCCAAGAAAATTCCAAAGATATTTCCCAAGAAAATTCCAAAGATATTTCCCTAGAAAATTCCAAAGATATTTCCCTAGAAAATTCCAAAGATATTTCCCAAGAAAATTCCACCAAAGATATTTCCCATGAAAATTCCAAAGATATTTCCAAAGCAATTTCCAAAGAAAAAGAGGCCAATATTCCCCAATTTCCAAAAGAACGCCTTAAGGATTTCCAAAGAAATTTCCCAAGGAATTTTCTTAAGAGTTCTTAAGAAGATTTTTGTAAGGGTTATGTAAATGACTCCCCTCAGAGCTGGTTATGATCCCCTCGTTAGCCACCTTTAAACTAGGTCTTCGAAAATTCCTTGAGATTTAGTCCCCAGTCCACCTCCCATCCTTCCCAATTACAAGTACCTGGAGCTGTAAGGTTTTTTACAAGCCCTAGCTCGTTTTCCCACACGGAGCAAAAAAAAAAAAATAAGTAATTTGTCGTCATCCACAAAATGCCAAGCCTATTCCCAACTAGTCTTCTATTTGAAAAAGGAAAGTTCGCCGCCATTTTGGAGGAAAGGGGAGGAGTCGTATTAAACCCTATCTACCTGGCATTTCCTTTTCACCAATACTTCACACATTTTAAGTCGAAACCTTGCCAATCGTAACTTTTCCCCATGAATAACTAAGTTGGAAAGAATTTAGTATCCCTAAAATTTGCAGTCGATTACACTAAGATAAATATCTTCTAAATAGAAATGCTTCCACTATTTTTTGCAAGAATAAGACCAATGTACTTACCATTTCTGTCTGGGGACTTGTAGTCTTCTTAAGTACCTTGAATGAGGTTGTTTCTTTCAGACAGTTGCGGAGCGTCAGAGGTTAAGTTACAATGATCGCGAACTTAAATACGTTTTCGTATCGCAGTCACGTAAGAATTATAACGCCTTAGTACTTATGAGTAAAAGAGATAAGGCTGTTGTGTTTTTGACATATTCAGCTTTGGGTTGTTTTTAGAAAAGGAACTTAACAAAAACATCACATGCCCATTGCAGATTTATCTGAACCCAACATCCAGTATATGAAAGAAAAGGCCAAAGATTCTAGAATTCACGATTTATTTCAGCAATAATTATATAAATGAAACTGTTGATCTTATGTCTTCAATGTGCTTGGAAAAGATTTCCATGGCATGGTACTGTGTACTTTAAGAAGGTTCAAGGCATCATGCATGGTTTGAGGATTCGAGCATCGCCTCAACTACCTTTAACGCTTTATACTTCATATTCTCTTTGACATTAGTTTTCATTCGTGCCAAGGGTTAAGGGTATTGATAAAGTCAATCTATATTCACTTGTACCAATGGAACAATATATTCAACTGAATATATGCTTTTTAACATTGAAATAGTATCAGTACTGAGTCCATAAACATTTGCTCATAAGCGATATTCCCCTTCGCACTAGGAAAAGGAAGAGTTTTGAGTTCGTTATTTTTTTCAGAATCTTAGCCTACACTCACTTACAGTGGCATTGTCCGAGCATTTACTTTCTTTATTAATACAGACTGTATAGACATATTAATCTTGAGTGTGGATTACTTATGTCTAAGCTGTTAGCCGGAATTCAAATGCGTGAATGTAACCGGAAAGATTATACCATACTATTCAACCATAAGTCTATTATCAATATTCTATAAGCACAACACTGCCCTTACTTGTAATGCTAGATCGTGAAAAACGCTAAAATTGACTAAGCTATTTTGGATTACATTTATTTAGTCGGTACAAAGACTTTGACAGCACTCCACAAGGCTCGCTTTACAAAACTCTACATAGTTAAACCAAAGTCACTTCACGACTATGTCTCATGTGTCAAACTTATGAAATACATCTTATAACCTTATGATTCTATATATAGGCCTATACTTTTCTCGAAACCGCGTTTAAAAAAGTCTGACACACTCGGTTGGTTAGCAACAAGTATTTCCTTAAATAATTGACTAGGGAAGGTCAGTTGAAGAACTAAAACTATTTTTATCATAAAACCTAAAACAAATCAATTTAAAAAGCATTGTATTTCTTATAAGTCTGTCATAAATAAAGGGGGATGTTCTTTGGACGATTTTGAGTCTAAAATGTTCTATGAAATTTTGCTGTTAGGACCACTCTTTTTAAGTTAAGATTGGATTATTTTACGGAAAACCCTTCAAATTTAACTAAAAAACTGAAAGACAATGATTTCTAATTTAATTAAGGGGTCGTCCTTAGAACACTCTAATCGTGACTCGAAAACAGTGGCCCGGACGGAAAAATGTCATAGAATATTTAGGACTCAAAATCGCACTAAGAACATTCCCCTTAATTTATGGCAGACTTACCAGAAACAGTTCGCATTGTTTGGGCTTGTTTGACGTACTGTACTTCAAAATATAACTCTGTGTTATACTATCAGCTGCCAAAAACCAAAATTCGTCCAATATTATTGTAAACGTTTGTTTATTAATTAGTTTTAGAGCACTTGGCTGTGTTTAATCGAGCATGTTACGTGATTCCGGTGGATGTTTTGCGTGTCTCCATAGCGATCTTAATTGTTGGGTATCACAAAGATAAACAAATCGTGGAATGTCACACTTTTAATAATAAATTAATTGCTCATAATTACTTCCGTATTGATTTCCGATCTGGGTATATAAGCTGTTGATTACATCGAATCATTATCACATTTATAAACGACTTCAGTTAAAACTTATATCTTATTGGGAACGATAATATTTTCTAAAATGAAAGTTAAAGAAGTATTTTGTGTAATTCTTCCGTTCGTACTGTTTGCTGTTGCAAACGCGGTACCTGCTAACTTTGTAGACGCTGAAGAAATAGCCAAGCAAAAGGAAGGAACTGAAGTTGTCGGTGCTGATGGTGACCATTACGTAGCCCAAGCTGGACATCACCATTCTCACGCAATTCCTCTGTTCATCGTGTAATTTTTTTATTTTAATTTATTTACTAGCATTTGTGTTTTTACACCAGTTGAAGATAAATATTCAGCCAGTCCCTTAGAAATAAGCTAAGTACTCGAATAACGTTCGAGTAGAACGTGCTGTGTCAAAGGTTTTCTACTATTTTACGTGACGCTTTTAGATAGTGATTATTTTATAGTGAGTAAAGTTTTAGACGAAGTGTGACAAATTATATAAAACACTTTTTTGTTATATCACGTTAATCGGGCCCCTGACGCCATCGGTGTGTCTTTTACTCGTAATGTCTGAGAGAGATAATCGTGTCGTGGTGATTAGGATTTCCATCACAACTAGTTAAATTCAAAGATTCCATCAGAGGTTCCACTGTGAAAATTTATTTTTAATCCTAATGACAATTTGGACATTATTTTATCCATGTTAAATCTATTTTGAAACAACAATGACTTGCGATTTCACTCCAATAAACTTTACCATATATTCCAGCACGCATTTCAGATAAAGCCTCTCTAAAGAAATAAGATTTAGAATTGACTAGAAAACACTTCAAAACAAGTACGTGAAGAAACTAACTACTTGTTTTCGAAAACTTTTACAGTCATGTTGGACACAAAAAGAAGGTGCATAAGCACAAGCTGAAAATCATCATTCACGAGGAACCAAAGAAGGAACATCACCACCACCACCATCATCATCACAAACACGAGAAGCATCACGATCACCATCATCACCACCATCACAAACACGAGAAACACCACGATCATCACCACCATCATCATCATCAACCAAAAGAACACGAGGAGCATCATGGATTCGAGTTGGGAGAACATAAAGGACACGAGGAACATCATGGAATCGAGTTGGGAGAACATGAAGGACATGAGGGACACGAAGAACATCATGGATGGCCTTAAAGTCATTCGGACACTAGGAAATTTTTCATTGGATAAAGGGCGGGGCATTTACATCTAGAACGGTGATAATTAATTTCTCCAAACATAATGTAATACATTCTTCATGTATCTAATATGTACAGTACTTAATAAATTTATTGCCTTAATTAATTCGTCTTTAAAAATATTTTGTATTCATTTTCATGTTTTTTATGAAACTGTTAAAGGAAAATATCCTTGTTCTACACATTATACCGTAAAAGGGGTATTTTTCTCAATGCAAATGTGAAAATATTTAAAAAGTTAATGATCTCTTATTACAGAATAATTAACACTTAATTAGTCTTAAAAACGCCTTGGGATGTTTAGAGGTGTCTACTGGCCAGAACCCCTTACCCCTACGGGCTTCTGTCTAGCAGACACCTCTAATAACGTTACGTTTCTAAAAAAGATACTGCACACGGGGGGGACGTTATGAAATGCTTATTTTGACACTGAAACCCAAATGAGACGTTTCAATTGTTAGTGGTCAAGCTCAGCAGCCAGTGCTAAGACAGTGGCAATGTTTCTAGACAGACCAAGAAGTATTTCCACTACAGGGTGAAAATGACTAAGATTAACAGTAGACTTTGAAAGCAAAGAGGACTGCAGTAAACTCTGCCTCCGTTTCGACATTCTCTACCCCTTATTTTTTACAGTTCCTCTACCACCTAATCTTCCTTCTTGGTCTGACGCGACGGAAAGTTTTTTTTTCAGATTTGAAGATTGTGTTTAATTCTTAGTTAAAATTAAACTTATTGCACATATTGGGCATAGGGGCAATATAAAAAGAAGTAAACTTGTAATCTGCATGAACCTTGAACTTTCATATTTTAAATTTTCATTGGATATAGAATTATAAAAGTTCGTAACAGGCTATGCCTGGACAAGTGAATTAAATGAATGTTCATCCAATAAATTTTATTTAATGGCATTATCATAATATCATAATATCATAATTATATACACATAGTGCCAGGCGCAAGAAGTTAATGATGCGTAACTCAACTACACAGAGAAATTAATCCAAGTTTCAAAACAAAACACCGTTTCGATAGTCTAGATCCTAGTATTGATATCATAACACCCCTTTCGAATAAACTTCAATCTACCTCCGACTGACCAAATCCAGACGAATAGGGAAATGTAACATTATAACAATGGAATATTACTGCTAGTGAAGCGATAAAGTTCAGGAAGTATTAAAATCTAAAACATTTCAAATAAAACCACTTTCTCTTGAGTGGAATCATTATTAAGAGAATATACCATTTATCAAAGAATATCGAACTTCATATTGAAGTAACAAAACTTTTTGATGTATCAAGAACAGTTATTAAAATGAGTGCTTAAAATGTAGCACATTTTCAAATAATTGTTTTATAATCATTTCTTTCAACTGGAAAAATTTAATATCTGGACTTCAGTCATTCCATTTTGTTCTCTTATTTACTTTTTTAGTATTTGTCCACTAAGACATTTTTTATGAATGTTCAGTAAGGCACAAGCCAAACAGGGCCATATTACACAGATTTTACATTCATGGTGAAAGTAAATTCCAAAGATTATACTCAAACAGGAAACTGCCGTCTTCCACAAAATTACAAGTTACTTCCTTGTCGTCATCGTTTCAAAGTTATTTGCATAATCACGAAAGTAAGAGGATTATCTAAAAAATTGTCAAAATAAACAAAAACGGAACAAAATTTACCGAAAGCCGAGAGCTTTGGAATTACGAATGCATGAGAAAGGTAATTATACCTTAACTAAAAGGAAGCTTACGTTTGATGAAGACCCATTATTTGTACCTGTCATGATTTTTTATGTTATGCAATTTTGTATATATACTGATCAATTGTCTACTTGGAAATCAGAATCAAACACTCCTCTTCTGAGCAAAATCAAGCATTGGATTCTATAACTTATAGGTAAAAGAACATATATTGATAACTGTTTTTGATCATTTCGGATATTATAACAGCTTCGTCTTACTCCCAGGATAATGAATTGCAAAAGAATGGTGTCCATAGTTTTGCTACCATTATTGGTTTTGGTATTTAGCGTCACTGCCCAAGAGAGCGGCAAAGAAGAGCTAAAAACTGAACTAGGTAACCCTGACGGTGATCACTACTTGGCTCAAGAAGGCCACCATGCCATTCCCATCTTCATCATCGGGTATGTAAATAAAACTCACAGTGCTAGGTAGCACAGATTTAGTTCAGTTGTGATCAACTTTATGGACAAAAACGTTAGATGAATGTCATATGTATATATGACATGTTTATGTCTGCCAAGTACTTTCTAAAGTCTTTGCTTGGCATTGTTAACTTATCTGAACCTTTGTTTTGGAGTACTAGTGTGTCTTTAAATGATAACAGTCCTTGACTTCATGAAGATTTTGAATATCATGCGTAGCTAATTCTCTGTAACTACCTTTGTTTTACAGAGGAGGCGGAGGCCACAAGAAGAAGGTCATGAAACAAAGCGTCAAAATCATTTACCATGGTGGTGGAGGACACGGAGGTGGTGGAAAGGGCAAAGGAGGACATGGCGGTGGTAACTCTTACGTCAAAGTGCCAATCAACATTTACGCCAGTAACAAAGGAGGCGGACATGGTTACGGATACGGTGGACAAGGATTCGGTCATGGTGTAGGTCACGGGGGTCACGGGCACGGACACGGTGGTATGGCTCACGGATATGGTGGAATTGGACATGGTCACGGAGGACATGCCTCGTCCAACCAGCATCTATCAAGCATGTTCTCTCATCATGGTGGTGGTGGTCACGAAGGAGGACATGATTTTGGTGGCGGGCATGGTATTGAGCTTGGAGGTCACGAAGGTGGACATGGTTGGTGGTAAGGTAAAAGCCATTTAATAGACCAAATGTAAATAGGAAATATTTTGTAATATTGTAAATATCTCATTTTCGCAATGATTAATAAAATTTTGTTAATCGATGTTTGAATAATTATTTCTTTCAATGTAATGGTTTAAAATGATAGATCTTAATACAATGGGCTGTTAAATTGATCGCTTGCCATTCCGTCAAATTAATAGGATTTTTAATGCCTTAAGGTCAATAGGTAGCTTTATTAATTAATAATTTATACTAAAATTTAAAATTACTAATGCAATTAAGCTGCCTTTTTCTTAGCATAAATTTACGAGCTATTAAAAGAATTAAATGATATCTTATTATAAAATAATTATCACTTAATTTTCTTAAATTTTTCCTTTAATATTAAAATTCATTGCATAGATTCAAATTTAAATATTCATTATTATAGATTGTTGATAATCGATAAGATATTGATTGGCCTCTATAGGATTTTTCCATAATCGATATTTATCGGTGTCTATTCACAGACGTTAACGGTCCGCCTCTAAATATTTTTCATCCTATCAATTTACCTGTTTCCGATAAAATGGCATACAAGATACATTCCAATTATTCTTTTTAAAAAAATAACTGTTGAAATTGGGCGTGACGGCCTGTCACAGTTGCGCATGACTGATCTGTTTCGATTTTAATGTATCATCCTCATTTACATCCCAACAATCGGACAATATGTCAAATTATCTATAATGGATTGTGGGGCGTTATTTGCAGAGCCCTACACGCGACCATACAGTAAATATGACAAATCTTCCACCTTTTCCTAATGAATGTTTCCATTACATTATTAAATACAATTAAGTTACTAAATGATATTAGATAAACGTGGCTTTTGTAATTGTATTTTCGTTGAATTAATTTTTAAATGTACGCTAATTTTTCCTTGTGAGCTTCAATAGTTATACGTTGTTTTGACCAGACCATATAGTGCGCATGATCAGTAGCTTGTTATTATTTCGTGGTTTTAATATTGAAAAAAAAGGAAAAAAACAGATCGTCTCTAAGTATTATAAATTTCCGATTATTAAAGAAATACTAAATACTCAGTCGATGAGAGAATCACCATTTTTTACTTCCTTCAAAGTTGTACGTAAACTTAATAAGATGGCGCTAGTTACCTACAGGAAACGTTTTCCAATGCAAACTTGATGTTAAGGACATATTATTTTGAAACTTGATTATTTTTCAACTAAACTACTACGCTCTAGCCTTTTAACTTAGTGCAGGTAAAAACGTCGTGGAGGAAATATATTGCATAGCTCGTGTCGTCGTAAAACGGACATCATATTTGTCATGGTTTTTTTTACTGATGGAAACACTTTTTATATTTGGTAACGCTTATAATGAAAAATGGTGTCTTAAAGTCTACCTTGAAAAATAATTTCACATATACATATTCAATATAGAAGATTTCATATTAATTGATTGAAAAATCTTTGCACGCTATAGATTAAGTCTAACCTAATTATATAAAAACGTCTTGGTTTGGACCAAGGCCGAAAAAACAAACGATATGTGTGAGGTTTATCAATTGACTGAAGTTACAGATATTGAAATTCTTTTCCAGTTATTTTTATCCACTCAATCCTTAATCAATATTTAATTCAATCAACTGATTTTACTGTTAATCGATCTAGTCCCTCTAAATTAATTGAAAAAATTACATATCTACGCTTTTTCAAGAACAATTAATTTCATGATAAAATGTTTTCGGAAAATGTAATTGTTCTTGAAAAAGCGTAGATATGTAATTTTTTCATTTAATTTAGAGGGACTAGATCGATTAACAGTAAAATCAGTTGATTGAATTAAATATTGATTAAGGATTGAGTGGATAAAAATAACTGGAAAAGAATTTCAATATCTGTAACTTCAGTCAATTGATAAACCTCACACATATCGTTTGTTTTTTCGGCCTTGGTCCAAACCAAGACGTTTTTATATAATATCTGTCACTTCAGTCTTAATGTAATTAAATTTTGAATAATTATGTTTGCTTTACCGTCATACATTTGCACTCTAAAATATAATGGTGCATTCAAACACCATATATGCTGTTTTTTCCAGTGCCAAAAAAGACATCATTTAGGGTGTACTTTAACCCCATTTCTATGATCAATTCACGCCATTTACTAATATTATTTGGAAGTATTAAGGAAAAAGCACCATTTACAGTGGCTTTTAACATCTTTTTTTTTTGACAATCTGTTGAGCTTCTAATATTACTTAGTTTAATGGTTTTAAAAGTAGGGAAAAAGTATGCTACCTATGTCACATTATTAAACCAAGTGAAGTGAAATAATTGTTAAATATTTATTGTAACCACTACACCACAGACACGTGGTAAGTCTAAGTTTTCCAAGAGATCTGACTAATTATTATGTCCAATCACGATGGTTAAAACATGTATCTACCTAGGCTCGAACCTGGGACTTTCCGTGTGTGCAGCGGACGTGATAACCACTACACCATAGATACGTGGTAATACTGAGTTTTCCAAGAGATTTAGCTAATTCAAGCGCCCAATCACGATGGTCAAAACATGTATCTACCAGGGCTTGAACCTGGGACCATCCGCGTGTGAAACGGACGTGATAACCACTGCACTACAGATACGTAACAACACTGAGTTTTCCAAGAGATCTAGCTAATTCTTATGTCCAATCACGATGGTCAATACATGTATCTACCAGGGCTCGAACCGGGGACCTTCCGCGTGTGAAGCGGACGTGATAACCACCACACTACAGATACGTAATAACAATGAGTTTTCCAAGAGATCTAGCTAATTGTAATGTCCAATCACGATGGTCAAAGCCGTACTTCTGTAATTAACTAAAATTAACATACTTAGACTTAATTGTTTTGATCAAACTGGCTGATAGCACACCCTGAATACTTAATTGTTAATTTAAGATAACTCCGAAAAGTATCTTCGCTGTAGTTTTTAAGTTATCGGTGGGGAAAAATCACGAAAAACCCATGTTAATCTCCATAGGAAATTAGCAAAAGCGGGTGAATATTACTTTAACGTTACAAAACGGTATCAAGTCATATCTACAAGGGCCTACCGGCCCTGTAGAATTAGACTGGGGTTCCTTCGATTTCTACTAACAAGATAAAAGTCGAGGCTTACAAATAATTCTGATTCTTTGAACTAGATTTAGAGGCACCGGAGATAAAGTAATGTAGGCACTTGGGTTAGAAAATATGTAAAACTTTCCCGGAAAATTAGAATAAAAAGTTCAATTTAGTGGCGTTATCTAGTGTAAAACGTTTAAACTATTGAATAAAATTTATTTTAAAATATAAAAATTAAATTAAAATTATTTTATTAAAATTCATAATACTTTCAAAAAGAATTAAAACCACCTTAACTATTTACAATACAATAAAATGATTTCGTACCAACACAAATCTAGAGACGTTAATTAATATTGTCATTTAAATCTCGGATGTGATCAATTTCACCTCATATCATCATTAAATTATTACCTCCGTGATTATCGTGATGATGTTCATGAGAGAAGAGAATATACCATTTACCAAAGAATATCGAACCTTGTAATGAAGTTCAGAAAATGTTCGAGACAACTTACAAGAGGCAGGCTTATCATCTTAAATTTCAAACTAAAACCTCACAGGAAACTTGTATTTTCAGTAAGGGACTAGCCAAACAGAGCCATATTAGAGAGAGTAAATTCCATTGATTACACCGATACAGGAAACAGCCGTCTTCCCCTAAATTCCGAGTTACTTCCTCGTCTACAGCGTTTCAAATTTATTTGAATAATCACGAAAGTAAGAGGATTATCTAAAAAATTGTTCAAAACAAACAAAAACGGAACAATATTTAACGAAAGTTGCGTGCTGTGTAATTACGAATGCATGAGAAACGTAATTATGCCTCAACTAAAAGGAAGCTTACGTTTGATGAAGACCCATTATTTGTACCTGTCATGATTTTTTATGTTATGCAATTTTGTATATATACAGATCAATTGTTTCCGAGGAAATCAGAATTCAAACATTCCTCTTCTGAGCAATACCAAGCTTTGGATTAGGTAAAAGTACATATTGTTAACTGTTTTGGATCATTTCGTACATTTTAACAGCTGCGTCTTATACTCCCAGGAAAATGATTTGCAAAGGAATGGTTTCCATAGTTGTGCTACCATTGTTGGTTTTAGTACTTAGCGTTACTGCTCAAGAAAGCCAAAAAGAAGAGCTAAGAACCGAACTAGGTAATCCGGACGGTGATCACTACTTGGCTCAAGAAGGCCACCATGCCATTCCCATCTATATCATAGGGTATGTAAATACAACTCCCACGCACTCAAACTTGCACAGAATAGTTACTTCAATAGGCTAGTTGTGATCAAGTTTCTATACGAAAACTATCCCTGAAAGTTGTGTTACGTTGTATTTGCTTTGTTCAAGTACTAATTTTTCTAAAGGCTTTGTTTGGCATTGACTACAGCAATTTCTTAGAACAGGGCATAAGAAAACGGAACAAGTACTATAAACCAAATCAACAAATTAAGACACTTTAGTGCAGTTGAAGTTAACTTGTCGTAACTTCTGGTCCGGAATCATCTCTGAATGATAGCAGTCCTTCAGTTCCTGAAGATTTTGAATATCATGCGCAGCTAATTCTCAGTAATTACCTTTGTTTTACAGAGGAGGCGGAGGTCACAAGAAGAAGGTAATGAAACAAAGCGTCAAAATTATTTACCATGGTGGTGGAGGACACGGAGGTGGTGGAAAGGGTAAAGGAGGACATGGCGGTGGCAACTCTTACGTCAAAGTGCCAATCAACATTTACGCCAGTAACAAAGGAGGCGGACATGGTTACGGATACGGTGGAAAAGGATTCGGTCATGGTGTAGGTCACGGGGGTCACGGGCACGGACACGGTGGTATTGCTCACGGATATGGTGGAATTGGACATGGTCACGGAGGACATGCCTCGTCCAACCAGCATCTATCGAGCATGTTCTCGCATCATGGTGGTGTTGGTCACGAAGGAGGACACGATTTTGGGGGTCATGATTTTGGTGGCGGGCATGGTATTGAGCTCGGAGGTCACGAAGGTGGACATGGTTGGTGGTAAGGTAAAAGCCATTTAATAGATGAAATGTAAATAGAAAATATTTTGTAATATTGTAAATATCTCATTTTCGCGTTGATTAATAAAATTCTGTTAATTTATGTTCGATTGATAATTTCTTTCAACATAATATTTTAAATGATAGAAATTAATCCAATGACCTGTTAACTTGATTGCTTGTCATTACGTCATATTAAGAGGATTTCTAATGCCGTATGATCATTAGGTAACCTTATTAACTAATAATTAATACTAAAAATTAAAAACGTTTATTAAAACTACTAATGCAATTAAGTTTCCTTTTTCTTAGTATAAATTTTTAACCAGTTACTTCTACGGGATTAGTGTAATTCTCACAGGCTAAGAGAGGTATGGGTAAGTTGTTCGATTTAGCAGGCGCCGCTAAACTAATGGCGGCGCAGTAGTCCTCATTATAAAAACTAATTAATGCTAATTATTTTGTAATTAGAGATCATTTATTATTTTTAATATTTTTCCTTTTATATTTAGAAAAAGGCCGTTCTTGTAAGGTATAATGTTTTGTTACCTGAACTTTTCCTTTAATATTAAAATTCATTGCATAGATTCAAATTGAAATAATCATTATTATACATGTATATGGGTGATAATCGATAAGATATGGATTCGAATCTAGTACTGGCCTGTATAGCGTTTTTCCAAAATCAATATATTTATCGGTGTCTATTGACAGACGATAACGGGTATACCTCGCTTCCTATCAAACTACCTGTTTCTGATAGAGTGATTTACAAGATACATTCCAATTATTCTCTTTAAAAAATAACTGTTGAAATTGGGCGTGACGGCCTGTCAGAGACACGCATGACTCGTACGCTGTTTCGATTATAATGAACATCCTTTTCAACAGCCCAATAATCGAGCAATATATCAAATTATCCATTATGGATTGTAGAAAGTTACACCCAAACACTCGACCTTAGTAAATATGACAAAATTTTCCGCTTATGATAATAAATGTTCCCATTTGATTCCAAAACATAATTTAGTTACTAAATAATATAAGATAGGCGTAGTATTTATTATATAATCATTAAATTGATATTTAAAATATATTTAATTTTAAATAGTCTTCGCCACTATTTATAATACCTCTCCGGTTATTAAATATTAAAAGCTATATTCAGTCGATTGGAGAACCGCCATTTTTTACTCACTCCAAGGATATACGCGAGTGTAATAAGATGGCGCTAGTTACCTACAAAACATTTTACAATACAAACTTTATGCTGAAGACATATTTTTAGATAGGCTATGCGTTTACTGCGCAAGCGCGTTGTGAAATTTCTTCAGCTATAACATCTAGGTTCTTGCGTTTAACTTAAACGAACTAAAGACGTTGTAACGGAAATAGTGTGAGCCTTATAACGACGATCATATTTGTAATGAAGTTTTAACTTATATGAGTTCTGCTTGAAACACTTTCTGAATTTGGTAGCTCTTATAATTGGAAATGGAGGACTAAA
Source organism: Phalangium opilio (assembly GCA_019434445.1). NCBI lineage: Eukaryota > Metazoa > Arthropoda > Arachnida > Opiliones > Phalangiidae > Phalangium > Phalangium opilio. Next base: position 169,942 of record JAEQBA010002534.1, read on the forward strand.
GTGTATCTTTAAAAATAATTTCAGATACATATTCAAAACAAAAGATTACATATAAATTGATTGAGAGACCTCTGCACTCTATAGATCAAGGCTAACCTAACTAGACTTGGTTTTCCACTAACACGATAAAAGTCGTGGCTTCGAAAACAATTCTTAATCTTTGAACTAAAACTAGAGGAGTCGAAGGAAAAACTGCAGGCCTAGTCACATTGGTTTGAAAAATAAGAAAAACTTTCCCGGAAAATTAAAATAAAAAGTTCAATTTAAGTGGCGTTATCTAGTGTAAAACGTTGAAACTAAAATGCACTTTGAAATAAAATAATATATCATAAAAATTAAATTAAAATATTTTTATTAAAATTCATAATACTCTTAAATAGAATTAAAACCACATTAATTATTTACAATAAAAAAATCATTTCGTACAAACACAAAACTAGAAAGTCATGGAAATCTCCTATGCCACCAATTTCACCTCATGCATAGTAGACCCATATCATCATTAAATTAATGCCTCAATGATGACCGTGATGTTCATGACCATGGTGCTCATGTTCATGTCCATGATGATGATGATGATGCCCATGGTCATGGTGATGATGACCTCCGTGTTCTCCGTGACCAATGTGAATAATCTTCACTTTTTGTTCTTTTTCATGGTGGTGACCACCTCCTCCTCCGCCTCTGAATGTCGAGTTTAGGTTTTACTTATTGTATTCAAGTCATTCCAGGATTTTTAAATTCTTACCCAATGAATATTGGGTAGTGATGTCCGTGTCCATGACCATGTCCACCGCCCTGTCCACCCATTCCGGTACCAAATATTAGCGCTAGTGCCGCGAGTTTTTCCAATTTACCGGCTTCTACTTGAGCATTGAATAGGGCAAACATGGCAAGCATAGCCACGACAGTCAGTATAATGATTTTCTTTGAAGACATCTGGTATTTTAACACAAAAACAGTTTTTATGGACACAATATGTTTTGAGAAAGTAGCTACCCACTTGGGGCTATCCCTGCAAGCATTATATTCTATTACTAGTGGACTGTTGAAAATATTAGTTAATCCACAACAGAAATTAATTGTTCGAAAATTACTGAGTATTCTATAAATGCTGCCTTTACGAGTGTTTTATAAACATGAGTTGTTTTTCTTCATACGAAGGTCAGATAAATTATTATAGATTAATAACATGAGTTAATAATATGTTAGCTCCCTATAAGTTACTCAGGCAATTCATTTTTATACTCCAGCGTTTTCTCCCGCGTCGCCGGCTTCCCAATTATATGCGACGCTCTGCGGCCGCCACGTGAACGAAAATCTTATTTACTCTTTTTTCCGGTTTTTCCCCGGAAGCGCGTGTAGTGGAAGCTAGCCAGTGATATCGGAGCTATTTAAGCTGCCGAATATTTCGCTCAGTAGCCTCGGTTAAAAAAACAGTGAAGAGATCAGTGGATTGGATTTAGCTCAGTTGTATAATTTTCTGGTTTCCAGTCACAATAACAACTCTTATCTTTAGCATTCTTGATCAATATCGGTAAATTGCATTGAGTTCCTGCATTTTTTGTCTCAGTACTGACACAAACGCCATGATTTAATGTTAAATTGTTAAAACATAAACATTCACGACTAAAACAACACTCCCTTGGTGAAAAAGCAGCCGGCGACTCGAGGTCGAGAAGCCGTACGAGTCGGATTTTTTCCCCGCGCGGGCGAAATGAGAAGAAATCGCTGGATACATTACGCCTATGGAGCCTGAGTAACTTATAGGGAGCTAACATATTATTCACTCATGTTAATAATTATAGATTTTTATAATTAAATTATTTTAATCTGTTTAACTCATTAAATATGGCTTTGATATACAGATAATTTTCCATAAAGAAAATTGGCAAGAAAAGGCTTTGCATACTAATTACTCGCCCCTACGCTACCCAATTAAACTTCACAACATTGAAACTTATTTGATAATTTTTCTATTAAACGCTGCCCTAATTTAATATAACTATGACTGAACAACTTGCATATAAATTAGCAAAACCAATTTCAATAAACCAAACTTTAAAACCTCAAACTAAAATCAACTTCAACTCAACTCAACTCAACTCACCTTAATTTAATACTTTTGTTGCTTTGACAAAGCACAGTTTCAATATGATTTGCATCGCTTTCAGGCATTTTCTTTATATACTAAGCTACTTTCAATTGTTCAAAGGCATCAAAGTGATCTATTTTCATAAAATCATGCAAAAAACAAACATTCTATAAACAAATACCCTTAAGCACGCAATGCTTTAGCCAGAGAATCAATTTCACTTTTTTTTCTTCAAACTTAAAGGCCCTGTAATTACCAATGGCGACGTCTGCGAGTGTAACAAATACAGGAAAACTTGAACTCTAAATCTGTTATCTAAACCCTGTAGGTTTTTTTTTTGAAAACGTCTTCAAGGCAGAATCAACCGTTATGCTACAAATCCGTCCGTTTATATTTAGTTTTCTACAGTTGATTTACGGTGTTTTCAAGTGAAGTATAATTTTTTTTGGCATATTGTGTAACCTAGTCCATTGTAACACACTGTGCTTAGGTAGGAACTCTCTAGCTTTGTAGTTGTTACACTATATTTAGCATCGAGTGACAGCGTTAATCGGTCTGTAATGCAAATTTAATCATATAGCGTGATTCTATATTAAGATTTCAATTCAAGTCTTAACTCGTTATGTTAGAATGTATAGCTAACGTGTAAGGATACCTTATATTAGATGATTATAATGATTCTCTATTTACGGATATGTGGGAATTTAATTTTTTTTTCCAAAGTGGAAGTTTAATATTTCCTAAAATTATGTAAAACTGTGTTTAAGTGGTTTTAAAAGACAATATAATTTATGTTGAATGAAAGTTATAATTTGTGGGATTAACCAGGAAATTTTATTATAATAAAAACAAATTTTCTTAATTGTGTCTGTCTGCCTCTCCGTCTGTATCTCCGTTAGTAACGCGTAATCCTTTAACCATTAGTTATTTGAAAGAGAAAGAATTAGACACGTCGCCTCTGAGTCTACGTTGCATGAATTTAATGAAACGGGTGAAGTAAACATCATAATTAAAATATTTTAATACACTTAGTTTGTATTATCGTAAGTTTATAAGATATGTTCCATAAGTATAGCACTATAAATATACTTCGTAATGCTAGAGATTTACTGAGAGCTAGTTCGAGAGCGACAGGGGAGAATCTACTGCACGCGGTTTGACAGTCCATCTTCCTATTTAATCTATACTAAGCCTTTGACAGCGCCTCACTAGACGTCGCTTTACATAGGCTTACATCACTTCATGACAAGTTCTCAGTAACCAGTGACAACATATCTTATGAATTTATGATATTATATAAACATTTCATGTTTATAGTACAGCACAAAATATATTCATCTAGAAATTATTGTAATTAGTTCATTTATAATTTCTTTTAATTACATAATGTATGAAGATTGCTCATGTAATAATTTGAACTTATTCATTTCTTCCAAATATTCTAATAAATAAAGTCTTCAAAAGATGGGCTTCAAACGCGTGAAATATTAGTCAAAGCTGAAGTTAGAGCGACCAACAATTTTTAATATACATAATTAATTGTTTCCTACAATTATTTTTCAACAGACACCTAACTATATTATCTCCGCGCTAATTAAGATGAAGGGGTGTTTTAGAAAGTTTCCTTCAAGTCCCTTTATAAAATTGACAAAGGAAAAAAATAATAAAATTTCATGGTTTGAATTTATTTTTTCAAATACGTAATCCTGCTTTATTTAGTTTAAATTAAGGCCTGCCTTTTTTAACTTCCACAAAATTCTATTAGAAAAAAATTAACAGTGACCGTTTCCGTTTACGAACATATTTAGTCACATAAGTTTAATTTAAAAGTATCGTTAGAAACAACAAAATTAAATATTTTTTATTTATTTTATTAGGTCTAGTAACGCTTTATAATCTTAAGTGTTGCATAAAATGTAAATCCCATTGAATCTAATTCCTTATTCCTCATAAATAAACAATGGGTAACTCCCAACACGCGATTTCAGTAATTCCATTAAATAGCGATTAAAAACTAAGATAACACTTTCTTTCAAGGATAGAAAACGCACAAATAACGTAAAGTTTATATGAAGCAACAAAATACAACCCTGTTTTTAGATATTATTTCCTACTCATCTCAATTTCTGTTCAGCCTCTTTCGTTATAAGGAAGGATTGGTGATAGTCCTAACAGGAACAAGGTTTCAAAAAATAGATTTTCAAATTTATTGAAAAATAAAACGTGTAAAAAAACAACAAAAAAAATGTGTTGATCCACAAACCCGCTTAGTTACAAGAAGAAAAAAAAATGGCGAAAAAAATTTACTCTAAAACTAATAAACTAAAAGGTATAAAAGCGTAAACCTTATTCCCGAATAGTCAGTTAACTCTTTGTGGTTTCAAGTCAGAACAACTCAGCTACCTATCTCGTGGTACGTTGCTACATTGTAATAAGTGATTGTTGATTGAGTTGTAACAGCAAGGTTTCTTTCTTATCTTTAATTTTACAGATTAAAAATGGCCCGTACTTCAACGTTACTTTTTGTTGGAATTTTATGTCTGGCGGTTTTGTCTGCTAATGTGGTTAATGCAGGAAAACTCGAAAAGTTAGCGGCACTAGCACTAATCCTCAGAGCCCAAGCTGGCGGCGGTGGTGGTGGTGGTGGACATGGACATCATTACCCGATTTACATTGGGTAAGTACTTTTTTCTTAGGAGAAGTTTATGACAGATTGTTGTCATCTTGTACAGGAGGTTTTTGATAAGTATGACATAAATAAACGTCACATATGACGAGTCTGGTCATTTTCTCTCCAGGTACCTCCCGTATTATAGAAATACCTATTGGTTGCCCCAATATATACAGGATTTTTATGATAAGTGTGTCATAAATTGAAGGATGTGTTCTTTGGGTCAGACTGAATGAAAATTATCAAAGAAGATGAGGTCTAGTACATTTAGACTCGTTGGTACAAGCCCCCAAACAATGGCCCCTGAAGCCAAATAAATTGGCTAACTTGGGGAGTAGGAAATATCAGCTGCCTCATCTTGTTTAGACTATTTCAATAGCCTCTAATCTATAAACGTTAATGGGCCTTTATCCTGCACAACCGTACATTTAAGTGTGTTTGATACAGTCCACCAAAGTTCTTAATAGTTTGAAGTAGTTGTCAACATACCGGATAGCAAGGTGGTCAAACACCAGACTGTATTACCCCTGACCTTTGAAAAGGGGTATATTACCATAGTTGAAATATGTCATATTGATAGAGATGATAAATCTATGTAGATTCTGATAAATGTGTGAAGCTGCTAAATTGTCATGACCTTGTGATCATCGAGTCTTCTCAACTAATCTTGATTAATTAATATTTTTTATAGACACGGAGGAGGCGGTGGTCACGAACATCATGAAAAGAAGCAAGAGGTTGAAGTAATTCATGTGAAAGGTCATGGTCACGAACACGGTCATCACCATCATGAACATGAAGAATAATGGAGGAAATAGTTATTTTAACAATCATATGTATAATAGGTTTTAACTATCGTCATATTGTAAATAATATTTTTAATATAAAAAGCATTTATTTTAAATAAACATTAAATCGAAATATAATATATGAGACTCTTAATTTATTTTTCTAATAAGCCACTTTTTGCCTTATGATGCCGTTATAAATCCGAAAGATGGCTCTGGCTTCCTATTGAGACCCATTTTAATATTAAATTCTAGACTTTATATTTGGGTTATATAATTCTCTCTTGAGAGCTCCATACTTAGCAAAAGGAACTGTTGATTGTTGATTATAAATCAGCCCTATATATAATTAAGGGCATAGAACTAAAATCAAGCCTATAATTTTTCCCTAAAAGACATAGTTTAGCATCTGTCATTGATATTTTTTAATGGCATTCAGAAAATTACGGAAGCTCAGTCGGATTAGGGAATACTTCTTTGCATTTCGGCTCTAGTTTACCTTTCAGACATCATCTTAGGATAGGTACATTATCTTAAGAACTAAGTGGGAATATTTTGGTCACTTGTTGCACTATTACAATTGGAACTACTTTACATTACTAGCTAAGGCCCACTTCTAAAATTAAACGTACACTTTTGTTGGATAAAGGCTCATTAACTTTCTTAGATAGGAAGGAATTGAAATTGTCTAAACAAGATGGGCACTCTGATATGTCTTACTCCACAACTGGGTCTATTTCCTTGTTTTAGAGGTCAATGTTTGTACCTCCGAAACTAAATTAGACTCCATGTTATTTTACACTTTTCACTCAGTCTGTCCCAAAAAACACTCAATTTAATTTATGCCAGACTTATCAGAAAAACGTATATGTTTTATGGAGGTTAACGTATTAATGTAAAAGGTCTAGTTAGCTTTCTTGGAGTGGTACCAATTTTCTTTATGCTTTAGACTTTGCTGTCATCACTAATTCTAGGTAACAGCAGAAGTAAGATGAGACTAGAAGTGAAGAGCTCTAGCATTGGTAGTAGATCCTGGCACTAGTGAACAAATTTGAGGATTTTATGCCGCTTCCATCGCGCGGCTTCGCGCCTACACTACAGAGAAAAAAATTAGTCGAGTTCCAAAAACTTTCCTACACCCTTCCCCTCAACCTAAAGCCGCGGAACACGGACGCCTGTGCTTGAATCTAGGTCGGCCGTCTACCGTCACGAGCGTCTCACGTTTTGGAGGGAAAATTCAGAAACCGCTACAAGAGGGCCCACCGTTGGTGTGTTATCAAGAATTTCACTTTCGCCGAGTGAAGAATTTGGTTAGCTCAATACTTCTAGTCTCATCTCACTTCTGGTAACAATTACAGTACCTTTGGTGGATATTTTTGCAATGAATAGATCAAATTCTTCTTTGCATTACAGCTATGGTATAGACCTCTAAAATTATGAAGTTATTAGTGAAACAACTGGCGTATTCTTTGCTATTTCAACAAATAAAATTCTGTTTAATCCAGAGTCATAATTTATTTTCAAATATCTGCACGAAAAAGATGACGTTGGTTTAATTTTAGTGATCCTATTATGAGAAAGAAATAGAGTGTATCGAATGTCGCTAAATTACAGAATAAAATTGAAGAATGAAATTATTACATCCATATTAAATTTGCCTAAAATAATCATCATTCCAAATTTGCTTCCTGCATAGTTGTTGCGTGCATGACGAATAAACCGAATAAGCGAAAGCTCACGACAGACTTTCCTTTGTGATCTATTTTAAAATTAAATGCCTATAATTTTAGTTCTTCCTCTTCTTAATCTTAATCCGAATTTGCATTTGGAATGTACCAAATAGAAAAACAAAACAATGTAAACAAATATTTGTTTAAGATTATAGATGATATTATGTAAACACTAGTTCATTTCTTGGTTGAAAGTGATTCGTGTTGTATGTTCAGTTTTGCGGTAGACGAAATGAAATACGCATCAGGATCGGTATGCCGTAAGTTTTTAAATTTCTAAGTTCAATACCTTAACATTGTCTTGTATCAATGGTACAGTACTTGGACGTGTTGATTAGAAACGTGGTTGCGTTTTACCAGATGGTGAAACCAATTTACCAGGTAACATTGGTTTAAACCAGGTAAAACCAACAGTATGTTGTTGGTAAATCAATATATTTTCATCCCTTATCGATACTTTTGCGTAAAATGGATTCTTAATTTAGGAAAGCGATCATTTGATGTAAGATACACTATACAGGGTGTTTCTGAAAAGTCCATCACAAATTAAGGGGCGTGTTTATGGGACCAAACTGAGCGGAAAGTACCAAAGAACATGGGGTGTACAACATTTTGTTACGGAGATATGGCCTTCCAAACATTCGCCCCTAAAACAAGGAAATATCCAAAAATGAGCAGTAACACTTAAGACCGACTAACCAGCTTGTTTAAAATTACTAGACAATTTCAATAGCCTTTAATCGAACAATTGATTTCTACCTTTACTAATCAGAAGCGTATAAATGAGTAGAAGTATGCCTACGGTGGTAATGTAAAATTAATCCCAAGTGACATGATGTTTCAAGATCTTCCCAGCACCAAGTAAAATGGTTCTGATTGAAGGGACTTTTATTAGCACAGCGTAAACAACGTTATTTTCAGGAATTAGTCCAAATGTCCACGGGCGGCATTACAAAAACGAGGCAGTCTTTCGAATGATACTTGGACATGTTGGAAGATCCCTGGCTTGTTCCTGTTATCTCAAACCGTAAAAAGCTACGCAAATCTTCATCATCACGGACAACACTCTTGTACGTTAGGTATGACCTTGAGAAAACCTAAAAGGACATCTCGAATGTATTTGAAAAACCCATCTCCAATTAAGGGGCGTGTTGTTTGTTTCCAACAGAGTAAACTCGCCCAGAGAACAATTACAATGCAGAGCCACGTTTCGGCGTTAATGGCCCACAAAGGTGGTCCCAAACAAAAGAACAAACTTTAATTTGTTTCGTTCAGTAAGTGTTTCATGTGTCATAGATAAAACGCCATGATTAATGCACAAAGAAAATGTTATTGACAAGTTTTCGGACCGCGATGCTGAAATGTGGTGGTGCACCATCGTGCATGAACCACATTCTGTTTATTAAACCTAAGGGTACGTCTTCGAGTAGTTCTGGTAAATCGTCCCGTAAGAACTACAAGTAAGCCACACCGTTTAACCTGGGCTCTAGGAAATATGGCCCAATTAAATTGTCACCCACAATACTACACCACACGTTTAAGCTGAATTGTACTTTGTGAATTCTAACGCAAGTTGCGTGTGGTTTTTTCTTAATCAGCAAACCAATTGGCGGCTGCTTGTTTTTGGATCGTCCTCGAAAATAGTGAGAACTTCGCCTATTCTTAAAAAACAGAGCACTAAAACAGAGCACTATGTTTTTTAAGAAAGGAATAAAAGAGGTTTCACGTACATGTGTTTGTTTTATTAAACTCATAATTCAACGAAGTCTGTTACAATGCCTTTCTTCACAAATGCCGAATATGCGGATATGCACCTAATGTATGGACTAGCCGAGGGGAATGCCGCTGCAGCTGTACGCTTGTATCAGGAAAGATTTCCGCAGAGGCGACTACCAAATCGACTGACGTTCGAGGCTGTGGACAGACGTTTGAGGCAAGATGGACGAATCCAACCGGCTGGACCTCAACCTAGAGCGAGAGCCATCCCAGAGGCCGTAGAAGACGAAGTTCTCACCATTTTCGAGGACGAGCCTGAATCAAGTACCCGCCAAGTTGGTCGCCGATTAGGCGTAAACCACAGGCTCGTGTGGAAAATCCTCAGAAGCCACCGGTTTCATCCTTTCCATGTTCAAAAAGTTCAAGGTTTGAATCCAGCGGACTACCCACGACGCACGGCGTTTTGTCAGTGGTTTCTGGCTAAAGTAAACGATATCGATTTCCCACGGGATTTGTTGGTTACTGACGAAGCTAACTTTTCACGGGATGGTATTATTAACTTACATAATAAACATCAATGGTCCCAGCTAAACCCCCACGCAACTTGCGTTAGAAGTCACCAAGTACAATTCAGTTTAAACGTGTGGTGTGGTATTGTGGGTGACAATTTAATTGGGCCATATTTCCTAGAGCCCAGGTTAAACGGTGTGGCTTACTTGCAGTTCTTACGGGACGATTTACCGGAACTACTCGAAGACGTACCCTTAGGTTTGGTAAACAGAATGTGGTTCATGCACGATGGTGCACCACCACATTTCAGCATCGCGGTCCGAAATTATCTTAACGCGACCTTCCCTTTGCGGTGGTTAGGTCGAGGTGGACCTGTGGAGTGGCCTGCTCGATCACCCGATCTGAACCCTTGTGATTTCTTTCTTTGGGGCCACCTGAAAGACTTAGTTTATCAGACTGAAGTGCCCGATGTTGAAGAGCTACGTCGACGAATAATTCACGGCTGTCAAACAATTCGCGAAACTCCAGGCATTTTTCAACGTGTAAGGGAATCATTTGTAAGACGTGCTAATGTGTGCCTTAACGCGGGTGGTGAACACTTTGAACAATTTTTGTAACTAGTTGCAATTAAATGTTAAAACTTGTCAATAAATTCATTTTCTTCGTGCATTAATCATGGCGTTTTATCTATGACACATGAAACACTTACTGAACGAAACAAATTAAAGTTTGTTCTTGTTTTTGGGACCACCTTTGTGGGCCATTAACGCCGAAACGTGGCTCTGCATTGTAATTGTTCTCTGGGCGAGTTTACTCTGTTGGAAACAAACAACACGCCCCTTAATTGGAGATGGGTTTTTCAAATACATTCGGGATGTCCTTTTAGGTTTTCTCAAGGTCATACCTAACGTACAGACTGTTAAAAAAGTCTTTGCGCGTTGCGTTTTTCGCACATATTTTACCATATTTAAAAAACTATTCAAGCTAGCGCTCTGGAATAAAGTGCGTTATAAAAGTTTTGCATTTCTCTTTCATATTTTACCCGTTCCAAAGTTGTCCTTTGCATTCTTATACCGGAAACCGGAAATGTCAAAATTATCAACTTTGAAAATATTGATTTCTCGAGGATATAAAGGCAATTTTCGGATTGCTTGGGGTCGATTCATATTTGAAAAGTTTTCACCAAATTCAATTCGGATGAATAGGTCACGAGTAAACAGCCTTTATTCAAAATCTGGCAAACTTGGTTAGAGTGGCGATAATTCATAATCGAGTATCGAATCTTTGTCGTAATAATGCTTGTTAGATGTTATGGCACCTTATGCGTATATATATGATTAGTCTTGTGGCGCAATACTCTGAAACAAATCAGACGTTCATTAAAGGGATGGTGAAGTGGAAAATAAAGTAATTTTTTATTGATTCTTCTATAAGACCAATCTGCATAGTGAAACCTCCAGGAAATAACACCGAACGATACGATTAGTTTGAAATTTCATGAATAATTTTAAATAAGGACCTCCGACCAATCGCGTAGCGCCCTGCGTTTTTATCAACAATTTTCTCTTTGCACGCTCCGTGTTGAATAAATTTATCGCGAGACTCGAAAAAATTTGCACGATGTGACAATTGTGGCGCGAAACATGGAGTGCGCCACGAGAATTTTGTTAACAAAAAGGCACGGCGTTACGGGATTGGTCGGAGTTCCTTTTTTGAAATTATTCTTAAAATCTTAACCTAATTTGAAAATTAAAATCAATGGGAGGTATTTCCTGAATTTTTCCTTATGCATACTGGTCTCATGATTAGTAGAAGAATCCATAGAAAAATCACTTTATTTTCTACTTCCCACTCCCTTTAAAAGAAAATTCGCGTCTTTTGAAGAGGAGAAGCGGTTTGAAAATATTGTTATTTGGACCATGATATCATAATATTTAGAACTCACATTAATTACGTTTGTGTCTTCAGCCCGACTCAATGCAGCCCAGTGAAAATCTCATTCATGATGGCATATGCGCTGCACGAGATCCCTTCAAATAGACATATTCGACTATTCCAAATAAGAAACAACTTCAGAGAAGAGGGCTTCTATGCTAGGAATGTTCGCTACGCGATTGAGTTTCTTTAAACGGAGCCTGAGGATGGCTATAGCCTCTCGCGTTTATCGCAAATGTGAGGCCAGGGATAGATTTAATTTTAGAAGTGGGAATAGAGAATAGAGTAATCTAGGAGCGCGTCAAATTCCCGGACCCCCTTCCATGGAAAGGAGGGGTATGAAAGAAGAGGCGTTTCAAAGCGACAAAGGTAAAAAGGAATAACGTATTTTTGCCGATCCCGTCAGCAACGTCAGCAAAACGTAGTTTAAGTGAGCAATACGAAAATTTAAACTTTTCATCACGCGTTAGAGGGAGGGCTCTATACTGGGCTATGAGTCGGACTGAATTAAACACTAACCGTTCTCCAATCCTACTTCTAAAATTAAATCTATCTCTATTGAGGCTTAACAATAAAGCCGACCGCAACCAAAAATGGGCAAAGGCGTATTTCACAACTGACGTTCAAAGCTACCGATGGCAAAACCTTAAAATTAAATGAAAAGAAAAAATGAATGCCGGTAAGAATGATCACAACTGAAAATAACAGCTAACAGCTAAATCGAACCCGAACGGTAAACATTTGAAGTTGGTCTCTGCGCTGCTGGTCTGCTACTCCTTTCGTTTATTTTCTATGGCAAAAATACTAACTTTGGGAGGTATTGGGATATTAGGCCATTTTGTGTTTTAAGACTTTTATTGTGTAGGAAAGAAAACTAGCCTTTTTAAAGAAATTTTGGATGACTATTAATATCATTATTGATAATTAGTTAAAAGTTGAAAAATATTTATAAAATTTGGACGAAAATTTTCAAATAACAAGACTTCCTTCGAGTTTCAAATTGAAGAATGCTCGTGTGCTTTATGGAACTATTTTATACAAACAAGACAGTCACTTTCAGCTTGAATTGTTGCTTGATATTTTACTTAACCTCCCTTAGCCCTCAAACACATCTTTAATCTTTTATTAAATGACAGACATAAACACTAAATCGGGTTCAAGTCGGGCGAGAGAGCGGGCCAATCCAAAGCGTCAATTCCTTCGTTCTCCAGAAATCTTGCAACGAGTCCGGACGTATGGGCTGGGCAATTGTTCTGCTGATCCTGAAACCATACACTAAAACAATGTTTTAAGTTAGTCAAGAATAACTATCAGGTTATTAATATTAATACCGGTCACGACGTGGGCTGGTTACTCATACGGAGAAAAAAATACCAGCGAACAGGGCGGATCTCTATTTTTAATATTACAATGCTTTACCTCCTAATTTCATTAGAGTTTATGTCTGTCTTTTAGAATACGATTAAGAGTGTAATTAATGGGAGGGTGAAATGAAAAATCAAATAATTTTTTATCGATTCTTCTACTAATTATAAGACCTTTCTGCATAGTGAAACATCCAGGAAATATATCCGAATGATTCAAATTAGGTTAAGATTTTACGGAACATTTGAAATAATGACCTCCGACCCATCGCGTAACGCCCTGCCTTCCTATTGACAAAATTCTCGTGGCACGCTCCATGCCGAATGAAATTTATCGCGAGATTTAATAAAAGTTGCTCGCGATGTGACTATCGTGGCGCGAGATATAGAGCGTGCAACGGAAATTTTGTTAACAAGAAGGCAGGGCGTTAAGCTATTAGTCAGTGGTGCTTATTTTTAAATTATCTTTAAAATCTGAACCTAATTTGAATTTTAAAATCATTCGGAGACTGTATTTCCTGGATGTTTCACTGTGCATATAATGGTCTTATAATAAGAAAAATCGATCAAAAAATCACTCTTTTTTCCTCTTCATCCTTCCTTTAACGGCTAGGGGATTTCGAATAAAATATCAAGCAAGAATTGAAACTGAAAGTGAATGTTTTGTTTGTATAAAATAGTTCAATAAAGCAGACGAACATTCTTCAATTTGAAACTCAAAGGAAGTCTTGTTATTTGAAACTTTTCGTCCAAATTTTATAAATAAATTTCAACTTTTAACTGAATATTAAAAATTATCCAAAGTTTATTTAAACAGGGTCGTTTTCTTTCCTACACAATAAAAGTCTTAAAACACAAAATGGCCTAATATCCCGATACCTCCCAAAGTTAGTATTTTTGCCATAGAAATTAAACGAAAGGAGTAGCAGACCAGCAGCGCAGAGACCAACTTCAAGTTTTTACCGTTCGGGTTAGTTTTAGCTGTTAGCTGTTATTTTCAGTTGTGATCATTCTTACCGGCATTCATTTTTTTTCATTTAATTTTTAGGCTTTTCCATTTGAACGTCAGTTGTGAAATACGCCTTTGCCCATGCTTTGGTTTTGGTCGGCTTTATTATTAAGCTTCAACAGAGAAGATTTAATTTTAGAGGTAGGAAAAGAGAACGGTTAGCGTTTAATTCAGTCCGACTCATAGCCCAGTATAGAGCCCCTCCCTCCAACACGTAATAAAAAATTTAAAATTTCAGATTGGCTCAATTAAACTACGTTTTGATGACGTCGCTGACGGGGACGGCGAAAAATACGTAATTCCTTTTTACCTTTGTCGCTATGACCAGCCTCTTCTTTCAAATCCCACCGTCCCGAGGAAGGGGGTCCGGGACTTTGACTCGAGCCCACATTACTCTGTTCCCTATTCCTGTTTCTAAAATAAAAATCTTTCAATGGCCTCACATTTGCGCTAAACGCGGGAGGCTATAGGCAACCCCAGGCTCCGTTTAGCGAAGCTCAATCGCGTAGCGAACGTTCCTAGCATAGAAGCCATCTCCTCTGAAGTTATTTCTTTTATGGAATAGTCTAATATGTCTATTTGAAGGGATCTCGTGAAGCGCATATGCCATCACGAATGAGATTTTCACTAGGCTGCAATGAATCGGGCTGAAGACCTAGACGTAATTAATATGAGTTCTAAATATTATGATATCATGGCCCAAATAACAATATTTTCAAACCACTTATCCTCTTCAAAAGACGCGAGTTTTCTCTTAAAGGGTGGGGAAGTGGAAATTAAAGTTATTTTTATCGATTCTTCTACTAATTATAAGACCAGTCTGCACAATGAAAAATTTAGGAAATACCTCCCATTGATTTTAATATTCAAATTAGGCTAGGATTTTTAGAATAGTTTTAAATAAGGAACTCCGACCAATCCCGTAACGCCGTGCCTTTTTGTTAACAAAATTCTCGTGGCGCACTCCATGTTTCGCGCCACAATTGTCACATCGTGCAAATTTTTTCAAATCTCGCGATAAATTTATTCAACACGGAGCGTGCAAAGAGAAAATTGTTGATAAAAACGCAGGGCGCTACGCGATTGGTCGGAGGTCCTTATTTAAAATTATTCATGAAATTTCAAACTAATCGTATCGTTCGGTGTTATTTCCTGGAGGTTTCACTATGCAGATTGGTCTTATAGAAGAATCAATAAAAAATTACTTTATTTTCCACTTCACCATCCCTTTAATGAACGTCTGATTTGTTTCAGAGTATTGCGCCACAAGACTAATCATATATATACGCATAAGGTGCCATAACATCTAACAAGCATTATTACGACAAAGATTCGATACTCGATTATGAATTATCGCCACTCTAACCAAGTTTGCCAGATTTTGAATAAAGGCTGTTTACTCGTGACCTATTCATCCGAATTGAATTTGGTGAAAACTTTTCAAATATGAATCGACCCCAAGCAATCCGAAAATTGCCTTTATATCCTCGAGAAATCAATATTTTCAAAGTTGATAATTTTGACATTTCCGGTTTCCGGTATAAGAATGCAAAGGACAACTGTGGAACGGGTAAAATATGAAAGAGGAATGAAAAACTTTTACAACGCTCTTTATTCCAGAGCGCTAGCTTGAATAGCTTTTGAAATATAGTAAAATATGTGCGAAAAACGCAACGCGCAAAGACTTTTTTAACAGTCTGTACAAGAGTGTTGTCCGTGATGATGAAGATTTGCGTAGCTTTTTACGGTTTGAGATAACAGGAACAAGCCAGGGATCTTCCAACATGTCCAAGTATCATTCGAAAGACTGCCTCGTTTTTGTAATGCCGCCCGTGGACATTTGGACTAATTCCTGAAAATAACGTTGTTTACGCTGTGCTAATAAAAGTCCCTTCAATCAGAACCATTTTACTTGGTGCTGGGAAGATCTTGAAACATCATGTCACTTGGGATTAATTTTACATTACCACCGTAGGCATACTTCTACTCATTTATACGCTTCTGATTAGTAAAGGTAGAAATCAATTGTTCGATTAAAGGCTATTGAAATTGTCTAGTAATTTTAAACAAGCTGGTTAGTCGGTCTTAAGTGTTACTCCTCATTTTTGGATATTTCCTTGTTTTAGGGGCGAATGTTTGGAAGGCCATATCTCCGTAACAAAATGTTGTACACCCCATGTTCTTTGGTACTTTTCGCTCAGTTTGGTCCCATAAACACGCCCCTTAATTTGTGATGGACTTTTCAGAAACACCCTGTATATAAATTATATGCGAGGGTTACATGTTAGATGAACATGTTAAACATTTTTTAAATACATCATTGCGCACTACATTTTTCATATAATACTATTTGGGAAAGCGATCATTAGAGGAAAGATACACTATATATAAATAAAATGAGAGGGTTACAGTTTAGAGAAACATCATTTTAAAAGTTATTTGAAAGTGTTTAATAGTTTCATCCGGTTTAAGAGCTTTACTCAAACCAGATTAAACCACTGGTTAAAACCGGTTTAAGCCTAGACAGTGTTACAATCCTGGTTAAAGAATGTAAATGTGTCTTCACGAATGAAACAAATGGACCTAATTAACATTAAATTAACTTAATTGCAAATATCCAACGATATTATTAATTAAAAATTATTAAACAGGTTTAAACCTACACTGGTTCTAACAAGGGTTGCGACCCTTTTTTTCATAAAAACGTAAAGTTATCTTCACGAATAAAACAAATAGACCTAATTAACATTGTTAACTTAATTGCAATTATCCAACGACATTATTAATTTACAATCATGAATCATCAATTCCAACGAAGGCCTCTCTCAGCCTACTAGTTATAAACCACTGTAACAATCAGTTAAGATTAATGAGGTAACCAGTTTTCTACTTCAATAGTTACTGGTTATAATGTTGTATTCTTGTATATAATAAAATTTAATCATAAAAAGATATATTTCTGAAAAATTTTTGGGTGTAACGATTTGATCCTTTGTCTTAAAATACCACAACCGAAATTTACAGAAAAGAAAATAAAAAAATAAAATAACTGACTCTAAAATTAAATATTAATTTGCGTAACCCGCGGCCAAAAATGAAAAATAAAAATATTTCTCAGAGAAAATAAATCCGTTTTAATATAATTGTTTAAATATAGCATTTGAAACCGAATCTTATTTAGAGGTAAAGGCCGAGTGATTCCGTTATTTTAGGGAAGCAATGAAAAGTAATATCTTCAGGGAAAGGAAACTAATGAAGCAAAATAATCACGGACGTGAACGTTTCCACCAAGCGGAGGAAATACGGAAATAATAATAATAATTTTACAATACCGCGTTCCTATAGCGGTAATTAATAAATAACAACGAAATGGAAAGGGTATAAAAAGCAAGAAAAATATGATCAAAACATCATTCAATCCCAAGTGATCTTCCAACAATAAAGTGAGTAATATTGAATTACCAGTGTTTCTGACAATGTCCTTCTGAGAAAGTTTGCTTATTTAAAAAATAATAATTCTGAGCAGTAATGGAATTCAATACGGTTAAAATACATGCACTTTGTAATGGACAAAATTTTAGACGCAAACGTAAAATGCTTTGAAAGTGGTTTTAACTTTAAAAAATACTTCAACTCAGAACTCTTCGTTGGACAACATAAAATAATGTTAAAAAATCTTTCAGGCAACCATGAAGGGCGTACTGTGTCTTTTGGTATCCATTGCTCTAGCATTGGTATTGAACGCTTACCAAGCCGAAGCCGGTAAGCTAGAAAAACTAGCGGCGTTAGCCCTAATCCTCAAGGCTCAACAAGGACATGGCGGCGGTGGTCATCACCATCACCCACTGTTTATAAAGTAAGATCTTTAAAGTAATAACCAAGGAGCGTATTTGACTTGACATTATCAATCAATCAACAGGCACCATGGAGGAGGCCATAAAGAGGAGAAACATGAAAAGAAAGAAATTCACATCCACAAACACGAGCACGAAGGACATCACCATCACAAGGGAGAACATCATCACGAAGGTCATCACCACCACAAAGGACACCACCATCACAAGGGACACCATCATCATATGGGTCATCATCACCATATGGGACACCATGACCATATGCACCACATGCACCACGAACCTCACCACGAGCATCATATGGAACATCACCATATGGAACACCATGGCATGGGTGGCATGGGTGGCATGGGTGGAATGGAAGGAATGGGAGAGATGAAATAATTCAAACCATAACTAGTTTAGAATGTTTGTAAATATTTGAAAGTGACCTTTAATGTTAGTTTTAATTTTAACTTCTTGATTTTAAATTTGTTTTTACAACTATTTTCATCATTCACAATTTTATAGAGAAACGTTTCCTATGTATTCATCCCAATTCATTGTATTTTTAGCAAATAAGGATAATTTTATTTATTTGCAAAAATTCATTAAAATCTCAGTTTTTAATTCGCAAATTTTGAATATTTATTCTGATATGACTTTAATCCTACTCTATATAACACACAATGTTTCATCATAATTTACGACAAAACACTACTAAGAAACATTACTAATAATATGAAAAAAAAAACCATTATACTGTATAAGAAAAATACAATGTTTTTACACATTCGATTTCGCATTTCGAAAAATTAAAATACTTCGACAGTTCAATCATGCTCATTTCAAAAAAAAAAAGTTTACCCAGATGATATTTCAACCGTAATACTATCCTTACAATGGCTTAAAGTCAACAGAGGTGGATGACTCTTAAATAGCGATAGAGGGTTATGAGATAACATTGTATTGAAGTAACATTGCATTTCATTCACTCTAAATTTCAGCTAAAATGTTTTGTGGTTGCTCAATATTTCCACTTAGCTTAACTATTCACAAAATTTACTTTGAAAACGATTATTTTTAAACATTTTATATGATTAGAGGGCAAAGACAAATGTAAAATAACAGAAAGCAGGCAGTGAGTGGGTATAAAGCTGGACATTAAGCTTAATTTATCGTCCGTGGCTTACCAGTAATTTACCATATACCGCAGCAAATAACTGATTTATATCATACCGTAATTTAAACATTTATGGCATCCATTTTTCAAGATGGCGGAGGATCGAAAAATCTTTCTTTGTGCTCTCCAACTACTTAAGAGTAACGTCCCGCAAAATTTCAGCCTTCTAGGAAGAGCGGTTTGTACTGGTCGTTACAGTCAGGACCGAGGGGGTAGACGCTCTGGATCTCTGTGTACACCTGAGTTCAAAAGAGTTCAGCTTTGACAGTGCATTGAGTTCAAATCCTTCGAAACTCACAGTTCAGCTTTGACAGTACATTGAGTTCAAGACATATTGTACACCTGAGTGTCTGCCCCCTGGGTCAGGACTTGGACTCCAACGATTCATCACAAGATGAAATCTATCCTATAATCCGCCTACAAATCTTATGATAACATTTTCATTACAACAAATTACGATACGGAGTTTTGAATTAGTTACTTAGGTAAAAAAAATCATATTCTGAAAGGTCGGCTTCATTATACAATATTTCTGGTGCATCATATTTTCTAATGACATTAAAAATGAACGGTTATACAGCGTATGAAAGTAATTAGAACTTAAGAAACCTCTAAATTCTGTCTATACAATTAAAAAAAATAATATTCCAAAATGAATACAAAGATTTGAATAGTAAATTAAAACACACTTGATAATGTAATCAAAGCTTGGGATTTTGAATAACTGACGTGAAATATGATACGAAAGAAAGTACAATTAATGACACGTGAATAAGTGAAACCCGAAATAAAAAATATTAAATTTGTTTACAGGGAAACTATAGCCAAATTAATGTTTATGGCATTTATAAATTCTAATTTTGAATAACTCATCCTCATCCTCATCAATTTCAAAACATAAATATAAATATAAACATGCC
This sequence comes from Phalangium opilio, assembly GCA_019434445.1. Lineage (NCBI taxonomy): Eukaryota > Metazoa > Arthropoda > Arachnida > Opiliones > Phalangiidae > Phalangium > Phalangium opilio. The sequence goes on from JAEQBA010002534.1 coordinate 189,696, forward strand.
GTTTAAATTTTATGGGAATTTTCAGCGATGCATTAAAGTTGAATTACTTATTTTAATTTTTTTAATAACAGAGAGGCGAGAAATAATTATAGAATATGCAAATTTTAATACAATCATGTTTTGGAGGTAAAGGGCGAGTAATTAAGTTTATTTTAAGCTATCTTACTTATAAATAACGTACGGAAAAAGGAAAGATAAACGTGAAAATTATCAATGGTCGTATTATGTTACAAAAGGAACTAGTGGAAAAGAAATAATAATTTTGTTTTTTTTACAATACGAGATTTCCGATACCGGTAATTAAAACTCTTTAATCGGAAGGGGTATATAAAGCCGGGAACGATCCCTCAAAATAACATTCTATTCAAAGTTATCCTTGGAAACTAAAGTGAGTAATCAGAATTTAATATCAATATTTTGAACTATTTAAATGAAGAAAAATTTAACTAGTCGAAAAGAGAAATTTTGACTTCAATTTTGAAAGACTAGATGTAAAGAGTTTTCTCGTCGCTATTTGAATTGCATAAATTAATAATATTAATTTTCTTCATTAAGCCAAGAAATAATTTAAATTGTAGTGAAACAATTAATTACAACGGGCTTCATTAGAAGTGATAGTCGCCTAAAGTAGTTTTCACCACTTAAAATTTAAATCCTTGCTTCATCTTGTAATTTAACAGAAATGAAACAGGTTCTATTAGTTAATTAACAGTATTTTACCCTACTATAAAGTTCCAATTAAACGAACTCATCAAGAGTCAGCTGATCCTAGCCAGCTACCTTTTAAATATGATATGTGTAAGTTATAATACATAATTAAGAAACGCGGAGAGGGGAAAAAGGCGTCCCAAAAATAATTAGCGAGAATAATTAGAATACATAAAAAGAAAAATCCATCATATGACGGGCTATCTATCAAGTCTAAAATAGTATAATATATTTCTGCAGTGACGCTACTTCACCACTGAACTCTTACGAGCACTTAAAAAGCTTAACGATTTTATAATATTCCTTCAATTATACCATACAGCTTTACAATATATTTATCATATTTTAAAGAAGATCATGAAGCTAGTACTATGTCTGTTCGCCTCCATATCCCTGGCTCTTATCCTCAACGCTTTCCAAGCCGAGGCAGGCAAACTTGAGAAGCTAGCAGCCCTAGCTTTAATTCTTCGAGCTCAACAGGGACACCAAGGTGGTGGGCACCATCATCACCCACTTCTCGTACAGTAAGAACATTTCATAATCCCTCCCTCTCTTGTCATCTTGTCAGATAATCTAATTGGTTACTTAATTACAGTCACGAAGGAGGTGGTCACCATGAAGAGAAACATGAGGAGGAGAAGAAAATAATTCACATTCACAAACACAAGGAAGATGTGGATCATCACCACAAAGATCATCATGATCACAAGTACCACCATGATCACAAATATGACCATGACCACAAGGATCATCATCATCACAAGTATCATCATGATCATAAATATGATCACAAACATATGCATCATATGCACCATGAACCTCATCATGAACATCACGAACATCATGAACACGAAGGAATGGGAGAAATGAAATAATTTTATCATGCTTTAATTATTTAATGTGTTTTTAATTACTAATCCATCGAGATTATTTTAACCTCAAGAATATATTTTGTAAAACATTGTTTTGTACAATATTTTTTTCCTAATTGTAAATAAATATTTTGATTTTAATGACACGTGTGGTGCCTGACTATAACTAGACAAGCTATAAATCCCAATTATATATTTTAATCGACCATTTGTCTCGTAGTCTCAAACTCGACCCAGGAAAACCCCATAACGTTTATTTAAGAGCTCCAATTATATGAATAGGGAAATTATTGAAGTTAATTTATGCATAATATAATATTCATTTATATCAAATAACAAATAGAAAATAAACTTTTATTTTTGCAGGAAGCCTTACTGTTGGACTCAAGTTGCACGTAAAAGAAATTGGCCTTCACTAACCCATATCAACAAGAGACTAGGTACTAAAACAAATGAAAATTAATTTGAATAACCTCGTTGAAATGTAACACGTGACCTGGCAAATCTACTAGTTGTTTCTCTACTTTGTGAATAATGACAGAATCTCTGATTTTTTTTAAAATAATGTCAATGTTTTATAAAACGGGACAGGCGTTGAAAGGTAACTGTTATAAACTACGGAAATTTGGTTACTTTCTCGTACAGAACTTTTAAGATGAACCAAGATAAACTATATATGTTTAAAACGTATACACTTGATCGCGTAAAAATTTTTTTGTATTGATTTAAATATGAACCTTTGTAGAATGTACAAGCTTTCGAAGGTCAAAGGTTATGAAAGGTTTGAAATTAATGACGGTAGGAGATTCTAGTCCTGGAAATGTAAGCACCAATTTAAAAATCGTCGAAGATCTACCTAGTGTTTGGTAGAAGCATATCTAATTATTTTTGAAATAACCCAAACTTGCCAAATGGTACATTTGCATACTTACTCCGAAGCTAATCAAAGTAATCTTTAATAAGTGTAAGGAAAATACATTAATAGCCTCCATATAAATCCATATAATATAATTAAAGGTAATTAATTTTCGACTAAATAATAAAAGGCGTAAGTAAAAGAGCAATTTTATAAATCATTTATTTAATTATCATAAATTTCTGGCTAAAATATTTAAATAATGTTTCTCAAATTGGCAGTTAATTTTTAAATTAACAATTTCACCTTCAAGAAGTTAAAATATCACCTTCAAGAAGTTGAAATATAGCACATCTACTCTGAACTGTTCAACAAGGCAAAGGTTTGGTTGTTAAAAGGGCATAAAAAAGAACAAACTTAAAGCAGTTGCCAAAGCTTGAAATTAATGCCGAATGAATTCCATATATATTTCAGGCTATAGATAGTAGAAGATAACCGTTAATTGCGAAACTGAATACTAGTATTTAATGGTATAGAACATTAAATACATAACAGGTTGACCTTCAATAAAGTATTTACATTAAGTAATGATTTCAACCAAATTCTGCAAATGCCTTTTTCCACCAAACAGTACAAACATCATAAGTGTATAAGATACGTTCCATAAGTATGACACTATCTAAACTTCGTAATGCCCGAGACTTACTGAGAGCTTGCTCGAGAAGGACGCGAGAATTGCAGACTACACTCAGTTTTCCAGCCCATCTTACTATATATTCTGTACTAAGCCTTTGACAGCGCCTAACCAGGAGTCGGTTTACGAGAATCTACGACGTTTCACTTATGTCACTTCATGACAAGCTTTCATTAACCAGTGACAAACTTATGGAACATATCTAAGGAATTTATGATACATTTAATATAATGTCCTTAACAAAATCAGGGCTAGATTTAATTTTAGAAATAGGAATGGAGAATATGTAGTATTTACTTCAGTCCGACTCATAGCCCAGTTTAGAGCCCCTCCCTCCAACACATAATTAAAAGTTTAAACTGTCTTATTGGCTCACTTGAACTACATTTTGATGACGTTGCTAACGGGGATGGCGAAAAATACGTAACCCGGAAGGGAGTCCGGGACTTTGACGCGCGCTCAGATTACTCTGTTCTCCATTCCTACTTCTAAAATTAAATCTATCCCTGACCAAATATATTTCATAGATATTTATATTATTTCTATGTTTACCTCATCAACCAACAAAAATGTATCTAATTATACCTCTTGTTTTTACACTTTTCTAAGCAATTATTCCTCATTAAAACACAAATATGTTACTGATAGTTTCTTCCTTTAGTTATAGGATGAACAAGAAAAAATACTTAATTTTCTTTGAAAAAACGTGATCATTTATAGTAGAGTTATTAGCGACACCAGTTATTCGAAATAAAATAAATATATAAAGAAGCGTTCTAATTTGGTAAATGCTTATTTCGGGAAACGTATCACATTATTTATTATCCAAGAATGAATCTTTTGCCCGAATGATTTTGTTAAAAGACTTCTTTTTATAAGGAATATTGCTTAATAATTGCTTCCGAGGTGTACAAGAATGGAAAAAAAAAATGAAATTAATCAAGCAAACAGTAAAATATGTCCAATTCATTTATTTAGAAAGAATAGGGAAGGAAGAGCATTGTCGCTTTTTTTCTTCACGAACCAGCGGATAGAAACTAATTAAGTACTATATCAAAAAGCACAGTGGTATATAAAGAGGAGGTCCGAAATTCAGGATTTCACTCAATTGAAAGTATCCCAACACAAAAGTAAGTGGCATTAAATTTCTCTTAAGAGCTAGGGCAAATTTATAATTGACTAGCAGCAAAGACACTCGGTGTTGCACGTCAGCAAAATTTTATTATTAATGGAGGCAAATTGAACCCAAAAATTCCCAAAGCCCGTTATTCTATCTATATAAGCAGGGATAGATTTAATTTTAGAAGTAGGAATGGAGAACAGAGTAATCTGAGCGCGCGTCAAAATCCCGGACCCCCTTCCCCGGGACGGGGGGATATGGAAGAAGAGGCGGGTCTTAGCGACATAGGTAAAAACGAATTACGTATTTTCCGCAGTCCCCGTCAGCAACGTCATCAAAACGTAGTATAAGTGAGCCAATTAGATAATTTAAACTTTTCGTTACGTGTTGGAGGAAGGGGCTTTATAATGGGCTATGAGCCGGACTGAAGTAAATACTAGCCGTTCTCCATTCATACTTCTAAAATTAAATCTATTCCTGATATAAGTTGATGTCCTGCCCAATTTCAGTAACGTTAATTTTGTCTATGAATTTATTTGCATTAATTGTTATAACCTTCAACAAAGTCAACAGTTAAGCGGACTTCCAACTTTACTTTTGATTATATAGCCGCAATTTAATGGGTTAAAAATAAAAATAATCAAAAACAATATAATTGTCAAGATATACCTGTTATTATTAAGTCTGTTTGTATACAGGGTGTTTGTGAAAAGTCCATCAATAATGAAAGGGCGTATTTATTGGGCCATTTTGAGTCGAAAATGTTCTATGACATTTAGCCGTCCGAGCCACGGTTTTCGAGTTATGATTTGAATATTTTAGGGATGACCCCTTCATTAAATTAGCGCTGTCTTTCAATTTCTAAATAAAATTTAAGGGGTCATCCGTAAATTACTCCAATCATAACTTGAAAACAGTGGCCCGGACGGAAAAATGTCATAGAACATTTTCGACTCAAAATGGCCCAATAAATACGCCCTTTCATTATTGATGGACCTTTCACAAACACCCTGTATAATTTTAATGAACCTTTTCTTAATTCTATCTTATGATGCTGACATATTTGGAAATATCAAAATGAACTAATTGAGAGTTATTTTCCCGCACTATATAACAAATTATGGTTTCTAAAGAAACCTACAGAAAGTGGCTTGTTTCTGTTAGCTTTGACTAACACCCTTCACTAGCTCATACGTTTGCGCTGGTTGCTTTCCAATATGACTGTGATGCATGGGGAACCGATAAAAGTTGGGGGAAAAGCTGAGATAACGCCACTTCAGCCAAATCAATCTTTTAATAATGAAATTGTCTTAAATATTGGGAAATGTACATGGACTTCAATATTCATTTCAGAATTTCAGGGCAGCCCAAAATGACAGCCAGAAAGTTGATACTATGGCTATTCGCTTCAATGGCAATAGCTCTAGTATTTGTTGCTCATGAAGCTGAGGGAGGAAAGCTGGAAAAACTAGCGGCCTTGGCGTTAGTACTAAAAGCCCAGCAAGGGCACGGAGGTGGTGGTCATCACCATCACCCGTTATTCATATCGTAAGTTTAACCACCTCGAATCCATTAAATCAAACACGTTAAGACCTAACCGACATTGGTTACACCAAAATCGGTTTATAAGCTCGGCTAAAATTTTTAAAATTAGCTTTATCTGACAGATCTCAGATTCATGCTTAAAGGCCGACTTCCAGCGAAAAGGGTTTTAGCGAACTGAAAACCGAGCATCGAGACTAACAATGAAGCGACCGTGCCGATTTTCGAAGCCCCGCTGGGTCAAACGTTGGCAGGGTTCTCGCTAACTGAAAGCCGTGCAATGTGGTTCTAGCGAACTGAAGTTAAACAATAGAAATCCTTTTAAATTTATTTCGCTCGAATTTTTGCCTTCCCCTGAAAAAAATTCTCTATTGTGTATCTTCAGTTCGCTAGAACCACATTGCACGGCTTTCAGTTAGCTAGAATCCTGCCACCTTTTACCCCAAGCGGGTATTCGAAAATCGGCTCGGCCGCTCCATTGTTAGACTCGATGCTCGGTTTTCAGTTCGCTAGAACTCTTTTCGATGGAAGTCGGCCTTTAAATCTATTATAAAGTCGTCTGGAGTTAATCAATTTATGCAAAACTTTTAAAATTCTAAAAAAAAAACCATAAGTTTGTAAAATTTCTTCCATAACAAGAATCTATGACGTTACTCCTTCGTCACTTCATAACAAGCTCACAGTAACCAGCAACAAACTTATGGAACATATCTTTTATATTTATGGTGATAGTATTGCATAGAATTCGGAAGTTATTGCTGTAAAAATCGGGTCATTTTTGAATCTAAAACCGGATGTAACCTTGTGTATCCCAAGGGATTAGTCCTGTCACTTATTAACCAGAAATAATTTTCGTTTACTACAGACACCATCACGAGAAGAAAAAGGAAAAAAAGAAGGAAGAGAAAAAGATTATTCACATCCATAAACACAAAGGACACCATCACCACGACGGTCATCACCATCATCATGGTCACCATCATCACATGGGACACTTTCACCACGATGGCCATCATCATCATCATGGTCACCATCACCACCACGGTCACTTTGATCACATGCATCACGGACATCATGGACATATGGGCTACTAAAATTAATTTAGAATAACTTTATGTTATACGTGCATTAATTTGTAAATATTTTAAACATGTTTGCACGATTTTAAGTGTTTTTAAAACGGGTTCATATGGTATATGAGAACATGTTTGCCATGATATATTGTTTTCCTTCAACATGCTTCCTATATACAAGATTTTTAACGATATTCATTGATTTTTGTATAGTGATGGGTTAGTCATGATAATAAAATCATGTTTTATATATATTTTTTTGTGTATTGCTAATTTTTCATGGTTCAAAGTTAAAGAGATAAAATTCCCTTTCTATAAGAGTGATTTTACTGTTGTAATTTTTTGAGAGTAAGTAAATGGAAAGAAAGTTCACTCAACGAAAGTTTCGAAGAATACTGCCAAGCCTAATTTAGTTGGGTATGTAACAAATGGAGACTAATTTAGCTACAGAGCTTGCATAATTTTTTACACCGTGAAGCTTTGACAGTATAGGGACTCGGCTTTGCCTTCAACTCATGCTAGACAAGATTCAAAAGATTCAAAGTCGGGGTCGGATGTGGGGCTGAAATAGATTATATTCCGAAGAAAATAGTACCAAAGTGTATCATGGGGCGGGGCTACTACCGCATTGCAAAGTCCCAATCGTTTCAAGGTAAGCGTTAATAACTTATACGACACCAACCAATTTAAATTCCTCTTGTAATGCATATAGACATAAGATCATAATATAAGTTCCGTACGTTTGTCACTAGTTACCGAGAGCTTGCCATGAAGTGACGTAGGAGAAACGTCATAGATTCCCGTAAAGCGACGCCTGGTGAATGCGCTTTCGAAGACTTAGTACAGACCAAATACGAAGATTAAAAGGCCAAACCGAGTGTAGTCCTCGAACTACCTCCCACTAAGTCCCTTGCATTACGAAGTATAGGAAGAGTCATACTTATGGAACATATCTTATAAACTTATGATATATATTAACAAACTGTTTAATGCTGTATTAATGCTTAATTATAACGATTAAGACATGAAATAATGAATTTCATTCTATAATTTTAAGAACCAGAACTAACATATTGCAATTATAGATGAACTTAACGCATTTAGTATATAATTAGTCATAATCAAACAAAGAAATTGATTGATTTACTTGGTTTCAAAATTCGTCCAAAGACATAACTATTAACAGAAGGGAATAAGAGAGAAGGGAGACATTAGAGCCTGCTTTGGTAACGAGAGTCCGACCAACCTCAAGAAAACCGCGAAAACTTTGCGCAAGTACACAGCTTTTAACCAATTTACTGCAAAAATAGTTCTATAAGTTCTCCGCGGTATCGGCCCATTTGTCTGCTAGCTTTTCATTCTCCAAAGGCTTAGGGCTGTCGATGTTTCGTTCTTGTGTAATTATAACCTCAAGTATGTATTTTATTGAAACTAATTTGTATTTTTTAATATTAATTCAGAATAATTAGTTTTCATCTATTTATTACCTTCAAATTATCTGATTTTGGTATGTTTTCAATACCCGTGTATCTAAATTAATTGCGCAGTAAAGTTGTAAACAAAACTACTTTTTATTCGTCACGCGAGACGTCACCTTCTTATGTGACGTCACAGCTAAGGCAGAAGTTTGATAGCCAATCAGTGAAGGGTAGTTGATTTGAGGTTAGTAAGACTGTTGTTACGAGTGTAAAGCATTATGGAGATATAAAGTGTGTCCCTTCTCTCTTATTCCCTTCTGCTATTAAACTACTATTTAGTTTGTTCACACAATGAATTAAAACAGAAAATGCAGATCTGAAACTTTGAAATATTTTTTTTACTCAAGTCTTACAATAAAGCCTTAAGTTTTTTAAAACAATCAACAAAGTGTTACGATGAAATAAATGGAGATTTTGCTAAAATAAAATATCGATGAACTAACACCAACAATGTCAGTCACCATACATGGCTGAACGCTTTCAAAGTTGTAATTTAGAGCACCGAAAAAACGGCAAAATTCATTCAAGGAAGTGATCTTGAGTTTTCATTGTATACATTACACAACGAAAAAACTGCCTTTTTCAAACTTCAACAAGTCAATAAAAGTATCAAACTTTTAAGGGCAATGTACAAGTATTTTTTTTTTACACGTCGATTTCAAGTTATTGTTGTTTAAAACAACAAGGTCACGGTTAACTCATAAAACAAATATCATTTTCAAAATTCAAATTAAAAGTTCTGAGTTTATTATAAATAATAAACTTTTCGTTAGCCATGGAGAATAAATATTTAAAAATAATTTAAACGAAGAGATGAGACATGGTGATTAAAAATACAAATTATTTTATTAAATTTAAAACAATGGTTTTAATTATCGAACGGGTCGAAAGCTCTCCGGATTACGTATTAACAAAAGTGGATGAGAGGAAAAGTATGAAAATGGCCAAAAGTCGCGAGTCAGAGTTTCGCCGTAGTTGACCGTTTTATTGGCGTAGCTATACTGGGCCTGTTCACTCCCTTAAAATAGGTCTTGTGTTAATTCGCGGTTACGCGGTTACCGTCGTCTGCTATTGTGTATGCTAGAACTTCCTCGATTTGTGTTTGTAGTCAGGACAGAGTAGCTGGTAATGTTTTAAAAGGTATTTGTAGGTATAATATGGATTTAAGTAAGGTTATTGAAGCAATAGAAGAGCACATAAAACTAGATACGTTTAAAACAAATCTCGGTAATTTAGCTATAGCGCGAGCAGCTTGCGTCGTGATGCGCGTGATGGAGTGGGCTATGGTTAAACCAAGGAGCCTAAATGTCTGAACTACTTTCAGTCGCGAGTTTGCAAGTCCATCAGTCACTAGTAAACTAAATAGTTATCGGCGAAACTTTGATGTCCGCGTTTTTTAACACAGGCTCTATGGCCATTGTCATACTTTCCCTCTCATCCACATTTGGTATTAATAATAAATTGTTAAACTAATCCGTATTTTTAATCACCATGTGTCATCTTTTCGTTTAAATTCTTCTGAGTTTATTATAATGGCATTAAATATCAACAAAACGATGTAATAATCGACGAGTTTATCTTTTCAGGTTTGCAAATTATTTCTAAATGCCTAGCTAGGTTTTATTATAAAGCAAGAAACTGTTCACAAAGGGCAGAAAATTTTAGGGTAATTTGTAGAAATTCGCTGGAATGATCTTTCTACGTCTATTTCAGAACTAATGCTAGCCAAATTAGTATTGCCCATTATATTAAATAACACTTCAAACGTTCCTTATTTCAAAACTCAGAACTAACTGTAATACGAACAATGCATTTCCTTTTGATATTTTCGCAATTTCAAAAGCTTCTAAAATTAAACCAAAGTTAATCAAATCAATCACACCCTAAGATAATAAAATTAAAATTAGCGTACACAAATATCTGTATACTATTCATACAAAATTAGAAACCTATTTTGAAATAAATAAAAAATATGATGCTTTAAAATAGCCCATCATTAAAGTGTGAATTGATTCGTAGCGGGGGTGGCCACTACGATCCACGTCTCCCATTAAACTGTCGAGCCAGTTAAGGTTAGCCTTTTATAGTAGAAAACACCGGTCTAATTACGCACGCAATCGTTACAATTGAAATGCCCTAGAATAAGAAGACGATGTGGCGTGTTCATGTGAAAGGGTATAACAGGATGAGAAATTATATACAATATCACACCGGACAAAAAATAAGGAGAACAAGTCGGGAAAACCAAAATATTACCTCTCCGTGTCGAGAAGATTATATAACCTTAAGTATCCAATGAAAACGTCGACCTTTTGCCCTCATCCTTTCCCGCGCTTTGCGCTTCCGCATTTCATCCTTACTCTCAACATTATCTTCCTCCATTTTACATATAAAAATCAAATACTCACAAAAAGAAGTGGCAAAAACCTGCTGGCTCTTTACAACCACTTAATTTGACTTAATATCCAATTTCCAACAACAATAATATACCGGTAGTTTAATTGACAACCTACTAGCATCGAAATTCTCATAAGGAATGGCTCCCGCGGATAAAAAACGGCAATTTTCAACTAGGTGGGCGTTATCTCATAGTGCCACGATACCCTGAGATTTGAAAAATATCATTTGTCTTTTTTACCAATGCCTAACCGTTTGGATTTTTTAAAGCAGTCTTAGCACCAAAAAATATTTTTGAATGAGGATAAAAAAGGTCTGTCCTCTCGTAATTTTTTAAGCTTTTATCATGATTACTCTATACAACAGTAACAAGGAGTATAAACCCATTAGTGGAAGCAGTATTTTTTTCCCAAAACAATCTCGCTTATGTTTATGCAATGAATGAAATATATCACAATGCATGGGCCTTGATAGATATAGGAGGCAATGAAGGAAATATATCGCATGCACGGGCCTTGGTAGATATAGGAGGCAATGATAATCTCTCTCTTTGCACGAGAGGTTTATCTTTAATATTTAAATAAATATAATTATTTTTAATTATTTTAATCTTCAATAATTAACATTAATAATAGTTAAATCGTTTAAAATAAAGTTATACTTATTATCTTCTCAAACTTTGCTAATATTGACGTTTAAAGTGAAGGGTACCCCTCTTCCCGCTTTCTTCAAATTTTGGGGTATATATACGATTCGTTTCCATTATAATAGTAAGGAAAAACCGCAAATGCGAAAACCTTTGGTAGCGATCCTACCTTAGGGAGGCTAGACGTTTCTCGTAACCCTAGCTGATCGCCGCGTATATCCTAAAACCAAACGATGATAATGGAGTAGAAGCCAATGATACAGATTGGTGTCTATGTGGAATAGACGGAAGACCAGTGGATGGTGGTGTTAGAAGGCAGTGTAAGTGCAGACGGGTGTCAATGTGGGATTGACAAAGAACAGAAGATGGTGGTGATTAGAAGCCAGTATGTACAGACTGGTGTCCACGTGGAATGGACGAAGACCAGAAGATGGTGGTGATTAGCAGCCAGTAAGAACAGACTAGTGTCCGTGTGGTATGGACAAAGACCAGAAGATTGGTGGTGTGAGGAGCCATTTCCGTGACTGTGAAAGCAGTTCGGAAATGGCAAACACGTTTGCTCCGATACGCAAACTGCGAACGCGGTCACGTGGGTGTAACAACGGACAGACAGACACACACACAGACAGACACACAGACACACAGACAGACAGACACGGCCGTTACAGAACCTCTCCTGGACTACGTCACACGGAGAGGTAAAAAGTTCTAAAATCAGTAGTTTTCCTCTTTCGAAAGATACCTTAAAATAAATACAAGAGTCCAGTAAATACTATACAGAGGAAAATAATATTCTTTCCTTTCTTGGACGATAAAAAACACAGCCCCACACACTTACATATAGTTTTTGTAGTTATCGTTACGGTTTCAATGCCCTCGGTACGGAAAAACTTCCTGGAGGGCTTATAAAACCATACAACAATGTATCGAGTAACATTACAATGTCGAGAAACGTCGAAGACGTATGGTTGTTTCGTTGGAACCGACTAAAGGATGCCTAAGAAGGTAATATACAATCTTCATTAAGCTTTTGAATATCATCGATATTGTACATAGGATTTTTTCAATGGGAATTTGCATAGCGATTTAGGGAAAAATGGCAAATTTAGCGAGATTGTCAAAGGCCCAAATTTCATACGTTAATGTAGTTTTAACTTGTGGTGTTTCTCGTTTATGTGATTTTCAAATGGGTTTTAATCTCGGTACTGCCAAAAATTAGGGGCGATTTTGAGTTGAAAATGATCCATGACATTTTGACGTCTGTTTTTGAGTTATGATTTCAGTGTTTTAGGGACAACCCCTTAAATTAGCATTGACTTTCAGTTCTTAATTAAATTTAAGGGGCCATCTGTAAAATATTTAACTATAAACTCATAAGCAATAAAGTAGACCGTATATTTAAGAAAAATAAGTAACGAAGCGAGGGAACGGCAAGTAGTAACCACTATGATGTTTACGTTTCAAGATCTCGTTTACTCTAGCACCTTTTATCAACCAATCAGAGGGGTTAAAAATAGTTCGGTTTTTTGAGCCGTTCGTGGCGTTAGAATAGTTTTCGTTCTTGGCGATATCATATAGTGCAAACACTCGCAAATATAAATTGGTTTGACTGTGTGCTCGAGCAAGTATTCATACGCGAGTTTTTCTCTAGTATACCGTTGAGACAGTGAGAGACAGATTAGTTTTTCGTTGGCTCAAAGGTAAAGTAAAATACACGTCATCAGCGGGCGCTGTCTCTTTACTGATTAGTCCAGGAAATATCTAATTACTATTTAGTCGCAGCTTCATTAGACCTTTCATAACTCACGATATTATTTAGCATTTCAGTGTGATGATCGCTTTTAATGTAAAATATTGTCTCTATGCAGGGCCAAAAGCAGCTGACGACCGTGCCAAAGCAACAAATAACGACGAAATGGCGGTTTTGATGTTTCCATTCATGTTTCTTCACGATCACTTTGAGGGGCTTCATTTTGAGAAACTAGCTACCTTGGCACTGATAATGGGAAGCCTTCGTAGCCATCAAATAAACCACAACTTTAATCCAATTGACATCGAGTAAGTGTAATATTTACCTTATTATTTGATAAAAATCTATTTGAGAAAATAGTGGAAGAAATTTAATATCGAATCTATAGGAAAAAGCTGCTAGCTATGAAAAATAAGCAAGTTTATCATAAAACAACTTCTGGCAGAAGAAAAAGAAGCGTTGCAAGGAAGGAAATTCAATATGCACCCCTATTCTTCGTGGGGAGGGAGAAACCTCAAGTATTTGGAATTAATCTTGGTTATCCAATTACAAAAAGAACTATCGAAATCACTTAGTCTTCAAAAGGAAAATGGTGTTTCTTTTCAAGCTTTTGTAGTTACTGAAAAAAAAAACCTTAGTCTGGTATAATTAGCCTGACACAGTAATTATATTAACTTCTTTAATTTATGTTGTTTTTAACGATTTTATCCATAACCTGAAGGTTATTTTTAACTAATTTACCCATAACCTTAGGGTTATTTTTAAGTATTTTATCATTTTGCATATTTTCAAAAGGACAACGGGACTATACTCAATGTTCTAAAAATAATATACGTCGTATATTCACTACGAGCTTAATTTTATATAGTGAACCATTTTATTTATGCGATTTGTCCTGTACTATGCAACGGTTGGTCCCACTTCATTTATGTAACGTGTCCTGCTTATGCAATGTCTCTTTCCCTTCGTTTTGTAATTTGTCCTGTTCCATTTAATGTTCCGTCTCATGTTTCGTATTTTTTTTTGTCCTCTATAATGTTTGGTCTCTTTTTTTTTGGTAATTTGTCCTGTCCTATACAGTGTCTTGTCCCCTTTCGTTTTGTAATTTGTCCTGTCCTGTACTGTGTCTTGTCCCCTTTCGTTTTGTAATTTGTCCTGTCCTGTACAGTGTCTTGTCCCCTTTCGTTTTGTAATTTGTCCTGTCCTGTATAGTGTCTTGTAACCTTTCGTTTTGTAATTTGATCTTGTCCCGTATAGTATCTTGTCCCCTTTCGTGTTGTAATTTGTCTTGCCCCTTATAGTATTTTGTCCCCTTTCGTGTTGTAATTTGACCTTGTCCCCTTTCGTTTTGTAATTTGTCCTGTCCTGTATAATATTTTGTCCCCTTTCGTTTTGTTATTTGTTCTGTCCTCTGTAGTGTCTTGTCCCCTTTCGTTTTGTTATTTGTTCTGTCCTCTGTAGTGTCTTGTCCCCTTTTGTTTTGTTATTTGTTTTGTCCTATGTAGTGTCTTGACCCCTTTCGTTTTGTTATTTGTCCTGTCTTCTGTAGTGTTTTGTAACCTTTTGTTATTTGTCCTGTCTTCTGTAGTGTCTTGTAACCATTTTTGTTATTTGTCCTGTCTTCTGTAGTGTCTCGTAACCTTTTGTTTTGTTATTTGTCCTGTCCTCTGTAGTGTCTTGCCCCTTTCGTTTAATAATTTGTAATGTCCTCTTTAGTGTCTTGTCCCCTTTAGTTTTGTAATTTGTCCTGTCCACTGTGGTGTCTTATCCCCTTTCGTTTTGTAATTTGTCCTGTCCACTGTGGTGTCTTATCCCCTTTCGTTTTGTAATTTGTCCTGTCCTCTGTAGTGTCTTGCCCCTTTCGTTTAATAATTTGTCCTGTCCTCTGTAGTGTCTTGCCCCTTTCGTTTAATAATTTGTCCTGTCCTCTGTAGTGTCTTGCCCCTTTCGTTTAATAATTTGTCCTGTCCTCTGTAGTGTCTTGCCCCTTTCGTTTAATAATTTGTAATGTCCTCTTTAGTGTCTTATCCCCTTTCGTTTTGTAATTTGTCCTGTCTACTATGGTGTCTTTTCCCCTTTCGTTTTGTAATTTGTCCTGTCCACTGTGGTGTCTTATCCCCTTTCGTTTTGTAATTTGTCCTGTCCTCTGTAGTGTCTTATCCCCTTTCGTTTTGTAATTTGTCCTGTCCTCTGTAGTGTCTTGTCCCCTTTCGTTTAATAATTTGTAATGTCCTCTTTAGTGTCTTATCCCCTTTCGTTTTGTAATTTGTCCTGTCTACTATGGTGTCTTTTCCCCTTTCGTTTTGTAATTTGTCCTGTCCACTGTGGTGTATTTTCCCCTTTCGTTTGTATAGTATTGCGTCCAGTTTTGTAATATGTCCTGTCTTCTATAGTATTCTGTCCCATTTTGTTTTCAAAATTATCCTGTATTGTGAAGTGTTTCGTCCCGTACTATATATATATATCCGTCCCGTTTTGTTTTGTAATTTGTCTAGTCTTACATAGTGTTTTGTCATATTTTGCTTTTGTTATTTGTTCTGTCTCAATCTATGTTTGTCTTGTCTTGTCTTTCCCGCCGTGCTTTTGTTTGTTTATTTTATACTGAGGTTTTTGCCTTAATATATAATGATTTAAATTGCAATAAATGCTCATTTCGTCAAGAAGTTAATAGAACCTAGATTGTATAAGGGTTTCTAATTGAAATGGTCTTTGTGGCTTATTGTTAAAAACAATAGTTGCCAATAACCCATGTATAGTCAAGGCAAAACACTTTTATAACTGTATGGTTTAATTCAACTTGGGTTAAGGTAATTATGCTCTGGGCATTTCTGTGAAAAAACCATGTAAAAATATGTACGTTACAATATTTACTGCTAAATCACAATTTAATATGAAATATAAAAATTGATATTCACTTCAATATCTTATTGAGGAAAACCACATACAAACGTGCAATAAAAAATTACTTTAAAATCATATGAAATTGAAATTTTAAAATGTCTGTTAGAAATGCAAACGATTACCACATACTTTAAATATTTAAATACTGGATTAATAATGCATCCGGAAAACCGAACAAAATGTCGCGATTGAAATTTCAGAGCTTATGTTAAAACTAGCAAGAAGCGACTGACATGCAGCACTTTTTCTAGATGTTATTCTTCGTAATTTTTATCGAAACAGCTTATATAAAATAATTTTGCAAATTGGAACCATGTATATATCTTCAATAGTAGATAAGAAACTTCTAATTAAGTTTTCTTAGAAGAAAGAAACCTAATTATTAGACATCTCTGAGAAACGGATCGTGACCATGTTGGGTCCGAACTGTGATTGGTCATGCCTCTTCTATAGCGTAACGTCATCAACTTTACGAAGATGCATAACTCTTAGGGCTTTGTAAGGAAACCTAATTGCTTGCATTTTAAATTTATGTAAATTACGTTATTGTCGAATAATAAAGAATATGTTTCATCCTGACCCTTTCTTCCAACGATTTAGAAGATGAAAGTACTGTTTGCAATTTTCAAGTATCAACGGCAAGACGGCACAATTGATAAAAACCTCACAATTATTTATTATATTTAATAATTTAATTATATGTCGTGTATATCCAAACCAACACCTTTCAACAAATAGATTATCTTCTCAAGAAACGGGCAGTTTATTTCATCGTCTCAGTGGCGCCAGAATTAAAGATACGAAAGTTAATTACTATAAACCTGCCTTGGTACTTTTTTCAAAGTTGTAAAGGTTATATTGTAACATTCTCTATAATTGACTCTACAAACTTGTTTAATTTTTTTTTAATTACCCATTAAAATTTTGAAAGAACACTAACAAACAAACGGGTATAAGGGCATTTTTTTTCCAGCCATATAACAACACATTTCTAACTTTATCGCCCAACACATCCTTGCTTCTTTTTCAGTCTCAACCACGTTAATGCACTGAAAAAGCTTACCTACACTTCGTATAGTCAAGAGTAACTTGAAAGTATAAAACCTCACATTATAAATCACTATATGTTAAGTGATATCCACTAATAAGTTATAAGAAAATTTACCATGTCTCTCTTTGTCAAGTGTCTTTAAAAAAAACAAGTTGGGGAAACCAAAATAAACCTCTCCGAGCTGAGACAAGAGGTTTTTCTTAAATAATTAAATAAATATAAATAATATTAATTGTTTTAATCGTTAATAATTTATCTTAATTCTAGTTAAGTCGTTTTAAGAAACTTTATTCCTAAAATAATTTTAAACATAGCTATTGTTGACGTTTGAATTCAAGCGTAAGTCTCTTTAACAATTTTTTGAGATTTAGGGTATTCACTATAAATAATAAGAAAACTCTCAATTGCGTGAACCTTTGATGAAAGCCCTGTCATTGAGAGGCTAGACATGTATCATAACTCTAACCGATCGCAGCGTAAATGTTATCCCTAACGATGATAATATTGCTTTCTGCGAACACGTTGTCTCCGATTTGTCAACTGCGAACGCAGGTGACAGACACACAGACATTGTAATACCTCTCCGTGACGTCATCGTCGCTCGGAGAGGTAAAAACAATCTTGGCGAATTGGTACTAATACATTATTATCCTTACAAGTCCATTAAGAAACATCATTAGCATTCCCAAGGTTTTCAAAAACCCTCTCTCGAATCCATTATGTACAGAACGCTTACTATTTCACAAGTTGATATCGAAACGTCTCCGTTTGAAACGACAAGGTTATCTAGACAGCCTTCATGACGTCGCAATCTTACTCACTTAGCTATCGGAACGTATAGTATTTTTCGCGACCACCTGTGATTGTCTAATAAAGCTGCAGTTTCCTCTTAGACAGGTGTGTTTATGAAATATTAGATGCAGCCATGGGTATTACAACAAGTGGCAACGGAACTCCGTGGAACGGTGTCTTACAGGTGCCAAGAAACGCTCCGTTAGGATAAACTCTTTTAAGATTCTGCATTATTTATTGTAGACCTAGTCGATGAAACTTCGTAATAGTGTAACGTTGTATTAAAGGCGCCAAGAAGCAATCCGTTACAAATGTATGTACGAACAACTTCTTCCTTTTTTTTTTTACGTAAATATTTGAATTCTTTCGATTTTGGTTATTGACAAAAGTTATTTAAGACAAGGCTTTTACTAACCGTAATACTAGAGAGGGCATACGTACTTTAAGTCAACTTATTTCTTTAAATATGTTAGAGATTTTAAATTCTAATCGCTTTTTGTAAATATATATATCGCTCAGAATTAATTATACCTAGTCAATTAAGTAGCATAATTTGTTAGCATTGATATACAGATATAAATTATTTATATTAGTATAACTGTCCATTATGATTTTGTTCGTTGTTAAAATTAATTTCATTTGGGATTAAAATTTATAGTCGGTTAAAACATATTTTATTTTCAAAATATTAAAACGGATAAAATATATATTAAAAGTTTTAAGTTCTAATACATTTTTAATATTTAGAAATGCGCTTAATGTTATTTAGTATCTCAAGACGCCAGACACCACTTAAGTTTTTCTCCGAGATAGTATTTTAATATCCTTAGTAAATATTTACCTTGATAATAATTTTATTAAAAATAAAAAACAGGATAAAACTATAGAGATTTACCAAATAATGGTTCCACAAGTTGTATAACCTGAAGGCTAGAAACTTGTATGGGCGTGGAAATTTTGCATGCTTCAATTAAGCTTAAAATTTTAATGGTTATTTGTATACGTCTAGTACTACGAAAACTAAATGGTAAAGGTACAGCAAAACAAATAACGGCTTTCCTACTTCTCTAGACTATTAGTGTAATGTTCTTATTTAGTTTCATGGCCATGAAAGTAAACCATTAACTTCGACGAACATAACGCAACCGCTGAAAGCGAATATGCTGCCATGGAAAGTGAAATATTTTTCGACCGCATGAATTAACACCGTATTCTAAGCATAACAGCGCATGCTTAAAATTTAACTATGTTCAGACCCACTTCGAAATTAAAGTCAACACGTTACATTCAGTCCTACTCGTATTTTCCAAGTACGACATCTATCGGGAACATCCCGAACTAGAATTCTTATTTGATCGGTTCTAACCACGGAGTATTCCAAATAAAAATTTACTCTAGTTTGAAAACGGCAAACATTAGAGCTAATAATTTTAATTATTTCTGTGGTAACTGAAATTAATGACATATTTATGTAAGTTTGAAAATAATAGCAACATTCTAAAATACAAAATCGAATGATAAAATGTTCAAAAATAAATTTTTTTTTAGTATTTCTATAATGGTGAACTTCAATTATATCATAACACAGAGATCTTGAATTGCAGTTAAAAATTAATTCTTTTTTCTTGACTTCGAAAATAGCCCTCTTTTCACATGCAACATATAGCCGTATTATTGTTTCAGGTGCGATAGCGCTCAAGATCAACTTGAAGACTTCAATATTAATAAATCCTTCACAAGTCACAAACTGAAAATGGAAACCCCTCAACCAATAGAAATATCGGCCAAAGAATGTGAAGTTTCAGATACGGAATTCAATCCCGTTAGAAACAAGTTCGGCAAACGCACTCCTAAGTGCACTTTATGCAAAAATCATGGACGTACGGTGTCCATTAAAGGGCACAAGCCGTACTGTCCCTTCGCGAATTGCGAGTGCAGTAATTGCATTTTAACTATAAAACGTCGGAAAATTATGGCAAATCAAGTGGCCTTGCGGAGGTTCATGGAATTGGACGAAAGTCGTAAAGACGCTAACGTTCATGATTCAAGTGATAGAATAGAAATTCTAGGAATTAAGCCTGAAGGATACGTTTCTTCGGAAGAGGAACATATGTCGGCGCCTAGGGATAAACCGAAAATTACCCTGGATCAGACCTCTTTCAGTTCTGGTAAGTACTGCTGGTCAGTTTTTGTCCAAAATCAACGATAAAAACACATTGCAAGCTAAGGTAGACAACTTATTTTCGAAAAGAGCTAGCGCCGCCGCCGCGTCCCCTCTAATCTGTAACCCACTCTCAAAAAATGATAGGAGGAGCCATATTTTCGATCCACTCGTATGACATGAATTTTATAACAAGGAAGACCTTGATAAATGGGCGTGTCTTTCGGTTTATCATAGCATACGGCATAGTCCACTTGAATATCGCGCTCACGTACGAGAGCAGCTCGCCCTATATTACGACCGAGCATCTTGAGTTCGTGAGCGCAGTATTGTTTACGATTTGAAATAGGGGTCTTCTACTTGTCGTGTAATGCATTCGTTAATACCCAAGTAATAGTTTAAAATGGCGGAATAGAATTTCTGACTTTTTAAATGTAATCTTATTGAGCGTATGAAATGTATTTTTAAGATTTGAAAACAGCGTTAGAAAACTTAAGCCATGGAAGATCAGGTATATAGATCGTGGTTGGACAATTTTTATTAAATAGAGGGACCCAAGCTTAGGACAACAGTATCAAGTCTGAAGAAAATTTAATCTCAGATTTTTTTTATCCAATATTAAAATTACGCTATAGATCAAAACTTCCAACTTTCAAAAACATTTTACAATAAAGCACTTTTATGCCTAAAATTCAGAAAACGAGATAACAAGATTTCTCCTATATTTGGAGAAATATTTCGTGTTTCCGAAACACTTAGCTCAACACGTTCCTCTCTAACATTTAAATGACCCTTAATTGGTTGAATGAAATAGCTCCAACTTATGTCAATTATATCGTAAAATTACACCCTATCAAAAAAAAATTATAATTGCACGAGCCTAATTAAAACCCTACTCACGTGCGACAAAATGACAGATGGTTTTTGATCTTACAAAATAAATAATATTACTTCATTAGATATGCCAGTACTATTACAAGAGTTCGACTTCTTCAAGCATAAAATATTGGATATGAACGAGGAATTATCAAGATCGGGTTTTACAACGAGAGACGTAGTTTTCAATTCAATTTATAGCTTATTGAGTTCCAACGATTTCAATGTGGAGAACACATTTGACTATATCGATAAAGGTATTTTATATCGTGTGGTTTCGATACTATTTTCGTCTAATTTTTCGTTGTTATTTACAGTATCAAAAGAAGTAAAAGGATCGTTCACTCGAAAAGATTCTTAAAAACTACTTTCCAATTCATACCATGCAATTCAAAATTCTGCCGTTTAAAGTTGATATAAACTTAAAACCATTACCTTTGAGTGAGTTGCTGTCCATGTCTCCTTGAATGTAGAACGGTTTTCCGTCTACTAGTTGTCCAAACGAACAAATATCTTTTCAATGCCGTAAATTCACTAACAATTGTAACGATACAATATTTATTTCGCGTCAAAGTATTCACGAATTTCAAACAACTAAACGTGAACCCCGCTTCATATTGTTAAAACCAAATTTACGCCGTGTTTCGAAGCGAGTGATGAAATATAATGTACCGCCCACGACCAATAGGCCAAATTACTTATAAAAAATAGATATACACTGATAAATTTTAATGTTATAAATATTATCTTTAGTTATTTTTTATTGAATTAACTTTAAAAATGAACTTTTATGCTTTATATGTGAAAGCTGAAGTGATATTTTTAAAGTCAATCGTACTTTTTGTGATAATATAAGAAATTAAATAAAAGGTTTTCACTTTTTGAAGTAGAATATTTTTTATTTCTGCTCTGTGGTCTGTTCTAGAGTATCTACATATAGACCGAGTATCGTCAATAGACCAAAAATGACGTAAAAGTGTTATTTTTTTGGGAAAGAAATCCGAAACGCATCATGTTTCTGCTTAATGAAGATAGGTGGCGCTTTTTGTGTCTCCAACTCAGTCGCGATTCAGGTTCTCTGAACAAAATGAAGCATGTCAACATAAACTGTTTGAAACAACGCCACCTATTGCCACTAAGCGGAAACATTTATCTCCATTTCATTTCCCAAAAAAATAGGACTTTGACGTCATTTTAGGTCTATACATAGTTTTCAGACTAGGACTATTGATACCTTTTACACTTGGAGGCTGAGCTACTTGGCTGGCAAAGTGCAGAACCAAGTACCCAGGTCTCCAGTCTTCCTTCACCATTTCAATAGAAAGGGAAAAGTTCAAAACATTAGCATCAAACATTATCGTGTTAGCTTAAACCAGGGATAGATTTAATTTTAGAAGTAGGAATGGAGAACAGAGTAATCTGGGCGCGCATCAAAGTCCCGGACCCCCTTAACCGAGACGGGGGGGGGGTTATGAAAGAATAGACTGGTCATAGCAACAGAGGTAAAAAGGAATTACGTATTTTTCGCCGTCCCCGTCACCAACGTCAAAAAAACAAGTTTAAGTGAGCCAATAAGATATTTAAACTTTCCGTTACGTGTTGGAGGGAAGGCTCTATACTGGGCTATGAGTCGGACTGAAGTAAATACTAACCGCTCTCCATTCCTACTTCTAAAATTAAATCTATCCCAGCTTAAACGTATTACTTACCTATATTTAATTTAAATACTAAATGCACTGTCAAATAAAACTCGTGTAAGTCTTTGGAAAAAGATAATTACTTTCGACGGCAAATAAACACTATGTTAAAGTAATCCTCACTTTTGTGATGTTAATTTATAATTTTTTATTTTAAATTAATACATTAAATTTATATACAATTTTAGTACAATGTCTACTAAACCATAAAGAAAAAAAAAACTGTTTAAAATGCTGATAAATTACCCGTGAACATTAATAAACTATTATATCTTGAGCATCATAAATATATATTTAAACTATAATATATTCCAGCTTTAAATATATATATTACAAAAATATTTAAAAACAATATATTATTTTCATTCAATTTCAGTTTCATTTAACCAGTATGTTGCTGATATATCAGGTATAAAATAAATAAATTACGCTTATTTAACGCTTTTTTAAATAAATGTTAAAAATTCCCACCTGGGGTATTCAAAATAAAATGAGTTATTATACATAATAGCAACCGCAAAATTTAAACAAATACATTTTTTTAAATGACCTTCATGGAAAGTTTTATACTAAACTGATTATAATTTCATAACGGTCCTACAGTCAAGAGGTTTATAGCACAGGCAAAGCCAAAAAGAATGTTTAATAAAATAACGGTGTTTTTTTTTCAAACACCCAGTTATGTCCAGTCTTCTGACCAGAATTTTAAACCAAATATTCCCGTTGAACGTCCTTAATGGTTCTTGTATGATTTGACTTAGGCCAAGAAGCAACTTGCGCAAAGCATTAAAAGCAAGCTCGAAATTAAGCCATGGCGTACAGTAATCTATAGAAAACGCAAAAATGTTTAAATAAATAGCATACTTATTAAGGCCCCTATTCTGTAGCCTTAAATTAGAATATAGACGTTTTACACGTTAGAAAGAATCTACTACCATTCCTGGTCCCATGTTCCCTGGGTATCTTGTAAATGTTTGTCGTAGAGCATTTTTGTCGCTTGTCCCTTATAGTCGTTAATATAAACTATCCTAGGACTTTGACTACTTCCGGAAGTTGACATTCCTCCGGATTGCGACTGATCTCCACCAAAATGTTGAGACGAAGCCCAGCTTCCATCTAGTGACGATGACTGATGTTCACCTCCGGAACCACCAACACTACTACCGCCAATGGTGGCCACTTTGAAAACTGGTTCGGAACCACCGATTAAGAATTTTGATAAATCCTTGCTATCATAATGGGAACCCATCATTTGAGATTGGAATGATTGAGCTGGGTATTCGACGAAAGCGTTTCCACCGTGGAAGCTATTCATGCCGTGTTGTTTTCCCTGAATGACAATTACTTTGACCTTTTCCTTGCATTTCTTGGGTTTCATACTGTAAAAAGATGTTTCTAAAATTAGAATTGGCCAAGTGCCTTCGTTCATCATGTAAAAACTGTTACAGGAAAAAGTAACGAGTTATCGAATTCAAATGACCAATAGACCATGTCTGTAGAAACATTTAAAAATACATTATGGTGGAGTACCCAGAGAAAGGCACGAGTAAACCATAAGCATGTAAGATATATTCTAAAAGTGCGAAACTTCCTAAACGACGCGGTTAGCTATTCCACCTCAATATTAAATCTGAACTAAGCCCTTGAAACCTACCCGAAATATTCAACTCTAGGATGCCATCATGCGTGACCCATGGCCACTAAACACGTTAAGTAGATTATGTATAAATATATTCGCACAAAAGGCCTCTCAAGTTGCGAAGGTTCAATTTTATCAATAGTTAAACTAACGGTGTTTTATTTTGCCAAATAGACTATTTCATTAATTACTTGCAGAAAAACTAACACACAGGCCAGAGACCGCCGTCTTAGCGCCAAGACACAGTGACAGGCGGAGCCCGAGTTCACTGCACTCGTGAGGCTAGCCGACTCTCACTGCCTCTAGCGGTGCCAGGGAAATAAACCAAGAAGGCGGTATTTGTTTGTTTCTCTTCTGGAATTTTTGGAATTGTCTATAGCTTTCACATCTTCTTTTCACGATATATTCGAAACCCAAAAGAAACTCGAACGGAGCATTACATTTCTTATACATTTACTTATGGTATGAAGTAAGGATTTGCCTCTCACAAAACTTGAAAAATTTATGTTTAGTTCATTATTATAAACTTTTGTTAATAATTATTAAAACATAAGTACCCATGGATCGGAATTGGGATGGCTTTTCCTGGAAATCCACCCATGTGCATGGGAATAGGAATTGGCATACCACCACCTCCTCTACCTCCTCGACCAAGACTCCTCAAAACTAGAGCGAGGGCAGCTAGACGCTCCATTTGTCCTCCTTCGGCTGAAGGGATTGAAAACAAGACGAATGCTAGGCAAAGCACCAGACCGGAACAAATGACGATGGACCTCATCTTCTAAACTTGTAACTAGAAAACAACAAATAAAAGTGGAAAACATTAAGCGATTTGTGTTACGAAAATTCGTACTCTTTCTTAAGAAAGTGAAAATCAGCATAAAATTCTCGTTTAAATGTCGTTGAAGGCGAAGGGAAAATACTAAATTATTTTAAACGACTTGAGATACCTTAGTTATTGGAGGTCTCAGAAAAAGGGTTAAACTACTGTAAACTTTTACTGGTATATGTCCTTTATAAATTATGTCATCCCAAATAGTAAATTAAAACCATAAAAGCAAAAGAGTTATATCATATTTAGCAACTATTATTCTAGTAATAACGAGGTATTTCCCTGCCCATTTTCCTGAGCTGCGTATTGCAAAAATTACATGAACCATTTCATTTTTTTTTTCATATAATTTTCGCAGAACGTTTGGTTTCATAAATTCACTGCTTATTTATACAAAAGTTAAACCTGAGCTCATGTAGTTTGTTATAAAATTTATTTCCATTGTGTCTCACCGAATCAACACTGAACAGAAATATTAACTTGGGGGAAATTCTGATTTTGGAAAATTTCAAACTACTCTAGCGAAATTTCAATCTAGTTTTGCGAAATTTCAATTTACTTTTGGAATTTCAAAATATGGATGCGGACCTTGGGAAATTGCAATCTAATCTAGCGAAATTTC
Organism: Phalangium opilio; assembly: GCA_019434445.1. Classification (NCBI taxonomy): domain Eukaryota; kingdom Metazoa; phylum Arthropoda; class Arachnida; order Opiliones; family Phalangiidae; genus Phalangium; species Phalangium opilio. The sequence continues at coordinate 215,403 of JAEQBA010002534.1, forward strand.
AACCTACTTTTGGAATTTCAATCTAATCTAGCGAAATTGCAATCTACATTTGGAATTTCAATCAAATCTAGACAAATTTCTATCTACTTTTGGAATTTCAATCTAATCTAGACAAATTTCAATCTACTTTTGTAATTTCTATCTAATCTAGACAAATTTCAATCTACTTTTGGAATTTCAATCTAATCTAGACAAATTTCAATCTACTTTTGGAATTTCAATCTAATCTAGACAAATTTCAATCTACTTTTGGAATTTCAATCTAATCTAGCGAAATTTCAATCTACTTTTGGAATTTCAATCTAATCTAGACAAATTTCAATCTACTTTTGGAATTTCAATCTAATCTAGCGAAATTTCAATCTACTTTTGGAATTTCAATCTAATCTAGCGAAATTTCAATCTACTTTTGGAATTTCAATCTAATCTAGCGAAATTTCAATCTACTTTTGGAATTTCAATCTAGTCTAGCGAAATTTCAATCTACTTTTGGAATTTCAATCTAATCTAGCGAAATTTCAATCTACTTTTGGAATTTCAATCTAATCTAGCGAAATTTCAATCTACTTTTGGAATTTCAATCTAATCTAGCGAAATTTCAATCTACTTTTGGAATTTCAATCTAATCTAGCGAAATTTCAATCTAATCTAGCGAAATTTCAATCTAATCTAGCGAAATTTCAATCTACTTTTGGAATTTCAATCTAATCTAGCGAAATTTCAATCTACTTTTGGAATTTCAATCTAATCTAGCGAAATTTCAATCTACTCTTGGAATTTCAATCTAATCTAGCGAAATATCAATCTATTTGCACTTTTAGAACCCGCAAAACCTTTTTAGTAATTAAATATATTATTGAATTAATGGCTCTAATTTGAGCAATAAATTTCTGTTACTATTACATTAGAATAATACTAACACGATATACAAGTAGTTACAATTTAAATCATATCTAATAAGAAACAAAAAAACTTACATTAGTCTGAATACACAAGTGTCTTGCTGTCGAAACTTAAAAAGCGTATGGAACTCAATGCCGTGATCAAAGAACGACTGATTTAAGATTCTGTCGCGCAAACGACCTACCCCTAATGTTTGAAAACCGAGTATTAAAAAAATAGAAGATGTCCAATGTCAAGTCTAGTAAAAATCCATAAGTTATTGGAGCGTAACTAACCGAAAAATTCACGGACTCGCTTGGAAACCGTTATCAGAAATATATTGATGTATTTAATTAAATAGTAGGAGGGGACCAATTTTTAATACCGTGAATTTTAAGCGTCTTTTAAAAGGAAAAACTCTTACTTTATCGTTAGAAAAAACACTAATGCGCCTACAAACTCTATCATTTTCCTTAAATATGAATTTCGAATCACTGGTCCGGTTAAAACAATGGTTTATTCACCCAATTTTACTCTTAAAAATAATTTTATAATTTTTATCTTGTTCCAGAAAAAGGTAAATTGGCATACGTTGAACAATTAAGTGTGTTATTGATGTTTGTTATCGTTAACCGAAAGGAAAATTTCCCATCGAGGCTATTAAACATTATAATTTGTGGATTGCGATGCATTTTTATATTTTGTACTTTTAATGACAGCATTTACTCATTCTAAAATGGGGTTTTTCAGTTTTTTATAAATTATATTGAGATCTAACATTAAAATACTACATATTAAGTTTTGCGTGAAAAAATGGACCTCTATATCTTTATCATAAGACTAGGCCTAATATCTAATTTTTAAAACTACAGATAATTATCTAATTTAAGCACAGAATTAGAATATAAAAGACGAGCCACTAAATAAAACTAATAATATATTTCTATAGAATGTATTTCCATGTCTAATTGTATCAAGTTTTCCCAAGATAAAAGCGATTTTATATTGCTTTTATATTCTAGAGGTTGTAGGTGGATTTTGTATAGCCTTGGAGGTGATAATCATCCTTCAATATCCGATCTGGACAGTGAACGTAATTAATGATATCGACAAAATTCGACCTGCGTTGTCGATCAGTAAGGATTTTGAATCGATCATTCGTCATTAGATAAAGTCGTTATAAATTTTCTTAAATAACTGAATAATTTCATTGGCTATAAGCTTTTTTTTGGCATACAGACGTATAATAGGTTCTATAGCGACACTAGATAGCGAAAATCACGGTTCTATAAATTTTTAATGTAGTAAGAGGTTCAGGAATGTATCCACCCGGCACCTGTCGGTTCACGAAGATAATTATTTAAATTGGAGAAGTAACACACATCATTAATGTATATTATTACATTCTAAAAATTTAAATAATGATCGATCCGGCGCTATTTTGGCGCTGTGAAAATTCATGGCTATGTTTTTGTGTATCATTGGCTTACAGGGTGTTCCAAAAACGTTGGTTAGACCGAAGTATAGAAGGTTCTATGAACAATTTTGATTCGAAAGTATTCTCTAACATTTTAACCTAAGTGCCACAGTTGACGAGTTATGATTGATGTATTTTACCGGTTATACCTGAATTAAATTAGCATTATATTTCAGTTTTCAATTAATTTTTAGGGTGTCATCACTAAAATACTCTAATCAGGGTAAATGAGCACTACATTTCAGTGGTTTTACTAAACGTAAGGCAAAACTCCAATCATTACTTGTACACAGTGGTCCATAAGACAAACTGACATAAAATATTTTCTATACCCTGTTTTAACAACCTGTATATGTTAAATTAAAAAAGTAATAAAAGTACATCTAATTTGAAACATTATGATAAGTATAATAAAATATAGCATAAAATAACTAAACGCAGAATAGTTGCAAATTTAACTATTCCATCTGGCGCCAATACCTGTTTTCAAATTCATCGCACGTGTCAAATTCGGTTTGAATAATTACATATTAATTATTCAAACCGAATATATATTTAATATATATCCGTGGTTGCTAATGAATGGATTTACATAATGACTCGCTGAAATCTACCATGTAAAGATTTTAACAGTTATAGACGTATGTCGGTTAGTAGAGACTAGAATTTAAATGCTTCTACACTATCAGCGGGGAGTCAGAAATTCTTCTAAAATAGCTTCTAAATGCATTTCTGGTGGGTTTATGCCGAATTGAAAGTGTACCAACTTAAACAACGCTGATGTTACTCATTATTATACAATCTGTTCTATTCTTGATTTATCTGGTTTCGTTATATTAAAAACGCTCAGAATGTAGTCTGACTTAATAATAAAGTTTCTAACAAATTTGTAGGTTGTAGCAGTTGTCGGGTCAGAAGTTTTTTTTTTTTGTAGATGACCCTGAATTAAAGTGAAAACTTATTATACAGGGTGTTTGTGAAAAGTCCATCAATAATGAAAGGGCGTATTTATTGGGCCATTTTGAGTCGAAAATGTTCTATGACATTTTGCCGTCCGAGCCACGGTTTTCGAGTTATGATTTGAATATTTTAGGGATGACCCCTTCATTAAATTAGCGCTGTCTTTCAATTTCTTAATTAAATTTAAGGGGTCATCCGTAAATTACTCCAATCATAACTTGAAAACAGTGGCCCGAACGGAAAAATGTCATAGAACATTTTCGACTCAAAATGGCCCAATAAATACGCCCTTTCATTATTGATGGACCTTTCACAAACACCCTGTATAGTGCATCTATATGATTGAATTTTGGCCAAAGGCTTGAAGACATAGTGATTAATCAGTTAGTAAGCTATCTTCAGAAATAAACATTCATTTGAAACTACGATTTGTCACGTTCCCAAGCTTTATTATAGCGTTTCAGAAATCGAATTCCAAAAACCCAATCCAAAAAACTCACCAACCACAAGGAACCCATTTAAATAAAAAAAAACGATCATTAAAATCTTCAATTTTGATGAATTTAAATGCTAAATTAATTTCATTTTAAAGACAGTTTGAAATATTGTTTCAACTTCATAGTATTATTTAATAATATTTATTATTATATTTTTTTTTTTCAACATTATAAGACTATTTATTAAGCAGTGATTTTTGAATGACAATTCCCACAATGCACCTAACTTCTAAATAAATTACTGCTAACTAAATTATAAAAACCAATAAAACCCAGAAAAACTCACTAAAACCCCGTGGACTGTGATTTTCAAGTGCAACACGGGTTTTTTGAACAATGTAGCGTTTATTCAAAGAAATTTACTTAGCACGTCAATCACTCATAAAATATTTTTTAAGGCAGCTAGCTATAACAATCTACGCGTTTCGTCTTAAAAATACAAATAAAAATAAAGGACTTACCTTTTCCAACTTCAAGTAACCCTTAACAATGCAACTTTCACTCCCAACTGTCTTCTGTTAAACTGGCGACGCTTTCATATTGAATCAAGATTTTATAGGACAAAGATAATAGAGATGACCGAGGAAAACCAAAATATACGGTTTTCCACAAGGAGGAGTTCGAATTGAAAAATAAATAAGGAAATTTTTAAAAATTAAAAACTTTTCATTTCGTTTAGTCACTGTTGGACGCGTCTCCAAACTTCACCTTGATATCATTATTTTTATGTCATTTTTACATCTTTAATTCGGACGAAATAGAACACTTAATTAATTAAAGATATCATATTAATGGTTGAAAGGCGATCGGGATTGCTTTACACCATAGACAGTACTGGGGAAAAAAAAAATAATTTTGACTTACTTGATTTTTTGTCATAGTGGTGAGAATTGATATTGACATTTTACGGCAAGCTTCACTGGTTTTCGTTCGATACGCTAAAGTTAACACGGAGGTTGTTGACGATTGCGGCTTGTCGAACTCACTACGTGAACTGCTTCCCTAACAAGGATTATTCGAATTTCATATACCCAATGCGCATTTTGGTTAAAATTTTAATCTACTTTTCAGCTTTAAATTATATATTTATGTACATTTTCCGTTTGAAGATTCGCCGTTTTTACATCGAATGGTGTAAAAAGGCTTAACAAAATACACTTCGTTACCTTAAAATATTCCCAACTACACACTTTTTCAGCGTAAAACTCATTTTTTTGGAATACATCATAAAAATAAAGAATTTAATGTAAAAATATAAAAAAATGTTTAAAAAATATCTATTTTATAATAAAATATTTTTTGGCATAGTCTTGAATTAAAGCAACGAAGGCCTATTGCTATAACTATACGGCTAGGCACTCGGCACCCATTTTTAGTAAGCGCCAATCATGATCGAGCAGGGCCGGATTAAGCAATTTGGCACCCGAGGGCCGCGATAATGTGCGCCCCCTTAAGTCGGAAAAAAACGGAACAGCAAATGTTCCTAAGGGGGAATAGTTGAACTCAATGCGCCCCCAACAAGCCTTGCGCCCAGGGGCCAGTGCCCCCTCGCCCCCCCCCTTTAATCCGGCCCTGTGATCGAGTTACATATATTTCCCAACTTAAGACAACACAGTTATGAAGTCATCACTGAAGCAAATGGTTTATTTTATATTCCGATTTTGAAATAAGAAAACTATATCTTTTTAGGCTTAATTTTCACTAACTGAAGTATTTAAAACTAACAGAATCTTTTGGTAGTCGAAAAACGCTACATATTTAAAACTAACAGAATCTTATGATAGTCAAAAAACACTACAATTAATCAAATTAAAAATGCCCATGTAATATCCATCCCTTCCAAAAATATTTTTTTTTAAACATGAAAAACTCAGATTTGTTTCATTATGGAACTTCGTACACGAAAATTGCACATATTCAATCATAAAATTGGCAACAAGGAAATTCATTGTCAAGCAGGAGATAAAAATGATTTTAACGAATTGTTCCAATATTTTAAAATGCAAGCTTAAAAATTTTATTGAAGTAATTGAAGTTTAAAATTTAAACCTTTCACTTTCCTCTAAGAACTGAATTTCTCCTGGCACTCGTATTCATAGCGATTACGTTTCTTCGGTGAATGATTTTCTACGCTCAAGTATGTTAAATTACAAGCGTATGCTTTTGTGTATCGCGAATTATACTTATATTGGAGTTAATTTAAAACGTACATACCTATAAATGGAATGATGTCCGTGACAAATAAATTTGCTTTTAATGGATTGTTTTAATCCATTAACTGAATTAGAGTTAATTTTAAACCAATTTAAACCGTCGCCTTGCAAGTAGTAATAGATGGGTAATTCTTGTGTAGTACAAGGAAAATATACGTAATGATAAGGGTTGTGAGTGTATTTTAATATAAAACATTAAAATTTGATAACGTGTTTTAAACATTCAAATTTAAACTAGGCATCATGTTTTCTATGTTTTTTTTTTTGGAAAAAAAATTCGGTTTAATAGTCTAGCACTTTAATGCAAACTTTAATGGTTTCTAAGACCTCATATCGTCCATTTTAATTATATTTTATATTAAACAGAATTGATCAGCCTACCGTTTCTATTTTAAGTTTATCACGAATCAATATTTATAAGGTCAACGTTTTGAATATAAATGAAGACAGAAAAATTTGAATTAAATTATTTTACTTTTACTCATTTATACATACAATGGAAATTCAGTATTATATTAATACAAATTCTATAAAGTACTACATTATAATATATTTACATATTCAATATTTAAAACAAAATAAAAACCTTTAAAATTATATAAATAAATTACGCATAAAATTAAAGCACATTCCCATTTGGTATTTACAAAAGCTTAATTATGTTAATAGTTAAAAAAGTTCATTAGCTATTTACAAACCGTATATACAAAAAATACGATCACTTCGTGACTGTCACCATTCACGTTATACATTTCTACCACCAACCATGTCCTCCACCCATCTCGTGTCCTCCGTGTCCACCGCTAATATGCGAAGATCCGAACGATGACCCTCCGTGACCTTCTCCCATCCCGCCGTACCCGTGGCTCATTCCACCGTGTCCCATACCAACTCCGGAATGCGACTCACTTTCACCCCATCCGTGACCTCCGTGTCCGAATCCCATTCCTCCACCTTCGTTGTGACCGTGATACTTTACTGGAACTGAGACGTAGGCTTTTCCACCACCACCATGTCCTCCTCCTCCACCACCACCTCCTCCGGATTTCACGATGATAATCTTCACCTTTTGCTCGACTTTCTTGGAACCATGGCCGCCTCCACCCCCACTGTTAAGAATTAAGTTGAACAATGTTGCTTAAGGCTGTCAAAAGATTTCATTTTTTCCAAATAATGTTTTCTAAAGATGCTGCCATTATAGAACTTTCCCTAAAAGTAGTTTATTGATAGACTGCATATTGCTTTACTGCTTTCTGATGATTTTATTCTGTATGTGGCCCTTTTTAAAAAAATACTCCGGGCTCCAATTTTTTCTTTTGCAATAGAAAAAGCGTGCAAAATGATGAATATATCAGTTTTAACCGACCGTGTTTCTACGTACAATATTAAAGAAGATACAAGCAATTAAGTTTTGAAATAGCGAAGAGCTGGGGACCATCCCTATTGGACGAATCCGTCAGGTGGTACTAGTCGTCCAATAGGAGTAATCCAAAGTGCTAGCCCGTAGTTTCCATTATCAAAACTTAAGTTAATTGCATGTATCTTCTGTAATATCGTAATATCGTAGATAAAAACATGGTTTCAAACTATACATTCATTATTTTACGCGCTCTATCGATTAAAAAGTAAAAACTCAAGCTTAATTTTTCACTGCACATTAATAATGGATCATTTTGATAAAACTAAAACCTCATTGAGATGAGACATCGTTTTGTTTAAGATAGATAGATAAATAAATTAATTAAAAAAGTGTATCACTGATAATAATTTTACTCAGCTATAGTTGACTGATCTAGTTGAGCCAAAATATGATATTGTTTAAAAAGACCTGCATTAAAACTAGCCTTTACAGTGGCTGATAGTTTATGTCGGTACATCGCGATCAGTAGCTCACAAAACAAGTCTCCGAAAAGAGGAAAATAAACTTTCTAAGAATACAAACTTTTAACTGGAAATTTTAGTCAAAAATCTGCACCATTTTATTTAGCTGGTAGTATTTCTAATTACTTTTTAAATAATGTAGTTTGAGAATACTAAGTAAACTTACATATACACTGGAACGTAATGTCCACCTTTACCTCCACCACCACCGAATCCACCTCCTTGGGCGCGCAAAATAAGGCCTAAAGCAGCCAGTTTCTCCAAATGCCCGGCTTTAACATTAGAACCATGTTGGGACATTATAATCGCGAAACCAAACAGCAGCATTGCCAAGCGAATCGATGAACGAATCATTGTGCTTAAAATTTATTCCAGACTAAGTCAAGTAAATCCGGTGTAAAAATTGTCACAACTAATCGGAAGGTTTGGGATGTTTCAACTGATGGTTAATCCCGATTTTGAAACGGTTTATATATGATATTTCAAAGAAATAAATGCCAAAATTACCTTGTATCTAATTTTAAATATGATAATAACAATAAGGTGAAACTGATTTCCTGTTATTATCCATAAGTTTTGTTTACTTTTTGACGGAATGTTTTAGATATGATTGCAGGAATAAGGATAAATGCTAACAGCTACCAATAAAATAAATAGCTAAAAAAATTCAAGTAAAAATATTCAAATTATATGTTGATATATGTGCACTGGAAATAGCACTTTCAACATTTTAGATTATAGATACATGTATATTTTAAAGGGCAAGTCTCATTTAAAATGAATTTTTAAATTTTGCAGATATTCCTTTTGGTATATCCAGCGTTTTAAAGGAAAAATTGTAAATTACTATTGTATTTATACGTAGTAAGTAATAGACACTTTTAATGGCGTGTTGAAATTTATTCGATTTATTTGAGACTTGCCCTTTAAACAGTTAGGAGAATTTAAACCGGAAGATTTTGAATATTTAGTCCCAAATAATCCACGTAAATGATAATTTGTTAAAGCTTTGATAAGCCATTTTATAGATACCTCATTGTCCAACTATTCTAATTTTACAATGACTTTTTTATTGTGTTGTTTACGCCAATTAAGAACTGTAATTTTTTACTTCAAGTTCAAAACCAACTTAGGAACTAAAGAATCGGATATAAAATGTAACAAAACCATAATGAAGGGAACCGATTTGTATATTTTATCCTTTAGACTTGTATTTCCGGTTTAGCTGGTATTTACTAAACGGGTTGCAAATCTATACTAGATTTATTTTTGAATATTCGGCCATATTTCTTCAACAATCAGAAATTAACACATTTTATGTTTCGTAAATTGTTTAGAAACTCGTGTCTTCAGACACATTGATTATCGCAACGATTTAAAAGTTGATAATAATTCTATGGACAAATATTGAAATTGTTTAATGTTCCATAAACATTCTTTGTACGCGTAAATGTGAAACAACCGTGAAACCGCCAGACAACTCTTAAATAAATGTAAATTAGGTGCGCAACTGCAGTGCATGTAGGTATTTAGGCCTAATAGGGAATCAGAATATTTTATAGTTGAAACTCCAAGGAAGATCAAGCTAGGGAAGTTTGGCGAAATGTTATAACTACGATGCCTCAAAAATCTCAAAGCGTAGGAGCCCAAGTACGTTTCTGACGCATATCGTACTGAGGCAAAGGACAACTCTACCTCTGGCGTCTGACGAGGAATAGGTAGGGAAATGACGTGATGCGCCCCGATCATGCTCAGTCAAAACTAACGCCAAAAAATACGCACGTGCCCTGCTAAGCTTTTCCAGTGAGCACGTATAAGAAGGAGAGTCAAAGAGGGAAGGTTACTGAAACGGCACAGCCCGATATCTCTCTAACGTGCACCTACCTCGGTGCTCGGTCGAGAACCCAGACTTCACGTGATCCGTTAAGAATACTGGCAGCAGTAAACAAACTATTCTAATTTATTTCCTCTGTCGCGCCGATGGCCGATATGTCCGGAACTCTAATACCGAGCAACAGTTTTAAAAGGGGGTCTGATGGAGAATTTGGTCTCTCTGAACCTCCTCCTCCTAATACGTGCTCACTGGTTTTGCGAAGAGAAACATTAATACTAACCAAAATTATCTTCCTTGAGCTTCTCTGGTTACACACAATGATCACTGTATCGTAAAGATTCCTGTATATTTTCAAATGATGCGTTATGTAAGATTTTCGTGGGCGTCAGACAATGCAATTTTGAATTTTCTATAGAACGCCTTGAAAAAATCCATTTAAATCAATCGACAGTCTGCTATGGGCGTCAATCCATGCGAATCGATAATCTCAATAATTCAGCGCATTCAAATATAGGTTTATGTTTATATTCGATTTAAGAACAGTATCAAAGATTTATCTATTCATTCGCCGGTTCTTTTATTGAATTAGTATACCTATTTTCCAGTCGAAAGGTTTGATTAAGTGGTTATTTTTGATACGGGCCTTGGGTGGGTTTGATTTATTTAATTTAGGTTTAGATTTTGAAATATAATTTTTTGTCACGTAAACGCATCGCAAATAATCTAACATCATTTATTGTGTCGTTTGCCTCCCTAATTTTGTGCTGCTTACCTTTCAAGCAACATTTTGTGTTATTTTCTTCTACAATAACCAGTTGACAAACATCTATGAAACTTCTTGGTGCCAGTGGCGTCGCTAGGCCTTTTTTTGGGGGGGGGGCTATAGCCTCCCAAATTCCAAACTTAGCCGCCGCCCCCCCCCAAAAAAAATCCGTAAACCCTACCAAAAATTGCTGTTGGCATCCCATAATATATATTTAAAAAAATTATAATGATAGATTCGTTAAGTTTCATCTCAGCAGATGTGAATTTCAATATCAAACAGTACAATTTTGAAGAAAAGAACAGATGGAGACAAGTAAAATGTTTCATGTTCTTTCGAAGGGAGTCCTAATAGTGTGGACTAAAAGCTAACCAAAACTAAAAATAAACTTAAGATGAGTGAAAATCCTTCATAATCGGTTCCGTTTTTACCAATAAAAGGTTGTATATTTTTAAAATACGAATAATTTCACGTTGACACAAAATTACGTAGTTTTAAAGTCCTACACATTATCCAATGAACCCATTATGCAATTTTGTTTATTAATTTCTTATAATAACTAGTTTGCCCAGATTTAGCCCCCCAAATTTCAAACCCTAGCTATCTTACATGAAATAGCCCTCTCATAGTTTTTCATGTCAAATGACACAAATTCCATTTTAGGTTAAAAATTTAAAATAAAATTTATTAGATATACTTTTATAAAATTGTTAATTTTTACATAACAAGGGATTAATGACACACAATACATAAATGGATATAAAACATATTACATTATTTACATGACACACAAAAATAAATAACAGAGTTAGTTTGTGCCTTAATCATTCATGTCGTAAAAACTGGGCTGTTACGATTGACGGATTATGTTAGGACTTAACCTACCACATTCCGTGTCCCCCATGTCCACCGTGACCGTGAAAGATCTCGTGCCCACCGCCACCTCCTCCATGATGTACTGGCTCGTGAAAACCATGTAACATTTCGTGACCTCCCCCACCGTGTCCTCCCATGAAGCTAAAATCATGGTGCATGTGTTGCATGCTTTCAGCCATTCCACCATGTCCGTGACCCTGACCCCCGTATCCGTAAGCTTGACCACCATGACCGTGTCCATGTCCTCCCATTCCTTGACCGTGCCCGTGTCCATAACCTCCGTGTCCGTATCCATGACCCCCTCCGTGGTTGAAACCGTGTAGTTTTATAGGAACCTCTACGAAGGAATTGCCTCCGCCGTGACCTTTACCTCCACCACCGCCATGGCTTTTATGGATTACAATTTTGACGTCTTGCTGGACTTTTTTGTGACCACCTCCTCCCCCTCCGCCGCCACTAGAAATGAAAAAAAGACAAATGTTCAAAACCATTTCATGGGGGAATGGACTTTCAGATAATAGTTCACCAACATCTAAGCTTTTTCTACTATAGGGAATATTCACATTAAGCCTGTGCCTTATTTACAGTAGGTTTTCCTTTATAATGCTTAGAGGGGTGCGGTTGTTGTACTATTACCGTTTATCTCAACAAGTTTTGATCGAAAGGAGAAAAATGGTACAATCTAGAAGGGAAGTGTTACTTATCTAAAAGAGGGTCCCTTTACACTGCATGCGGGGATGGTGGCTATACTAACAATTATCGTTAATCTCAACAAGTTTTAATGGAAAGAAGAAACCTTGTAACTCCTCCAACAAGTGGGGAGAGAATTTGCAATCTCTACAAAGGGGTTTTTTCCTCAAAGGTTTTTCTCCTGGGACCATCTTGATCCAAGGCTTAAGCTCTAACCGCTACGCCACCCCGTTAATTACCAACTATAGTACTACTTGACCTAATACCAAAATAATGTGTCGATCATTTTACTTCAGCCATAAGAATTGAAACCTTTAACTGCAAATTTTAATGAAAAATCTGCACCATTTTAATTAGCTGCTAGTAATTCTAATTACTTTTAAAATAATGTACTTTGAGAGCACTAAGTATACTTACATATGTACTGGAACGTAATGTCCACCTTTACCACCTCCACCACCGCCTCCAAATCCTCCTCCTTGGGCGCGCAAAATAAGGCCTAAAGCAGCCAGTTTCTCCAAATGTCCGGCTTTAACGTTAGAAACATGTTGAGACATTATAATCACGAAACCAAACAGCAACACTGCTAAGCGAATCGACGAACGAATCATTTTGTGCAATATTTATTCCAGCTACACCGGTGTAAAATTTGTCACAACTAATCGAAAGGATTGGGATGTTTCAACTGATGGATAATCCCAATTCGAAACGGTTTATATATGATATTTAGAAAAAAATGTCAGAATTACCTTGTATCTAATTTTAAATATCATAACAACAATAAAGTGAAACTGATTTCCTGTTATTATACATACGTTTTGTTTACTTTTTGACGGAATGTCTAGATATGATTGCACGAATAGGGATAAAGCTAGCAGTAAAATAAATAGCTTAATTTTTTATGTAAATTCAAATTATATGTTGATATATGTGCACTGGAAATAGCACTTTGAACATTTTATATTATAGATCTAATTTAAAGACGATTGGGGAAACATTGAAATAAATCGGAAGATTCGGAATATTTAGTGCGATATACTCCACGTCAATTTCAAAGCTTTGATAAGAAAGAGTATTAGTGTATGTACGTACACATTTTTTAGATGCACATTGTCTAACGATTATAATTTTTCAATTGCTTTTTTATTAAAAACTGTAATTTTTACTTCATATAGAAAACCAACTTAAGAAATGAAGAATCGGATATAATATTGAAAAGTAATCCTTTTTTAATTGTTCTTTTCGGACAAAAATTGGACTTTCTCCAAATAAGACATGCATTTTCAAATTACCTACTTTTAGCCTATTTTGTATATTTACTACGATTGTCTTTTATGAAGTGACAACAACCAACACCTATCGTGGACTACAAAAGCTGTAAGTAAAAAATCTGACTGACTGACTTATTCATCAACGCCTTGCCCAAATCGCTTTACCTAGCAGCTAAAGTTTTTGCTTGTACCTTTCTTTTAAGTGATAGGTACCATGAATTATTTTCTCAAATCGCATCCATATTAGAAAATGGCGGCTATAAATTGCAAGCTATATTTTATAGTGTATAACAGATGTATGCTGTTTAGTTTAATTTTCCGCCATATTTTGAACTCGCAGACTCACAATGTAACCTGATAACCATTAAGGGAAAAGATTTGTACATTTTCTTCTCTTAGACCTGTATTTCCGGTTCAACTGGTATACAATAAACTGGTTATCAATGTATAACATAGGTGAAAGGTTTATGTTTGATAATCCGGCCATAGATCTTCACCAATCAGAAATCTTCCATATTTTATGTTTTGCATATTTTTTTAGAAAGCTCGTGCCTTCAGAAGTTCAGACACATTCATTGATTATCGCAACGATTTAAAAGTTGATTATTTTTCTATGGACAAATATTGGAATTATTTAATGTTCCATAAACATTCTTTGTACGGGTAAATGTGAAACAACCGTGAAACACCGCCAGATAATTCATAAAAAATGTAAAGTGGGTGCACATCTGCAGTGCATGTAGGTATTTAGGCCTAATCGGGAACTTTATAGATGTTACGCTAAGGAAGATCAAGCGAGGGAAGTGTGGTGTAATGTTATAACTATGATCGCCCAAAAATCTCCCGTCGTCGGCGCCGATGTGCTAGTGCGCAGTTTTCTGATGCATCGTACTGAAACAAAAGGAAAAATCTACCTCCGGCTTCTGAAGCATCGTATTTAGTCAAACGACGATTCTACCTCTGGCATCTGACGCATCATACTGAGGCAAACGAAATTCGACCTCTGGCGTCTGACTGTCTGAGGCATCGTACTGAGGCAAACGATGATTCTACCTCTGGCGTCTGACGCACCGTACTTAGTCAAACAAAAATTCTACCTCTGGCGAATACGTAGGGAAAGTACGCGTTACGCTCCAATCATGCGCAGTTAAAACTAAAGCCGAAAAAAGACACCTGCCCTTATACGTTTTACAGATGAAACTTCCCTCGCTTGATCTTCCCTGGTTTCAAGCAAGAATCATTGTATCGTAAAGATTCCTGTATATGTTCAAATGATGCGTGATATAACATTTTCGTGGGCGTCAGACAATGCAATTTTGAATTTCCTATTGTACACCTAAAATAAATCCATTTAAATCAATCGACAGTCTGCTATGGGCGTGAATCCATGCGAATAGATGTAATCTTAATAATTCATCGGATCCAAATATGGGTTTATGTTTATATTCCATTTAAGAACTATATCAAAGATTTCTCTATTCACTCACCGGTTCTTTTATTGAATTAATTATGCCTATTTTCCAGTCGAAAGGTTTCATTAAGTGGTTTATTTTTCATACGGGCCCTGAGTTGATAATTCGTGTTTAGATTTTCAAATAAATTTACGTCTCGGAAACGTATTGTAAGTAATATATAGGTTATCTTCGAAATTTTATAACCGCCAAAACAAGGCATCAACTATATATTACGTAGTAATAAATTTTGTTTCTAAAAATAAGTATTTTATTTTCTAGTTTCGCCAAATAAAGCAATTGCAATATTTTCTATCTTCCAATTTAAAGATAGCCGTGTTTAATTGCAAACTGCGTTTCATGGCTCTTTCGCTAAAAAAGAGAGGTTTCAATTTTAACATAATTTATGTTGTCGTTAGCCCACCTGTTTTTGTGCTGCTTTTCTTAGCTCAAAGAATGCCAACATATCGTATTATTTTATTTTCCACTGACAAGCTGGCAAGCATGTTTGATCTTTCTTGTAGCTATCTTACATAAAATAGCCCTTCCAAACTTTCTCATGTCAAATGACACAAATTTCATTTTAGGTTAAAAATTTAAAATAAAATTTATTAGATATACTTGTATAAAATTGTTAATTTTTACATAACAAGAGATCACCAATACCACACAATACACAAATGGATATTAAACATATTACATTATTTACATGACACACAAAAATAAATAACTGAGAGCTAGTTTGAGCATTAATTGTTCTTGTCGTAAAAACGGTGTTGCAACGATTCACGACATACGATATTACTTAACCTACCAAAATCCGTGTCCACCGTGTCCACCATGACCACCTTCGTGTTCGAAACTGATATGTCCACCGTGACCGTGATGCATCTCATGACCACCGTGACCAGGAAAGATCTCGTGGCCACCGCCACCTCCTCCATGATGCACAGGCTCGTGAAAACCATGTAACATTTCGTGACCTCCCCCACCGTGTCCTCCCATGAAGCTAAAATCATGGTGCATGTGTTGCAGGCTTTCAGCCATTCCACCATGTCCGTGACCATGACCCCCGTATCCGAAAGCTTGACCACCATGACCGTGTCCATGTCCTCCCATTCCTTCACCGTGCCCAAATCCTTGACCTCCGTGTCCGTATCCGTGACCCCCTCCGTGGTTGTAACCGTGTAGTTTTATAGGAACATGTACGAAGGAATTGCCTCCGCTGTGACCTTTGCCCCCACCACCATGACTTTTATGGATTACAATTTTGACGTCTTGTTGGACTTTTTTGTGACCACCTCCGCCTCCTCCGCCGCCACTAGGTGGTTTGAGGCTGCTAAATGAAAAAAAAAATGTTCAAAACCGTTTCTTGAGGAAATGGGACTTACACATGGTATTTCATTTCAGATAATTATTTATAGATAGAGATATGAGGTTTTACCAACATCTAAACCTTTTCTACTAAGAGATATTCACTCTAAGCCTGTGACTTCTGTACAGTGGGTCCCTTTACAATGCAAATTGGGATGGTGGCTATATTAATTGTCATCGTTAACCTCAACAAGTTTTGATGGAAAAGAGAAACCTGGTAACACCTCAGACGAAAAATCCCTTAACAAGTAGGGAGAGAACCAGCAATCTCTATGCAGAAGGGTTTCTTCCCACGTTTTTCAAACGGACCATCTTGCCGCAAGGCTAAAGCTTAACCGCTATGCCAACCCATTAATTTCCGGCTATAGTGCTACTAAACGTTCCGGTCAAACCACATGGCTGTATAAAATATTCGATAAGTACTTACACATGTACCGGCACAAAATGTCCTCCATGTCCGTGACCACCACCACCTCCTAAGCCTCCTCCTTGCGCCCTCAACACCAACGCCAAGGCCGCAAGTTTCTCCATATGTCCAGCTTCAACACTAGGCATGTAGCTCACCACAGCTAGTACCGAAACAACAATCGCTAATCCAACGTGAAGTTTCATTCTTGTTTTATCAAATTCTCACTAATCCAGATCAATCACGATAGTAGTGATGTTTCTATACAAGAGCTTGATTCGTTATGATCCTTCAAATCCGGTGTATTGCTTTATATAGGACACCTATAATAAATTCTTGGAAAAACAAAGGAATTGCTCTGCTAAATTTAGAAAGGGAAAGGATTTGGATACTAAATATCTAAAAAATTTAATGTAATCCCGAGAATTTAGGCTTTTCCACTGAATACTTTTGGGAACGTAAGCAGTTGGGCGGGCAGCAGGAAAAGTGTATCCATTTCTTGTGGGAGGAGATATACATTAGAATTTTAAATTGTTTTTTATTAAAGGGAAAGTCTTATTTATACGATTCCGTTCGGACCCAATTTTACTTTTAATTGTCGACTGAATCCGAGTAGGCAAAATTTAGTTTCCATCTTCGAGTACTCAGGATTAAGCAACTGTAAACAAACGGCTTATATTATGAAGAAACCCTAATAATTGTCTTAATTATTGTCCTATTCTTAATGAGACTTCACCTTTAAAATAAAGAGTTAAATTGTCAATGCGTCAGGAAAGACGATTTCTTGAGTTTTTCCTATTTTTTTATGGGTTTCTTTTACTTTGGCCGAGATTCGCTCCGACGGTCACGAGACAGTGTGAAATACATTTTTTTCAACATGGTGATATTTACGTGGTCGCCAAAAAAGGGCCCTATTTTAGAATTTCCCTTCAAAGGGACCAGTGGTTGAGAATACTCATTTTAGAAAATAGATATGTAGGTATACACGAGCGTTGGATTCAGAATTTCTTATGAACAGGAAAGTAGATTGACTTTATCTTGACAGCAATGGTAACTCAAATAATGTAAAAAAATGTAAACGTAAAAAGTATAAATCAACACGCGCGGGAATTATTAAGTGGAGAGGAAGAAGTGTTTCAAAGAGTTAATTCAAGTGTATCGGTTTCGTTTCTTGTTATAAGGATACGGCTAACTCAGTGAGTAATTGTGTTTATCTAATATAGGAAGGTACATATACTTTTCTTTGTTATAAATTTAGCGAATGGTAATGTAATTTTAATTTAACTTGAGTAATTGATCATGATTGTGATTATTGAAAAATATTTTTTTTCATATGGCTTTTACATCATGAAGCGTAAGAATATGTTTAAAATGTTAAATATTTCATTGTCTTTTAGACGTGTGATATGATGATATTGAACAATCAATGTGAGAAAATTGATAGCGCATAAGTAAGTTTGTGGAATCACAAAGTTGATTGAGAAGAAGTATAAATATTAAATTACATATTTTCTTGGTGCAAAGGAGTGTTTGGTCAATTTATATCGTTCATTTGCAACACCAGCTACAAATTAGAACCCATAGCGCCCATGCATCACCAATGAACAGTATACCAAGAGGTAATACGATATGTCATGCATGATGCAAGACATTGTGATTCAAAAGTGTAATTAATACTTTGCCAAAACACTTTAATAGTTTAATTGTTGTTTAGACTTGGATTGAAGTAGGAAAATGCGTTCATTTTAAAAATGTAAAGTTTAGTTAAAACAGGAATAGTAATAAAGTGTGTGTTCTTCCATTGTTAGACTAGTTTGAAGTTAATAGTTCTTTTATTCGAATCAAGTTAACATCGTTATTTAAAGGTATTGTTTATAATGTCCACTCTCGTACTTATACACTTTGAACTACTTTACATTATAACCTTAGGCACACTGCTTTCTTCCTTCAAAAGTAGAACTCGGCATTACTTATCAATTACCCACGTCATTTTACCTTTATCCGTACTTGAAAATTATCCACAGAACTTGCATGTTAAATCGTATTATATCTACAACTTTGTTTATATATAATCGCCCATCCACCAATTTGTGGAAAATGGATGAAAAATGCCGAGCTCTATTTGAAACAGTACACATCTGCTAGATAAAGACTCATTAACGTTCTTAGATTGGAGGCTATTGAAATAGTCTGAACAAGATTGGAGGCTATTGAAATTGTCTGAACAAGATTGGAGGCTATTGAAATTGTCTGAACAAGATTGGAGGCTATTGAAATAGACCCAACCAACAAATCTTTTGAATTTTTATAACGGCTCAGATCTCGAGCTCGGGTTTTGAGGTGCGAAAGGGATAACCTGATTGGCTTGATTTTGCCATGCGCAGAACCCGTTTTACCCCAAGAGTCAGACTCTAAACCAATCAGAAAAATTAGATATTTATTTTCGTCGCTCAACGACAGACGGTACTACAGTCAACTTTGTTAGTCACGTGATCCTATCCCTTAGATGGAGACGAGACCAAGCCAACTTGTTCATTTGTTGATTGGGTCTATTGTCTGAACAAGATTGGCAGGCTGATATGTATTTCTCCACATGTGTGCCAATTTTCCTGTTTAAGGGGAATATGTTTGGGGGTCTGTACCTCCGAGACCAAATGTTTTAGACCCCATGTTCATTGACACTTTCACTGAGTCTGACCCAAATCTTAATTCATCCTTGAGCTCCATCATTGCAATGCAAAAGTTGGTACGCAGTTTATGCGCTTCATTTCAACACCAGCTACAAATCAGAACGCAAAGTGCCACGAGATCTCCAACGAACAGTACACCAAGAGGCAAGACGATACTTCTAAATGACATAGTAAGTTTCGGAAACTGATTGTTCTTTCGTGATTCTTTCATACAGTAAAATGCTCTTTCGAATCTATCCTCATATTCATGGTAAAAAAGACCCGCGTCAACGTATCTTGAAACACTGCAGTAAGAAAATGTTTAACAAATTTGTTACAAAGGTAAAAATTCCAAGAAATATCAGGGATAGATTTAAATTTAGAAGTAGGAATGGGAAACAGAGTAATCTGGGCGCGCGTCAAAGTCCACAACCCCCTTCCACGGGACGCAGGGGTATGAAAGAAGAGGCGGGTCATAGCGACAGAGGTAAAAAGGAATTACGTATTTTGCGCCGTCCCCGTCAGCAATGTCATCAAAACGTAGTTTAAGTGAGCCAATAAGATAATTTAAACTTTTCGTTACGTGTTGGAAGGAGGGGCTCTAAAATGGGCTATGAGTAAATACTAACCGTTCTCCGTTCCTACTTCTGGAAATATAAAATATATGTATTCATACTTATCATAGAATATTCTTTTAATTGTTTCATTCATGCCTTTTCTCGTCGGTATACTGTACAAAACTGTTGATAATTTATCTCTTGATAGATGGAAATATCAGAAGCCGATTAGGCTTTACACATGAAGTACGTAATATGTGCCTGGGGGAGCTACACGATATTCTCCAAGCTCCTAGGAAAGAACCTCCCCTTACGCGGAGGGAAATAGTTCAGTAACGCGGCTCCTTCGGATCCATCCGATCCTTCCGCCTAAAGAACCGATTTACCACGTACCTAAATTCGAAAACTACTATAAAGATTGAGTAGGGTGTCTAAAATATTCTTTAGATAAAACTATTCACAATACCAAAGATTATTTGGGAGTAAGGCGTTAAAATGTTATAAAACTGGGTAGCTTTTGCTTGGACTATTTAAGACGCCGTGCATCTGTTTTTTAACGAGGTATTTTTTCTGTTGTCGCCGTTACGGCAAGCCCGGCCGCCGGCGACTCGAGATGCGCCGCTCGGCCTCAGCCGCTGATATCTAGCCAAGGCTTAGTGTAGTTTTCGTGTCTAATTTTATTCACAGAGCTATTTTTCTGTTGAAATTAGGGTACTACTATAAATATTGAGTAGTGTCTGAAATATTCTTTAGTTAAAACTATTCACAATACGAAAGATTATTTGGGAGTAAGGCACGAAGATCTTATCAATCACGGTAGCTTTTTCTTGGACTTTTAAGACGCCGTGTATCTGTTTTTACGAGGAATGTTTTCTATTCCCGCGGCTACGGCGAGCTCAGCCGCCGGCGGCTCGGAAATCGGGATACCGCTGATACCTAGCCAAGGCTTAATTTAGGGTAGTTTTCGAGTCTACTATTATTCGCAGAGCTATTTTTCTGTTGAAATTAAAAAAAAAATCTTATAATATTTAGTTGAAGACTTAATTAAATGACTCAAAATTTTCGAAACTTGAGCTTTAAAACGTTGAATATAATATAACGACTAACGAACGATTACGGTATTTTGCCTTCCGAGCTTTCCGGTTATGTCGACGGCGAGGTCGAGTCGAGGTCCCATGCAAGAAAATAGTAATAACCGTCGCCGATTGGTCTGGCATTAAAGCGGTTATCTACGGTTAGGGGCTTATGATTGGTTAAAAATTTTTTTTTTTCGTCTGCTTAGTTTTACTTCGGGAATGTCATGAAATCCATGGCCAAAGCTATGGAAAAGTGGGACTTACGTACTTTATGTGTGAAGCATAATCCGCTTTTGGAAATATCGGATCGTCGGTTGACAAGCTTGAAGGTTGGAGAACCGCTTTAAGAATGCGAGTTTTCTATAAATCTTAACTGTTTCCCCCTTAAAAATCTCATTCCAAGACTTTTCAGAATTAGGTTCTGTTTTGTATATTCCGCCTGTTCTTCTAGCTTGATCAAGAGTCGCTCGCTCAATTTTCAAATGAGAATTCTAAAATCTTAAATACTTAGAACACATTTCAATTGAAATCCAATATAGTAGAATCACCTGAAGTAATTTATGAATGAAACTTTGGTTTTCCAAAGAAAATTTGACGTTGGGTTTTTGAAGAAGGTCCTGAATGCTGTCTATATACGTTGCACGTTGAGCCGAGGAAAGTTCAGAAAATAAGTTTGATTTGAAAAACAATGATATTAATGTTGAACCAAAAAGACAAACGGTCCAAAGTATTCGATTTGTTAAACTTTTTCCCAAAATATCTGTTATATTTCAGATATTAGAATACTTGCTAAGTTTAGTAAGTACCTTAACACACCATTGAACTGACAACAAAGGGTGCTGATTACTGTAACAAGTGCATCAAGTGTTCTTCCTATTACAGATTTTCGAGAATGTCGATGGTGAATCCCCATGTAAGTGCTTATACCAGAGAAAAGTGAAGTGAAGAAAACATATAATGCCAGAATCAACCACACCTACAAAGTATAAAAGTGTGTGTGTTAAAAACCACATATGTGTTAAAATAGATTTAATTTTAGAAGTAGGAATGGAGAACGGTTAATATTCACTTCAGTCCCACTCATAGCCCAGTATAGAGCCCCTCCCTCCAACACGTAACGAAAAGTTTAAATTATCTTATTGGCTCACTTAGACTACGTTTTGATGACGTTGCTGACGGGGACGGCGAAAAATAAGTAACCCGCCTCTTCTTTTATACCCCTCCCCTTTCCACGGGAAGGGGTGAAGGAGGGTATGACGAATGCCCACATTACTCTGTTCTCCATTCCTACTTCTGAAATTAAATCTATTCCTTGTTATATAATCACATAGAAGATATAGTTTTAATAACCAATCGCATATATCTTATAATCTATAGTATTGGTTATATAATAACGGATAAAATATATTTTAATTACCGCTTTAACTGAACGTCATTGGCTGTGATCTCTTATGGCTTTGCGTGGTTAAATGCTTACCCAATTTTCAAAAATGTGTAAAATATAATAGTATCCGTAATGAGGTTTTATTGGTCCTCCTGATGCTATGTTTACATCTTCGAACAAAAACAAGCCACCAAAGTCTACAACATTGGGTAGTTCTGAATCCAGTAATGGTATATAGGGCCAACCCATGTCTGTTTCCTATTGCATTAAAAATCAATACATATAATTTCGATTTTTATAAAAAGATAATATATTGTTTAAGACATACATTTTGTAAAATGCCTTTTAATGATCTTTTTGGATGTTCTAATTGGTTCAGTGGTTGAATCTCAAATCTTGATTTCGACTGACGAAGTTCAAATCCCCTAGAACATATTTTTAAATTTTATAACAGCCAAAGTTTTAAGTAAAATTATTCGTGTGTACTTACCAAGTTACGTTGCACTTCTCTATTACCGTTAGATACATAAGTTTATGAGCACCCCGTAATTTTAGAGGTTGAAATTTTTCAATAAAGAGATGGGATTTATATTTTTCAACCATAACCCGAATAGCATTTCTATTCGCTAACTCCATTTAATCTTAACCTGAGACTTACTTAATATTTTGTAGAAAGTCTTATGCCGTGTTGCATTAATGAAAGGCTGTGTTTCTCTTCGGTCCTACAGACCCACTTTCCGTGTTCGAATCCGTTATTCAAACATTTCCACATATTCTAAAACAAACTTTGCTTGTACAGAAAGAAAATGAACCACAGGAGGCGCACCTTCACATTTTTTTAAAGGGATAATGTTCTGTCTTGTCAGTTAAATATGAAAAGGGACAAAGGCTAATTATTGGAGAAATAATATACTGTATTTGTAATTCAATTAAGATAGATAAGATTTTTCTCAAAAGGTTCCTTGCAGGCCATGAAGTTCTAGTTACTTTCTTCCCTTCATTTCGTTTCAAATTTTATGCTTATATTTAGTTATCTCCTCGCAGTTTACTTTAATTTTATAACAATCAATCAATCTTTTACAATACAAGTCTTCTCAGTTTTTGAAACCTTTCCACTCTGCAGAAGTGTAAGTTGTATTTAAACGTCAAACGGCACAATGATATATCGTTTATGTAATGAAACTTATAACAAATATTCTCTGCCTAAACGTTGTACTTTCATTAGTCCTTAAGTTAGCGTTATCGACAAACTCAGGTAGGCAACGCTTCGATGAGTTTCATGAAATAGTCTTTATGCGTAGTTTTAACGTAAATATTGATTGATTGCAAAATACTTTCAAAGAAAGAAAAATAATCCATCTGTACCATCATGCGTTACTCAAAATGATTTTGTAAGCATTCAAAATTGAGTTTTGAATGAAAACGACTGAAATTTTATAAATTGTAAAGTTCACAAATTCTCTGAATAGTTTGCCAAACTACCTGAATTTTCAAATGGTAGTTCCGAATGAAGTATGCTAATGCATTTTTATTATAAACAAAAGCATAAAATATTGCAAAGTATAGTTTTCCTTTTATTGAATGTATCTTTCGTTTGAGCCTTAAGCTAAGCCATACTGTGAGATTTCTATTAGTATTTTTAAATGGCAAGTTTCATTTTACACTATAAAATACCCCTGTGTCGATAAGGGTTCGATACTTTTGTAGGATTTTTATTGTCACTAATTAATATGACAATAAAAAATAAATCTGTCACTTATATGCATTACGTTTTTCGTTATCAAAAGGTAAATTTCGTTATATCAGAAGGGAGAAGGGAGATATTAGAGCCTGCTATGGTAACGAGAGTCCGACCAACCTCAAGAAAACCGCGAAAACTTTGCGCAAGTACACAGCTTTTAAGCAATTTACTGCACATATAGAAGTTCTCCGCGGTATCAGGCGGCCTATTTGTCTGCTAGATTTTCATTCTCCAAAGGCTTAGGGCTGACGATGTTTAGTTCTTGTGTAATTATAACCTCAAGTATGTATTTTAGTGAAACTAATTTTTATTTTTTAATATTAATTCAGAATAATTAGTTTTCATCTATTTATTACCTTCAAATTATCTGATTTTGCTATGTTCTCAATCCCCCCCTCGCACGAGTATTGCTCCCGGTTTTTCAAGGTCTCTCTCGCATAGCTTTGGCAATGCATGGCGACCAGGGTGGGAAATAAGGATTTTTTTAAACTGGACATTGGGCCAGCGACCCCTCTGGCCTGGAATAAATAAACTGGTCCATGACCACTGGCCAGGGCGCGTCGTCTGCTAAATTGAAGAAGTGGATAATTAAAATATATGAGCTAAATTCTGGACTCTGGAAACCCTTGAATTTTCTTAGTGGTCCTGTGGACCACTGACCCCCCTCCGATTTAATTTTTAAACTGGTCCAGGCAATTTTTAAACTGGTCATTTGCCCTGTGCCACCGCCTTATTTCCCACGCTGATGGCGACAGGAATACCATGTGTTCGGGGCTTTTCATCCCCGTCACTCCGATTTGGATATTTTTTAAAGTAAACACTTATTTGGTGACTCCACCAGAACGAACTCTAGTTGAATCCTCAAAAAAAGGATAAATAGACTCCGCCTCCTCCTAAGCCCGAGATGGTGCCTTAGTTTAAGGAGGTGGCGCGCGGTGCTTTAGGCATGGTGCAGGTGGATAGCTTAAGTCTTTAGAAGGAGTTGTCTGCTGCGAGTTCTGCTGTTTATATTTATAAGACTCTCTCACAACTGGAGGTATCATGTATGGCGTCTAGTAAAGAAATTTCGCGCGGTGCTTTAGGCATGGTGCAGGTGGATTGTGGATAGCTTAAGTCCAGGCTTGGAAATAAGGTTGATTTCTGAACTAGTCCTCCGGACTAGTGACCCCTGATGTCTTAAATATGAAACTGGTCCCGGGACCAGTGACCCTTCCCCTATTTATTTTTCTACTGGTCCCAGGCTATGGTCCCAGGACTTGTGGTCGTTCTCTCTTCTAAAAAGATCTCTCTCGGCTTAGGGTAAGGGTTGTATACACAACTGGACTCATGGAGTCGAAATTTATGTTAAAATGAAAATAATTAAAGAGGTCCCCATATCAATTTTTAATAAAAGTAGGTATTAATAAAATAGTCATTGGGACCAGTGACCCTCACGTTTTGAATAAAAAAAGTGGTCCAAGCTATTAATAAACTGGTTTTTGACCTGTAAACCTGTCTTATTTCCTAGCCTGCTTAAGTCTTTAGAAGGAGTTGTCTGCTGCCAGTTCTGTTGTTTATATTTATTAGACTCTCTAACAACTGGAGGTATGGCGTCTAGTAAAGGAATTTTTATCTAATGCTCGCTTTTTAAGCCCCTATTGTTTCACTTTTTTATTATCTTACATATCCCGCACGAGTGTCCTTTCTGCTGGGGCAGCTTGTTCCCTTCTGCTATTAGTATTTTTAAATGGCAAGTTTCATTTTACACTATAAAATACCCCTGTATCGATAGGGGTTCGATACTTTTGTAACATTTATATAGTTACTACTTAATACGACAATAAAAAATAAATCTGTCACTTATATGCATTACGTTTTTCGTTAACAAAAGGTAAATTTCGTTATATCAATACCAATGAACTAAAGTAATTAAAAGTACAGTCAAACCGAATTGCACTTTCTTAGTGCACATTCATTGCAACGCATTAGTTGCTATACACAGTCTATACTTATTCATTTGCAACACCAGCTACAAATCAGAAGGCAAAGCCCCAATACATCACCAAAGAACAGTATACCCAGAGGCAACACGACATTCCGAAATGCGATAATGAGTTTCGGCAAATGATTGTTCTTACGTGATTCTTTCATACAGTTCAATGCTTTATAGAACTTATTTTCATGTTCGTAGTTAAACAGCCCTGCTTCTACATATCTTGAGACGCTGCAATTAGAAAATTTTACTAGGCCGACAATTGCTTTTAAAAATAAATTAATGTTTACAATACCTTTCATAGAATTTTCTTTTAATTGTTTCATTCATGCCTTTTCTGGTGGGAATAGTGTACAAAACCGTGGCAAATTTATCTCTTGATAGGTGAAAATATCGTGTTTTAGGTTGACACTCTTTAACAGCGGAGAACCTCTTTAAAAATGATAGTTTTCTATACATCATAACTGCTTTTCCTCTATAAATATCCTTCCAAGTTTCAAATGATTTCGGATCTTTTTCGTAAATTCCACCGGTTCTTCTAGCTTGATCAATGAACGCTTTCTCGAAATCCAACTGAGACTTCTATAATATAATGCGTCAAACGTTTCAGACGATATTTTAAAAGAATTCTCATTAACGATGTTCACATTTACAGTGAAACGATTTTAGAGTGATTTAAAACGCTTCCAAAATTAATTTGCATAAAAATGATAACCGTGAAAATAATTAAAAAGCGTGTTCTTGATTTAGGCTTCGGAACCAACTTTAAGCTTGTTTCTAGTGAAAGCCTTAGCTTATAGAACCGAAATTCTGAACAGATTCTTTTGAAATCCCCTCAAAATAATAACAAACAGGGTTTAAAACAAGTTGAGCAAACCAGTTTAACATAATTTCATGTGTAAGTGTGAACATAGCTACAGATGACTTACTTGGAGTAAATTGTAAATGAAACTTTGGTTTTGTAAAGAAAATTTGATGTTCGGTTTTTGAAGAACGTCGTGAATACTGTCGATATACGTTGCACGTTGAGCTGAGGAAAGTTCCGAGAATAAATTAGAGTTGAAAAACAATGATATAAACGTTGAAGCAAAGAGACAGACGGCCCAAAGAATTCGATTTGTTAAAGTATTTCCCACAAAATCTATAGATATTGAAAAATTATTATACTTGCTGAGCTTAGTCAGTACCATAAGTTACCGATGAATTGACAACAAAGGGAGCTGATTACTATAACAAAAGAATCAAGTAATCTTTCGCTGAAAGATTTTCGAGATTTTTGACACCGAATTCCAGTGTAATTGCTTAAACCAGTAAGCAATGACGTTGAAAAAATGTATAATGCCATAATCCACCAAACCTACAAAATATATATTTATAAGCAGGCATAGATTTAGTTTTAGAAGTAGGAATGGAGAACAGAGTAATCTGGGCGCGCATCATAGTCCCGGACTCCTTTCCACGTGATGGGGGGTATGAAAGAAGAGGCTGATCATTTGATTTTAGAAGTAGGAATGGAGAACGGTTAATATTTACTTCAGCCCGACTCATAGCCCAGTATAGAGCCCCTTCTAACGAAAATTTTAAAATATATCATTTGTTCACTTAAAGTACGTTTTGATGACGCATCTCACGAGGACGGCGAAAAATACGTAGTTCCTTCTTACCTCTTTCGCTATGACCCGCCTCTTCTTTCATACCCCTCCGTCCCTTGGAAGGGGGTCCGGGACTTTGACGCCCGCCCAGATTACTATGTTCTCCATTCCTACTTCTAAAATTAAATCCCGGGTAGAGTTAAATTCTTACCCAAGTTTCGAAAATGTTTAAAATATAGAAATAGCCGTAATGTGGTTTGATTGGCCCTCCTGATGCTATGTGTACATCTTCGAACAAAAACAAGCCACCAATGTCAACAACACTGGGCACTCGTGAATCCAGTAAGGGTATATAAGGCCATCCTATGTCCGTTTCCTGTATCATACATACAAATGTTTTAATGCTATTTTTACATAAGAAATCATAATTTCTAGCACACTCATACATTTTGCAAAATGCTTTTCAGTGAGTTTTTTGGATTTTCAAATTGTTTCAGAGGAAGAGGTTCAAACATAAAGTCCGATATACGAAGTTTCAGTCCCCTAGATAATATTTTTAATTTTCATAACACCATAACAAAGCATAAAATATCTCAATTTACTTACCAGTTTATGGTGATCTTCTTTACTAGTGCTAGATACATGAGTTTATGGACGCCTTGCAATTTTAGGGGTTTTAATTTTTTCACATAAAGGTGAGATTTGGTTTGTTCAATCATAACCCGAATTGCAGTTCTAGTCGTTAAATCCATTTTTGAACGGTAACTACACAGTTAGAGAAGGTTTAATATTTTTGTGAAAATTGTGTGTGCTTCGATCGAAATAAGCGTTATTGCATGTTCTGTTGAAAACTGGGTTTGCTTCTTTCCTATAAAGTCACCTTTCGTGATCAAAACCGTTATTCAAAAATTTCGAAACATTCTTAATCAAACTTTACAGGCCACCAAACAAAAGGTTCATATTGGAAAAGAAAATGAAGCGAACGAGCTGCAGTTTCACAATCATTAAAGGGAGAGAGTTCTGGTCTGTTAGTTCAGTATGGAAAGGGACGAACCAAATATATTTCGAAAACCATATATTTCTAAACTAGCGTGTACCTTCTCAAAACGTTTATGGTTATGAAATTTCTCTGTTACCCTCTGTCAGAAGTAAGATGAGACTAGAAGTAAAGAGATCTAGCATTGGTAGTAGATCCTGGCACTAGTGAACAAATTTGAGGATTTTATGCCGCTTCCATCGCGCCTGCACTAGAGAGAAAAAAATTGGTCGAGTTCCAAAAACATTTCCTACCCCCTTCCCCTCAACCTAAAGGCGCGGAACACGGACGCGGGTGCTTGAATCTAGTTCGGCCGTCTACCGCCACGAGCGTCTCACGTTTTGGAGGGAAAATTCAGGAACCGCTACCAGAGGGCCAACCGTTGGTGTGTTATCAAGAATTTTCACTTTCGCCAAGTGAAGAATTTGGTTACCTCGATACTTCTAGTCTTATCTTACTTCTGCTTCTATTCATCATCACCCTGTCAGTGTACTTTATTGTTATAATATTCTGTCAATCTTTTATGATATAAGTTTTCTCAGCTTTTGAAATTTTTCCAGTATGCAGAAGTGTAAATTTAATTTCAACGTCAAATATAATGTCAATGATATGTTGCATATGTTATATTAAAAATTCTATGCATAAACTTAGTACTTTCATTAGTCCTTATGTTTGTATTATCAATAAACTCAGGCAACGCTTCCTATATTGTTTCTTGAAATGTTTTCAAGCGTATAATTTTAACGCAGATATTGATTGCTTGCAAAGTAGTTTCAAAGAATGAAAAATAAGCCATCAATACCACGATGCATTATTCAAAGTGAATTTGTAACCCGTCAAAATTAACTTCAAAATTAAAAATATATCTAGTTCAAATGCCTGGAATTTTATGAATTGTAAAGTTCTCAAAGGTTCGAAATATATTAACACGAAAATTAACATTATAAATAAAAGATTAAAATATTAAAAAGTATAGGTAACTTTTTCTTGAATGTGCAATGATCTTTCTTATGACCCTTAACTTAAGACATACTGAAATATTTCTCAGTTTTTATGAAAAGTGTCATATTTACACAATGAAATACACCTCCATCGAATTAATACTATTGAACAAATAAACTCAAATCCCTACAGTTCCAACCAGAAATTTGAAACCGACAATCAAGTTAATAGCTGACACATATCTCCATTATGTTTTGATTTCGTGAACAAAAAGTCCTAATAGAATTTTGCTCTATAAACAACAATAAACTTGAGTTATTAGGGGTACGTTTAAACAGAAATAAAATATATCATATTTTCTTTGTTCTCATTCATTACAACACATAAGTAATTGCACAGTTTATATCTTCATCCAGCTAAAAATGAGGCTGCAAAGTGCCAATGCATCTCCAACGAACAGAATACCAAGAGGCAATACGATACTCCCAAATGTCATAATGAGTTTCGGCAGCTGATTGATTTTACGTGATTCTTTCATACAATTTATTGCTCTATCAAATCCTTTTTCATATTCGTAGTAAAAAAGACCCGCTTCAACATATCTGGAAACGCTGCAAATGTTCAAAAAAGAAAACTAGTTAGAGTGGCTGAAATTTTTTAAACTAAATTTCACAATGGGCCCTTTTCAAACTACGTACACCAAACAAAGACCTTCCTACAGAGGCGAGGCACTATTGAACAATATACCCCACATTATAGAATTAAGATCAAATGTTATATTCAAAATTTAACTAAATAACTATTTTAAATTGGAATTGCAGTGTTAAATTTAGATTCATGATCTTTATTATTTAATATAGATCAAATTAACTAAATTACCTTGACTTTAATTTAAACTTTATGGGCGACTCTTTTGTAAATAAGCATTTTGCTAAAAGCAATATCGTCAATAAAGATGATTTATTTTTAATATTATATTGTATAGAACTCCAACGTACCAGTTCATCAAAGTATTAGTAAAACTATGTGGTGTAACTAGAGATGGGCCGATACCGATCCCTTATCGGTATCGGTAACGATATTTGACTATAACCGATATATCGGTATAGTTTAAAAATGAACAGATATTTCTACCCGATATTTTTTAAAGAAAAATATCGGTTCATTTTTAACCGATCGGTTAAAGTCAAATATCGGTACCGATAAGGATAAGGTATCGGTATCGGCCCATCTCTACAACCTATATTATAACATCTATTTTCTTATTGATATCGGTTAATATATCGGTATCGGTTTAATATCGGTTTATTTGAAAGATTGGGTAAAATATCGGTATCAGTACGTATCGGTTTCCCAAGTATTGAATGATATCGGTATCGGTTAAAATTGGTATCGGCCCATCTCTAGGTGTAACACCAGGCACCATTGTAACCCCGACTTTTGAAAATGGTCTACACCTTTCATAAAATTTCCTTTTGATCGTTTTATTCATTCCTTTTCTGCTGGGTATACTGTATAAAACCGTGAATAATTTATCTCTTGATAGATGGAAATATCGTTTTTTAGATTGACAATATCTAACTTGAGAGAACTTCAATAAGAATGCGCGTTTTCTGTAAGTCTTAACAGTTTTTCCCAAATAAATTTCTTTCCAAGACTTTCCACTAGGGGGTTGTTCATCGAATATTCCAGCAGTTCTTATAGCTTGATCTAAAAACGCCCGCTCAAAATCCAATTGAGAATTCTATAATGCATGAAAATAATTAGTCGATATTTTAAAGGCATTCTCACAGACCACTCGCCTGGAGTAAATTAAAAATGAAACTTTGGTTTTTTAATGAAAATTTGACGTTTGGTTTTAGAAGAAGGTCCCGAATGCTGTCTATATATGTTGCACGTTTAGCCGAGGAAAGTTCAGAAAATAAGTTTGATTTGAAAAACAATGATATAAATGTTGAAGCAAAGATACAAACGGCCCAAAGTACTCGATTTGTTAATGTTGATTCCAAAAAACCTGCAAAACTCGGAAACTAAGGTACTTGCTAAGGTTAAACATTACCTTATTTTACCATTGAACTGGCAACAAAGTGACCCGATTACTGTAAATAGTGAATCAAGTGTTCTTCCACTCAATGATTTTCGAGATTTCCGATGCCGAATCATCGTGTAAGTGCTTATACCAGCAAACAGTGAAGTTAGTAAAACGTACAATGAAAGAATCCACCACACCTATCATAGAAACTTTTTGTCATTAAAATACGTGGTTTCATATATGATAAATATGGAATAATTTGAGAGTTTTGGCTAATGGGTATTACCAAGAAGATATTTACTATAAGAAGGCCTAAAAAAGCGTCCGGTGCTCTCGTGATAGTCGACAATCCCTCTTAATGGGGGGGGGAGTTAAACCGGAGGCGGCACTTAATATTTTATCTTACTCTATGTTTTCCACCATCTTTCTCTTTTACCTTTTCGTTAAGCCTTGGTTTGGTTTTTGGAACTCACGAAATCACAAGTACAGTACACTTGATTCTATTTAGAAATAATTATAGAACAACTATTTTCACGTAGAGACACATTCAAAATCCATCAAGTTAGGTTCAAAGCCTTTAACTAACTTGTTAATGTCAAGTAAAAACAACTGTCATACCGTTTCAGAACCTCTGGCCAGAGGGGAAAAAGGGGAAAAACTTGTACAACCAAGCTTGGTGAAACCAAAAGTGGATGAGAGGAAAAGTATGAAAATGGCCAAAAGTCGCGAGTCATCAGAGTTTCGCCGTAGTTGACCGTTTCATTGGCGTAGCTATACTGGGCCTGTTCACTCCCTTAAAATAGGTCTTCTGTTAATTCGCGGTTACGCGGTTACAGTCGTCTGCTATTGTGTATGCTAGAACATCCTCAGGTTGTGTTTGAAGTCAGGACAGAGTAGCTGGTAATGTTTTAAAAGGTATTTGAAGGTGTAATATGGATTTAAGTAAGGTTATCGAAGCAATAGAAGAACACATAAAACTAGATACGTTTAAAAAAAATCTCGGTAATTTAGCTATACCGTGAGCAGCTTGCGTCGTGATTCGCGTGATCGAGTGGGCTATGGTTAAACCAAGGAGCATAAATGTCTAAACTACTTTCAGTCGCGAGTTTGTAAGTCCATCAGTCACTAGTAAACTAAATAGTTATTGGTGAAACTTTGATGTCCGCGTTTTTTAACACAGGCTCTATGGCCATTGTCATACTTTCCCTCTCATCCACATTTGGTGAAACCCAGGAAATTTCCCGAAAATGCTCAGCTCTGCCTCTGGCAGCCTCCATGTACTGTTTACTTTGCTCGAGTTTTTTTTTTTTCCTCTAGTCGTAATACGTCATTCGCGTCTGTAAGACCTATCCCATGGGATCCAATGGGAAAGCGCAGAGCAATGGTGGACACGAAAGGGGTGGGGTTTACTTGTCCAGTAACACCGGCGTAAGAATAGAAGCGTAGAATATCGCTACTTAGGCCTTCTTAAAGTAAATTCCTTCTTGGTATCATAATCACGTAATATCAGAAGTAGGACGAGACTAGAAGTAAAGAGCTTTAGCATTGGTAATAGATCCTGGCACTAGTGAACAAATTTGATGATTTTTTGCCGCTTCCATCGCGCCTACACTAGAGATAAAAAGATTTGTCGATTTCCAAAAAGAGTTCCTACCCCCTTCCCCTCAACCTAAAGCCGCGGAACACGGATGCGGGTGCTTGAATCTAGTTCGGCCGTCTACCGCCACGAGCCTCTCACGTTTTGGAGGGAGAATTCAGAAACCGCTACCAGAGGGCCAACTGTTGGAGTGTTATCAAGAATATTCACTTTCGCCAAGTGAAGAATTTGGTTATCTCGATACTTCTAGTCCCTTATCCTGCTTCTGGTAATATATATACATGGTGTTTCTGATAAGTCTGCCATAAATGAAAGGGTATGTTTTTTTGTGTTAAACTGAGAGAAGAAAAGTCAAAGAACATGGGGTCTAAAGATTTTCGAATTTGAAACCATAATGCAAAGTAAAATGCTTACCCAGCCTTCGAAAATGTTTAAAATATAGTTATATTTATATTGAGCTTCGATTGGTCCTCCTGATGCTATGTGTATATCTTCGAACATAAACAAGCCACCAAAGTCAACAACATTGGGTAGTTCTGAATCCAGTAAAGGTATATAGGGCCATCCCATGTCCGTTCGCTATTACACGCATAAAAATATTTATTATAA
Organism: Phalangium opilio; assembly: GCA_019434445.1. Taxonomy (NCBI): domain Eukaryota; kingdom Metazoa; phylum Arthropoda; class Arachnida; order Opiliones; family Phalangiidae; genus Phalangium; species Phalangium opilio. The sequence goes on from JAEQBA010002534.1 coordinate 249,185, forward strand.
TTTATAAAAACAATATAAAATATATCAAGTATACATTTTGTAAAATGCTTTTCAATGATCTCTTTGGATGAGTTAATTGATTGAGTGGTTGAAGTTCAAATTTGGAACTCGATTGATTAAGGACAACTCTCCTAGTTCATATTTTCAAAGATATTAACAGCTAAATTCAGGATATAAAAGTTCGAATGTATACCCACCAGTTTATGTTGCACTTTTCTATTAGAGCTATATACATGGATTTATGGACACCCAGGAACCTAAGGGGTTTGAATTTTTGAACGAAAAGTTGTGGTTTGTTTTTTTCAATTAAAACGCGAATCGTAGTTCTATTTGTTAAATTCATTTGAACTTCTGCAATTTGAGTTCGCCTCGATTAAAAGCCGTGTTGCGAAGAAAAGACGGTCGGGTTTGATTCTTTCCAGCAACGAGTCACTTTCCGTATCAGGTTCGTTAATCAACATGTCCAAACTTTCTTGCGTGAAATGTTCGCGCCTCCAAAGGAAAAGCTCAGCGTGAACCGAAAGAGGTGCAGATTTACAATTGTTGAAGGAATAGAGTTTGGCTCTCACAATTGAGTATTGAGAGAGACGAATTCTTAGTAGCAAACCCGAGACTTTTAAGCGAATCTTCTCAATAGTCAAAACTTGCCTGGCCATGGATGTTTTAGCTACATCTTTTATCATCATTCATCATATATGACTGCATGCATTGTGAAGGAGTACTCGTTTCTTGTAAAATTCAAACAACACTATGACTTGAGCTTTATTTATTTGTTTTAGAAGTAGAGAATTAAGGATTTGACCATAACACTGGAGAAATAGCGTAGTTTCACGAAACTTCTGTTCCGTTATTAAAGATTCTATGCAAAAGTAGTACTGTACGTCCATTAGTTTTAATGTCATTATTAACGACAGTTTCAGCTAGTTGACTGTTCGTAGATACAAACAAAACTTGCGAATGTTGGCCAACTCTGTAATTTACTCATACAAAACTAGGTCGGCTTAGCTGTTTTCGAGGGGTTAGTCACTTAAATAATCAGGTGTACAAAACGGCAGAAATCGATTACTTGATTTCTAGAATTCTTTGAAAATCATCAGTAATCAAAATCATTTCTGCGGGTAATCAAAGGTAATCAGAAATCTCCGATAATCACTGGAAATCACGTGAAATCTTGAGAAAATTAGAAATAATCACATAATTTACTAGTAATCTTCTGTAATCACCTCGGTAATCACGCCTTTCGTGAAATAATCACGCATAATCAATGGAGGAATTCGAAAATCCAAAATAAAAATCATAATCAGTTGAAATAGAAATAATCACTGTATTCATCGAAATTCACGAGGAATCCAGTGGTAATCACGGCATTCACCAAAAAATCACCGGAATTCATTGGAATTCAAACGGAAATCACAAGTAATCCGCGGCAATAACGGGAAATCAGTGTAATGATTATGGAAATCACCGAAAATAATCGTAATCACAGAAATCAAGGAATTCGTCCAGTAATCATAGGAATTCATATAAAAATTCAGAAATCAGTAATCAGGTGTACAAAATTTTGGCCAATGACTAGCCCCTCGGCTGTTTTATAAAAGTTCTACAGGACTGGTAGGCCCCTTGTTTATGCGTATTGCAGCTCGAATCTCTTTTTTTTTTTGTCAAAATTCTATTTATAAGATTCGATTAAGATAATAGATATAACGCTAGCTGGTTACCCGTAAGGTTTCACAAAAAATATTGGTTATAAAGTACAAGTAAACCATGGATGGTTAACTTAAACTTGAATTGATATATTAAATTTTTATACTCCCTTCAATTATTTATATAAACTATTTCATACACTTATTTGTACCTCAAAATTGAACAAAGTGAAAGCTATATTTAATAATAATCTTAGTGTTAATAGAAACACCAGCTGCAAATTAGAGCTATTAATGCTAAAGTGCAGCCAACGGCTAATATTGCCAATGGTAAGACGATGTTGCTAAAAGTCATCTTGACTTTCGGTGCCTTATTTAGTAATTTGCTTTCTGTCATACAATTCAAAGCATTGTCCGATCCTTTTTCATATTCGTAATAAAATAATCCAGATTCCACGTATCTCGAAATGCTATTTAAAGGGATAGAATCAAGGATTTCCGACTAGTACAAGATGAGGGCAGTTTTAGGTAAAAAAAATGTGCCTAAAATTATGTGTGCCAAAAAAAAATCGAATTAAAACGTTTAAAATTAAGAAAAGTACGTTAGATATTTTGAAATTCAAACTAGCCGCGAATACCGTCCAACTTGTTTTGTTACCCTAGTGACGTTGCTAACGTCCACTCATTCATTGGTTGTTTGGAAATAGGAGTATATAGGGGAACTCAAGTTGAGGATAGTAGGTTTTTTTTTCCGTCGTCTGCTACAGGAGCCAAATAGAAAATGTCATCGTCGACGTCGAGTCGTAGCTCGGAATCCGAAATATCAGACGGGCCTGACTCTGTAGTAGAATCCGATAGTTTAGACTCGGTTGAATCTTTCGAAATTCGTGAGTCAAGTGAGGAAAATTCAAATTCGGATAATTCGTTACTTGGTAGACTATGAAATGACAGAGATTTGTCCGAGTCTGTATTGGTACAGTCAAAAACAACGCACTTTCTACGACATTTTGGCAAAGGCTTAGTTTCCATGATCGATTTTTTTATTCTAAGTGGCCCTAAATTCAAGCTTTTAAAATTTATTTTTCAAATTAAATGTGCTAAACCTCTTCCTTAAACGATTTAATTGCTATGAAACTATTTAGCTTCTTTCACGCCTCTCAAAACACGTAAATCGAAATAAAAGTTAAGGCCAAGTTTATTTGTGATCCACAAGTGAAATAGTATGAAAACTACTGTTAGTCGTAAAGCTACCATATCTTCAAATAAGAGGAGCGTATGGAGGGGTGGGTAGATGTTTCAACCGTGTTTTTGCCAAACGACGCAGGAGGGGGTAGTGATCGGAGCAGTCCCAAAAAACAATACTTTTAAAAATTAATTAAAAATAGTTAAGTTATTAAAAGTATCAATATATATATATTTTTGAAAACGTAATTTTAGGTTCTATCTGATTTTAAAATATGAAATCTTTTCATTAGTAGCCAAAACATCGATTCTATCCCTTTAAGTACAAAGAAAATCATGTTCATACGACATACGTATTAAATTCAAGTAGAAGTAAATAAATCGATAGCAGGCCACTAACAAATCTTGTTTTTTATCCCTGCTAATAAAATTATACTTATTTTTTAGCACTAAATGTATTGAAATTTTTCAAGTTTGATCTTGGTGAGAAAAAATTCAGTTAAATATCTATGGCTAGGAATTGGAGGATTTTGATAGGAAAAGTGAACTCAAGGGTTTACTATATGATTTTATACTGTGGAGTGCATTTTGAAAAATTTTATACCAAAAAGTGATATCTAGTTTACTAGGGAGAAGGTATAAATTCGCCCCATTTCTATATTTATCTCCAATCCAAACGTAGGTCCGGAGTTAGTCCCCGCCTCTAAATTACAAACAGCATCTCATTTGTTCTTGAAAACTCACGTCAGCCCGACGCGAATGACGAAAATTACGTATTCTCCGACTGAGAAGAGGCGAAATAGCCCGTCCTCCTTTTACGTCCCCCTTGTATTTTTAAAAGGGGGACTGGGACTATGGCGCGCGAATACTTAGGCATCTTATACCTTTCCCTAATAAACTAGATATCACTTCTTGTTTGTACTTAATGAAAATATCAAAACCCTTCCGTACAAACCCTATATAAAGAAGGGACGTAGGCCTATTTGTTTCATTTAGTATTCTCCCGTCATAAAATGTACTTTACTAAATTTTAAAGTTTATTTACTAAAATATTGGAACTTCGACTAGGACTGCCTAGAGAATCAAGAATTGCCTTAGTGGTTTTATCTCTAATTCGTTTCATGTATTTGTGAAATACACTAGGCCTATATAAATATTATATTACCCTAATTTAAACTTAGTTTTGATGTATGGATCCATACTCTTCCTGCATGGAATGCTGTACAACACCGCTGTTAGTTTGTCGCTTGAAATATGAAAAAAATTGGTCTGCCTACAACGTTTTTTGTTAGTTATATGAGTTTTGAAGAAATTGCGTTTCCTATAAATAAACGCAGTTTTTCCCTCAAAAAGAGATGTCCAAGAGTCCTTTACTGAGTCATCAAATATTCCTTTTGTTCTTCGTGCCTGCTCAAATACATCTCGCTCAGCTTCCAAGGGTGAATTCTTAACATTAAATAGAACAGACAAATCAATCGTGGTCAATCGTTTAAGCGCTTCTGAGTTATAAGAGTTATCGCTTACCTGCAATAAATTATAAATGAACGTATCGCGTTTCAATAAGAACCGTATTTGCGGACGAAGGAGAAGGTCATGGATGCTATTAATGTATAACGGGTTCTGCGCAGATGACAGATTCGAAAAGAAGTTGCAGTTGATAAACATGTTAAAGGTGGTTGAAGCAAAAATACAAATAAACAACAAAATTCGTCGTGACCATAATATTGTCACAAAATCTAAAATGATGTCATAAATAATTTTACTAATTAAACCGTAAAAAACGAAAATACTCTTACTTACTCTGAGTCTGATGGGAAAGCGAAGCAAACACCAGAAATAAAGCGCCAAATAATCCATGCCACTGGATCGCAATTTGTGTTTGTTTCAATATCGATGAACTCAGTCGAATTACAAAACTCAAGACAAAGACGTAGAAAAGAATTGATAACCACACCTATTATTTAGAAGTAGATAAGGTATTATCTGAAGAGAAGACTGTAGAACCTTTCAGGCTCACCTTAGTATCAAAAATGCTTAATAAATAGAAATATCCGTAATGCGCTTCTATGGGACCCCCTGATACAATGTTGATGTGCTCGAACATGAACAACCCACCAAGATCCACGATATTTGGGAGCTCATGATGGAGTAAAGCTATGTATGGTATTCCAATATCTGTTTTCTGTAAGTATGTAGAGGTTAACTGCAGAAATTTTATAATATGTGTCTTTCAGTACATTTTGAATTATGTTCTGAAGGGTTCCAGATGGCTTTTCAAGGTCATATTTTGGAAGAGGATCGAAACCCTTTTCGCTTCGGTGTAAAATGCATTGAATTCCCCTACAATTGTCAATTATTTTCACAGAAAAGATAAAACTCGTTAGAAAACCATGCAATTTCTAGGATAGTTGGCTTATGTATTAGTGATAGTTATGACACATAGAAAGGATTATACAATTTAGTGCGGAATGCGCTGAGCTGGCACAAACCCGGCTTGTTTGTTAAAAGTAACTATAGCGCCAAATTTTGAACAGTTGTTTGAAATTGCAAGATAAAAGTGAAGCCACTGCATTTATGTGAACTGACTAAGTCAAAGCATAAAACATATGATATCCTCTTGATTTAATTTTAAATCAAATTTAACTTATTATTAATTATATAATTGGTGCTTTCTTGAGTTAATTTATAAAACCTTTGAACTGAATTGAAAGATACGGTAAATAGCAAAACTATCTCTAAATTTAAACAAAGGTTTGGATATTTTTTCTTGGATTACTATCTAACTCTCCCTTATTTTGTGACCTTTGCCTGTTTAGTCATCAGTGAATAACGAAAAAATACTTACAAAGTCGTCAAGAAGTTCAAAACTTTATTGTACATCTGGCCGTGGAATCCAACAATTTCGGTAGAATTTTCACTTTTAAAATTAAGTTGTTTTCCGTACTTTTGCAACTCAAACGCAACGCTCGTTGTGTTCATTGTGCAAGATGAAATACTGAAAATATAAAATCTAAACCACACAAGTTATACCTCCAGTTTCTTGAAAATATATCACGTACGGCCTCTATATAACAATGTTTACGCCGTACTTAATGTTATTCCGTTACATGTTAAGTCAGGAATACACAGACTTCTTCCACTTGGAATCTTTAAGACTTCATATACCCCATACTATAACATCTGATTGAAGGTAAGGGGAAGGGCTTAAAACTTGGTTGAGGAGTGCGCTCCTCCTGCCTCGCATTTAATTGGCTATTCACATATTTCGGGTTCGATAAGAATACGCAAAGATAATTGGTTTAAAATAGGGTTCGACCCTCATAGGTAGCGGGAGTCACGGCTCACGTCGAGGGGTCGGTCATTCATGAAATCCCGTACGCTACCCGTGAAATCCAATTTAAGAAATCCGAAATTATTGCTGATTTCTAAATCAATTAAAAAATCCGAAATCAGCCATGAAATCATAAAATCAGTAAAAAAATCACAAAATCAACAAAAAAGTCACGAAATCAACATAGAAATCACGAAATCAGAAGCAAAATCAGTAAAGAAATCGTGAAATCCATTACAAAATTCAGGAAATCCAAAATCAAAAGAAATCGCAAAATCAGTCGAAATCACGGTAAAAATAGCAAAATCCGACTGAATCATGGTAAAAATCTCAAAATTCGAGGAAATTCATTGGATTTTATCGAATTCTGAAATCAAACGAAATCCGAAGAAATCAAACGAAATCCGATGAAATCAAATGAAATCCGAAGAAATCAAATTGGATTTCGAAATCCCGTACACTTTTTCCTAAACGTCCGACCCCTCGGCTCACGTCGTTAGGTATGTCAAATTCACGTGATTTTGAAGTTCAAATTCATTTTGCATGACGTCAGGGGTTATGGTTTCTACACCTGCTCCCCTTTAATTCAAACAGAAGGACCAGAAAATGACCGGTTTAGTATCACAAGTAGAAGAAATTTATGTAATCCAGGTTAAGTAAAAAACATTGGCATATGACAATGTAGGTACGGTTTTTACAAGCCGTTACCGAAATTAAGTCGCAGCCATTGAGAAATGGATAAAAATAACTTATTTATTGATTCCACTTCTTTTCTACTGTTTCTGTCTAACATGGACTTTTGGAGCGTGTTGCCTTCCGTGGTAAAATAGCACTCCGTCAACTTTCTCTTGGTTGTGTATAATTTATTTGGTGTTTCAATCATTGTCATCGCGCGACATGTTTTGCGAGAATAATTAAAATGTTGATTGCAAAATTCGAGAAAATAAGTTGTTACAATAATTTCTGAGTTCTATAAAAAATTACGATCCATATGTTACTTTATAAAGTAGGTCAAATAATAAAAAAGAATAATAAGAATCTAAGTTTTGTCTATGCACAACGTTCGTGCTTAAGTCCAAGTAATCGAAAAATTCCTCTATCTCGATGCTTGAAGAGTAACATGAATTGTATTGCATTCGTAATTTACTAATTTTATTATTTATTTGCAGAAATTATTAAAAATTGTACAATTGGTACAAGTCTTAAATAATAACACTACAAAAAAAACATAATCCTGGGCTTCCATATGAAGGTTATAATTGTAATTACTTGTGAAATTTTACTAATACAAATGCAATTTATGAGTCAGTGAAAAATTTGACCATTATACAGGGTGTTTCTGATAAGTCTGCCATAAATCAAGGGGCGTGTTCTTTGGGTCAAACTGAGTGGAAAGTGTCAAAGAACATGGGGTGTACAAGAATTTGCAACGAAGATATGGCCCCCCAAACATTGGCCCCTAAAACAAGAAAATATTCGAAAATGTAGACTAAAACAAATTCAGCCTTATCAACTTGTTTAGAAATAATGAGACAATTTCAATAGTTTCCCTCTAACATCGTTATTGAACTTTCACCTGGCAGAAGTGTATTAAATGAGTAGAAGTATGCCTACTCTAGTAAAGTAAATTCAAAGTATCATGGTACCTTTCGGTTGGTATTACTTTTATTCTTAACAAGTTAACATGGACGTTACAGGTATTGTTCAAAATGTCCACCAACGGCGTTAAGACAAACATGAACCCGTCTTTCGAAAGATTCTTGGACATGTTGGAAGATTCCTGGCATGTTCCTGATTGTTTGACAACCTTCAATAATTCGTCTTCGCAAGTCTTCCTCATCACGGACTTCATTCTTGTACACGATGTCTTTGAGATGACCCCAAAGATAGAAATCGCACGGATTTAAATCCGGAGATCTGGCTGGCCACGCAACTGGTCCTCCACGCCCAATCCACCTCAAATTAAACGTAGCATTAAGATGTTCTATAACTGCACGGCTGAAATGTGGGGGTGCCCCGTCGTGCATGAACCACATGTCACGAAGTAATGCTAACGGTATGTCCTCGAGTAGTTCAGGTAAAGTGTCTCTTAAGAACGTGAGATATGCTTCACCATTTAGTCTGGGTGGAAGAAAATGCGGACCTAGTAAATGATTACCGACAATGCCGCACCTTACGTTTAAAGAAAATTGCTGTTGGTGACTTCTAACACTAGTTGCGTGTGGGTTTAATTGGCGCCATTCGTGGTGGTTGTGATAGTTCAGAATTCCATCCCGGGAAAAATGTGCCTCGTCGGTTACTAAAAGGACCCGTGGAAATTGATTGTCCTCTACTCTGGCCAAAAACCACTCGCAAAAGTCGATGCGTCTTGGATAATCTGCCGGGTTAAGAGCTTGCACCTTTTGAATATGATACGGGTGAAACTGATGTCCGCGGAGAATTCGCCAGACCAAAACGTGATTAACATGTAATTGTCGTCCAACTTGTCTGGTACTTGTCGAGGGGTCCTCATCGAACATGGCAAGGACGTCTTCCTCGATTTCCTCCATGTCTTCTGGAATGTCTCGCTCTCGAACGTTGTTGGGTTGTACTTGTCCGATGTCCCTCAAGCGCCTGTCAACAGCCTCGAACGTACGACGATTTGGTATGCGTCGTTGCGGAAATTGTTCCTGGTATCGCCGCTGTGCTTCCACTGAATTGCCCTTTGCCAGTCCATACATGAGATGCATGTCTGCATATTCTGCATTGGTATACGCCATACTGTACTACCACACGTTCGTTCGAAGTGATACTGTGACGTTATCAACAACATCGCGTTACTTTATAGCAAACCACCGTTTAGTTTTTACGTTTGCGTCATGACTGTCAGCTTTTTTTTTTTATTCACAAACGTAAACAATAAACGGTGGTTTGCTAAAAAGTCTTTGGGGTCATCTCAAAGATTTTTTTGACATCGTGTACAAGAATGAAGTCCGTGAATAAAAAACAATGCTGACAGTCATGACGCAAACGTAAAAACTAAACGGTGGTTTGCTATAAAGTAACGCGATGTTGTTGATAACGTCACAGTATCACTTCGAACGAACGTGTGGTAGTACAGTATGGCGTATACCAATGCAGAATATGCAGACATGCATCTCATGTATGGACTGGCAAAGGGCAATTCAGTGGAAGCACAGCGGCGATACCAGGAACAATTTCCGCAACGACGCATACCAAATCGTCGTACGTTCGAGGCTGTTGACAGGCGCTTGAGGGACATCGGACAAGTACAACCCAACAACGTTCGAGAGCGAGACATTCCAGAAGACATGGAGGAAATCGAGGAAGACGTCCTTGCCATGTTCGATGAGGACCCCTCGACAAGTACCAGACAAGTTGGACGACAATCACATGTTAATCACGTTTTGGTCATATTCAAAAGGTGCAAGCTCTTAACCCGGCAGATTATCCAAGACGCATCGACTTTTGCGAGTGGTTTTTGGCCAGAGTAGAGGACAATCAATTTCCACGGGTCCTTTTAGTAACCGACGAGGCACATTTTTCCCGGGATGGAATTCTGAACTATCACAACCACCACGAATGGCGCCAATTAAACCCACACGCAACTAGTGTTAGAAGTCACCAACAGCAATTTTCTTTAAACGTATGGTGCGGCATTGTCGGTAATCATTTACTAGGTCCGCATTTTCTTCCACCCAGACTAAATGGTGAAGCATATCTCACGTTCTTAAGAGACACTTTACCTGAACTACTCGAGGACATACCGTTAGCATTACTTCGTGACATGTGGTTCATGCACGACGGGGCACCCCCACATTTCAGCCGTGCAGTTAGAGAACATCTTAATGCTACGTTTAATTTGAGGTGGATTGGGCGTGGAGGACCAGTTGCGTGGCCAGCCAGATCTCCGGATTTAAATCCGTGCGATTTCTATCTTTGGGGTCATCTCAAAGACATCGTGTACAAGAATGAAGTCCGTGATGAGGAAGACTTGCGAAGACGAATTATTGAAGGTTGTCAAACAATCAGGAACATGCCAGGAATCTTCCAACATGTCCAAGAATCTTTCGAAAGACGGGTTCATGTTTGTCTTAACGCCGTTGGTGGACATTTTGAACAATACCTGTAACGTCCATATTAACTTGTTAAGAATAAAAGTAATACCAACCGAAAGGTACCATGATACTTTGAATTTACTTTACTAGAGTAGGCATACTTCTACTCATTTAATACACTTCTGCCAGGTGAAAGTTCAATAACGATGTTAGAGGGAAACTATTGAAATTGTCTCATTATTTCTAAACAAGTTGATAAGGCTGAATTTGTTTTAGTCTACATTTTCGAATATTTTCTTGTTTTAGGGGCCAATGTTTGGGGGGCCATATCTTCGTTGCAAATTCTTGTACACCCCATGTTCTTTGACACTTTCCACTCAGTTTGACCCAAAGAACACGCCCCTTGATTTATGGCAGACTTATCAGAAACACCCTGTATATTATAAATTTTCAGGGTATTTTAGAAAAGAATGAATATGAACTATTTATATTGTGGGATACTTACTTTAACTGTACGCGAAAATTTAGGTGTTCATACAAAATATTTGATAGATTAAACACCAAATAGTATTTCGTAAAAATGTTGCCCTATTCCCTTAGTTGAAGAGCTTATGAAATTGTTAGGTTTGTCCAACATAATATTTGAATATTATTTATTAATTAAACAATGATTTAACCAAAGATTATTTAAAATGTCTAAGGATAAAGGGCACACATGGATTTCAGTAGCAAGGGAATGTTCCCTAAATTTTAAAATTTCCCCCTCTTCTCCACCAACTGTTTTGGTGCGTCAAACGCGCCTTACTTATTATCGCGAACCTAGGCTTAGCGAACATTTTGCATTTAACTGTTTAATTTGAAAAATGATTTACCAGGAGACATGATATGAACATGATTCCTTTTTTTCTTAAAGTCGAAAACAACTTATATCGGTATTAATACTTTCAGCGATCATTAAAAAATATTTCCGTTTAAACAAACGTATGAAGTTTTAAACTTAAAACACTTGAGCAGATCTGCTAGAGCAGACGAGAGAGACATAACTCTCATGAACCGAGTCACGTGTTAAAACTTAATGGCTTTCCGGTTAGCAACTAGTGCCCGCTAGGTACGGTTTAGTTCAGCTGCCTCCGGTATTACCCCATCTATACTCTATCCTTCGACATTATAAAAAATCCTTGGGTTATCATTGATATGATTTTTCGAAGTTCTTCTTTACTGTTGAGTTCAGATTCTTCAATACTCGATCTTTATTTTGTCATTGCTTCATACATCTCGCGATGCTGCAATGCCCAAGAAAGTGAGAGATCATTTAATTGTTGTAGTGGTAATAATAACACCAGCTACAAATTAGAGATATTAATGCCGAAGTACAGCCCAAGACGAGTATTGCCAATGGTAAAACAATGCTGCTAAAGGTCATCTTGACCTTTGGTGCCTTATTTAGTAATTTGCCTTCTGCCATACAATTCAAACCATTGTCCGATCCTTTTTCGTATTCGTAATAAAATAATCCAGATTCTACGTATCTCGAAATGCTACGGAAGTACAAATAAAGTCATATTAATAAGACATTCGCACATAGTAACTTCGTTTAACTTGAAGTGGAAGTATAAAAATCAATAACAGGCCGCTAACAATTCTTGACTTCCAACTCACCCTACCGCAAATATTAAATCCCTCCTATTAAAGGTATACTTATTCTATCGCACTAAATGCATGACAATTTTGAACAAATACAACACTGTTTATTGGATTATTTTTCAGTTTGACCTCGGTAAGAATAATTTTATATCTAAAAATCTGAGGATTTTGATAGGAAAACTGAACAAGGTTACTGAGACGTAGATTTTGAATTATTTGGTACTTAAATGAAAAAATCAGAACCCTTACATTACAAACCCTATAAAAGGAAATATGATATTCTACTCTTTGTCACTAATGGACTAAATATATAGCTGTAATAAGTATTTCAGTAAAACTACGGAGACTTTAACTCCGTAGAGAATCAGGAATTGCTTTCGCAGTGTTTCAAGCATTTTAGAAAAAAATAAATATTATATTACCCCAAATTAAACTTTGTTTTAATGTAAGGGTCCAGGCTCTTCCTGCATGGAATGCTGTACAACATCGATGTTAGTGCGTCACTTGAAATATGAAAAAATCTGGTCTCCTGACAAGGTTCTACGCTAATTATATAAGCTTTGAAGAAGGTGCGTTTCCTATAAATAAACGCTACTTTTCCCTCAAAAAGAGATTGCCAAGGGGCAGGAATTGGTTTATAAAGTATTCCATTTGTTCTCCGTGAGTGCTCAATAACATCTCGTTCAGCTTTAATGGGCGAATTCTAAACAGTAAATGGAACGAACAAATCAATCGTTTAAGGACTTCTTAGTTACAAAACACATCGCTTACCTCCAATAAATTATAAATGAACGTATCGTTTTTCAATAAGAACTTTAGTTGTGGGCGAAGGAGGAGGTCATGAATGCTATCAATGTAAAGCGGATTCTGCGCCGATGAAAGGCTCGAAAACAAGTTGCAGTTGAAACTCATATTAAAAAAGGTCGAAGCGAAAAGAATAACGAAACATAAAATTTTTCGAGACCATAATTGTTTTTCAAAATCTAAAAAGATGCCATTTATAAAAACGGTAGTGAAACTATTATTATCAAAATACTAAAACATACCTTGAATCTGTTGGCAAAGAGAAGCAAACATCAGAAATAACGCTCCAACTGAATAATGCCGTTGGATCGTAAAATTCGTTTGTTTCAATATCAATGAGCTAAGACGTATAACAAAACACAAGACAAAGACGTACGAAAGAATTGCTAGCCACACCTATAATTTAGAAGAAGATAACGTTGAATCCGAAAAGAAGTTAAACTTTTCAGGCTCACCTCAGAATCAAAAACGTTTAATAAATAGTAATATCCGTAATGCGCTTGTATGGGACCCCCTGATATTATATGGAAGCCCTCGAACATGAACAACCCACCAATGTCCACGATATTTGGGAGCTCAGGATGGAGTAAAGCTATGTACGGTATTCCAATGTCTGTTTTCTGAAAGTATGTAGAGTTTTAACTGGAAACATTTTATGCTCAGTGTCTTTCATTACATTTTGTATTAAGTTTCGAAGGGTTCCAGATGGATTTTCAAGGTCATACTTTGGAAGAGGATTGAAACCCTTTTCGCTTCCGTGTAAAATACATCTCATTCCCCTATTATTGGGAATTTATTTTTACAGAATAGATATATAGTCCCATGCAACAAGTTTAAAACTATAATTAAATTACTTACAAACTTGTCAAGAATTTCAGAACAGCATTGAACATGTTGCTGTGGAAACCAATAATTTCCGTTGAATTTTTATTTTTAAAATTAAGTTGTTTTCCGTATTGTTGCAACTCAATCACAACGCTCGTTGAGTTCATTGTGAAAGTTGAAATCCTCAAAATATAAAATATAAATCACACAAGTTGTATTTTACGAGCACGACGTATTTAATATTATTCCTTTACGTGTTAAATAAAGAAACAATGTCTTAACAACGTGGGTGGGTAGTGGGTACTGTTTCTACAAGCCAAAACGGAAATTAATTCGCGTCGAATAAGTGAGATAAAAGACCATTATTGAATCCTTTTCATTTAGCGGTCATGACCTACAGCGGCGTCACTAACGTGTGTTATTTTTACAAACGGTTTTTTTTCGTTGTCAGTTCGTAGCCATAGTATCACGCCTTTGTCTTTGAATAGTATCTAGATTTTTAAGAGTAATGCTTTTTTTCAGTCAGTACGACTCATTGCTATTGGGTGCTACTGATATTGATAGAGAAATTAAGGTTCCCTTTGCATAGAGAGGGCAATTTCCCTTTTGAGTATGTCGTGTTTCGAAGCAAGAAAAAATCGTTACCTATAATTGCTGCCCACACTGCTTGTATAAATAAAACATTTTAGCAAGAGTAGGAGCAATTCGGTATTCATTATACAGTATAGGCAGTGAAACAAAAGTAATAAACTTTTTAAATAATATAATACTTGTTTTATATCTCTTACATAAGTTGTTACGACATGCTACTTTCGTTGACACCTATACCTTTCAATAAGGCTATGGATATGTTTATGTGTGTAACATTGCCAGTAATATATTCTAATAGGAATCATTGTGACATAGATATTTTATCAACGTATCTAGACGTATTTTGTAGGAAGAGCAAGATTAATAATCATGCATGACGAATTTTACCTTGCGAAGAACTCGTGTTGCTACCAACCAATGAAATTACAGTTAGAAAGACGTCCGTTTTATTACCCGTGACGATTAATATTCAAACCCGGCCCACAAAAGTCGCTCATGAATTAAAATGGGTGATATGGTGACACAATGATTCCTATTAGTTGTATGTATTCTTTATAATGCTTCTAAGCAACAGAAAGTTATAGTAGTCATTTTCCGATTATAATTTATTCAGTGCGGTCAATCAACCACTTGTCTTGCAAAAATGAAATAAAAGCAGATAAGCCTACGAAATATTTTTGATTGTGGTTTCCCAACAATTTCTAAAAATATCATAATTGAAATTGCACCGTTGGAAAAATATATTTTCTATTATAACATAAATATTTAATGGTGTTATTTCGAAAGGCGATGTTTATAATTGAGTGAGTTCCGAATCAATAACTATGATTACAGTTCTGGTTATAACAACGAGTTTAGAAACACGTATTCACAAAACCGATAATATTGATTAAAACAGTTTCTGTCCAAGTAACTTTTGACAAGTCATTTATTTCGTTACAGAAATTATTTTTGTTTTATAAGTTGCGGAAAAACTATTTCTAAATTCAAACAGTAACACGCAAGTCCACTACACTGAATATATCTTATTGTTATTATCCTATTGTTTCATATTATATAGACCTAATATTTATAAGAAAAATGGTTTACTCAGGGCGTATGAAAAGGTCTACTGAGTGTTATTTCAACCTCATAATGTGAGATTGCGATATTGAAGCATGGTTTTTGAATAACCTGAGATTTAACATTGCATATTCCTACTTTGAAATTCAATTTCTTATCAAAGCACTTTATGAGAAAATGATTGTTTCGATTTATAACATGTTGAGTATAAAATTGAAGATATTTTTAAAATTACTTTGAAAATACACTCATTATATGTATGGTACGAGTGTTAAATTATTATGTAGTAATGGACAAATAACATGTAAAGAAAGAGGTTCACATGGCAGAGTATTCCTGTTAAACTCAGTTTTATCGATTTCATGGAACTACCTTAATTTATCTCTGTATGATTTTTATAAGAAAAAACATTATCTCGGGCTAAAATATGAAGGTAATAATTACAATTACATGTCAAATTGTACTACTACATATGCAATTTGTAAGTCAGTGAATAATTTGACAATTATAAAGTTAAATTTTTAGGTTATTTTAGAAAAGAATGAAATTTAACTATTTACATTGTGGGATACTAAGTTTAACTGCACTCGAAAATTTACATGTTTATACAAAATATTCGATAGATTAAAAACCAAATAGTATTACTTAATAATGTTAAATATGAAGTATTTAAATTATGGGATACTTAGTTTAACTGTGGTCAAAAATGTACGTGTTTATACAAAATATTTGATTGATTAAAAAGCGAATACTATTACGTAAAAATGTTCCCTAATTAATTCCCTTATGCTAGTCTTTGTAGTTCTAAGTATCGTGTTAAAAGAGCTTTTGAAATTAGGTTTGTTAGACATGCAATTTGAATACAATTCTTTATCATACATATCTGGCTCAATCGTTTTAAGTTTAACCAAGGATTACTTAAAATGTCTAAGGATAAAGGGCACACACATTCTTTGTATAAAGGGAATGTTCCCTAGTTGTTGCGAAATATTATTCTATCCCCCTCTTCTCAACTTACTGTTTTGGTGCGTCAAACGGAAAAGAAATATCAATATAGCGTCACCTTTCTTATTATCCCGAAAGCATATTATTATATTTTTAGAACCAAGGCTTAGCTCAAATTTTGGATTTTAATTGTCAAATTTGAAAAACGACTTACCAGGAGACAAAGCTTTGAAGATATTTTCGTTTTTTCTTCGAAGAAAGTGGAAGCTAGTGATAATATTAACACCAGCTACAAATTAGAGCTATTAATGATAAAGTAGAACCCACGACGAGTATTAACAATGGTAAGACAATGTTGCTAAAGGTCATCTTGACCTTCGGTGCCTTATTTAGTAATTTGCTTTCTGCCATACAATTCAAACCACGGTCCGATCCTATATCGTATTCGTAAAAAAATAATCCAGATTCCACGTATCTCGAAATGCTAAGTAAATGCAAATAAATTTATGTTTATACGAGATTCGTGCATAGTAACTTCGATTAATTTAATAGCAATTAACTTAAACTCAATAGCAGGCCGGAAACAATTATTGACTTAATTATCCCTTCTATAAGAGGTATACTTATTCTTTCGCACTATACAACTCCAACAAGTCTGTTTATTCCATTTCCATTTTTTTTTTAATTTTTCAGTTAAAGGGACGTACAATCCGTTATGTATGAGCGGGGCCTATATCAAACTTATCTTCCATCAAATATAGCTCTACTGAGCATGCGTGAAGTTCGTAGCATTATCAGTGCATTGGGAATGGGCATCTACCGTAGAAACAGACGTTCAAGCAGACGACAGCCAAATCACTACTCCAGGAAATAGTAACACTACTACAAAAAAATATAGTTCTTGAGTCTTATAGACACGCCCATACATAACGGATTGTACATCCCTTTAAATATCTACAAATCAGGGGATTTTGATAGGCAAGATGAACAAAACCCAAGGCGTAGATGTTGAACTATTGTGTACTTAAATGAAAATCCAGAACCCTTAATTTACAAAAGACTATAATATACTTGGTCCCTAATGTACTATATCTGTTTTTTACTATATCTGTAAAAAGTATTTCAGTAAAACGGGACTTTAACTCCGTAGAGAATCAAGAATTGCTATCAAGGTGCTATCTCTATTTCATATACTTGTGAAATATATACATATATAAAAAAAAAGAATATTACCCAGAATAAAACTTAGTTTTGATGTAAGGGTCCAGGTTCTTCCTGCATGGAATACTGTACAACACCGATGCTAGTGCGTCACTTGAAATATGGAAAAACCTGGTCTCCTGACAAGGTTCTACGCTAATTATATAAGCTTTGAAGAAGGTGCGTTTTCTATAAATAAACGCTACTTTTCCCTCAAAAAGAGATTGCCAAGCGGCAGGAATTGGTTTATAAAGTATTCCATTTGTTCTCCGTGAGTGCTCAATAACATCTCGTTCAGCTTTAATGGGCGAATTCTAAACAGTGAATAGAACAGACAAATCAATCTTTTTCAATCGTTCAAGGGCTTCTTAGTTTCAAAACACATCGCTTACCTCCAATAAATTATAAATGAACGTATCGTTTTTCAATAAGAACTTTAGTTGTGGGCGAAGGAGGAGGTCATGAATGCTATCAATGTAAAGCGGATTCTGCGCCGATGAAAGGCTCGAAAACAAGTTGCAGTTGAAACTCATATTAAAAAAGGTCGAAGCGAAAAGAATAACGAAACATAAAATTTTTCGAGACCATAATTGTTTTTCAAAATCTAAAAAGATGCCATTAATAAAAATGTTATTGAAACTATTATTATGAAAATAACGAAACTTACCTTGAATCTGTTGGCAAAGAGAAGAAAACATCAGAAATAAAGCTCCAACTGAATCATGCCGTTGGATCGTAATTTTCGTTTGTTTCAATATCAATGAGCTAAGACGTATAACAAAACACAAGACAAAGACGTAGGAAAGAATTGCTAGCCACACCTATTATTTAGAAGAAGATAACGTTGAATCCGAAAAGAAGTTAAACTTTTCAGGTCACCTCAGACTCAAAAATGCCTAATAAATAGTAATATCCGTAATGCGCTTTTATGGGACCCCCTGATGCTATATTGATGGGCTCAAACATAAACAACCCACCAATGTCCACGATGTTTGGGAGCTCAGGATGGAGTAAAGCTATATATGGTATTCCAATGTCCGTTTTCTGTAAGTATTTAGAGTTTAACTGCGGGGAGTTTATACTAAGGGTCTTTAAGTACATTTTCTATTATGTTCCGAAGGGTTCCAGATGGATTTTCAAGATCATACTTTGGAAGAGGATTGAAACCCTTTTCGCTTCCGTGTATAATACATCGAATTCCCCTTTAATTGTAAATATTTTGTGGGGAAAGGGATTAGCTCGGCTTTTATGTTGAATATAACTAGCCTCAAATTTTAAACATGCGTAAAAAATTAATTTAAAAGTGATGCCACGCCATTAAAGTCAAAGTATAAAATAGGTCACGTGTTCTTGATTTAATTTTAAATCAACTTAATCAGGAAAGGAAGTAACTCGTTCTTATTAAATTTAATATATATAATTGGTTCTTTCTTGAAACAAATTATAAAACCCGAATTTTACAGAATTTAAAGAGAAAATAAAGATACGGTAAATAGCAAAAAAAAATTTTTAATTCAAAGTTTTCCAAATAATTATTTGGATATTTTTTGGGGGATTATTTGTTAAATCTCCCTAATTTTTGACTTTTCCTATTTAACCGTAAATGAGTGTATATTCAAATACCACTTACAAAGTTGTCAAGAAGTTCAAAACTCCATTAAACATGTTTCTGTGGAAACCAATAATTTCCGTAGAATTTTTATTTTTAAAATTAAGTTGTTTTCCGTATTGTTGCAATTCAATCACAACACTCGTTGAGTTCATTGTTAAAGATGAAATCCTCAAAATGTAAAATATAAATGACAGAAACTATATCTCCAGTTTCTTTAAAAATAAATCACCTAACGGCACTATATATATTTGTATTTACGAATGCACAATACTGAATGTTGACCTAAAAAACAATGGAATAACAATGTGGGTATTGCTCCTTCAAGACGTTACTGAAATTAAGTCGTAGCGAAGGAGCAGTGAGTAAAAAGATCTTCTTTATTGATTTATTCCTTATAGCGGCGTTATTACCGTGTTTTTTATTTACAATACCTACTTTTAACCTCTCCGAGTGACGATAACGTCACGGAGAGGTATTACACTGGACGTGACTGTGTGTGAGCGTGTCTGTCACCGCTTTCGCAATGGGAAAATCGGAGCTACTTGTTCCAAGAAGGCAATTTTTGGCTTCTACTCCCACCATTAGGATTAAGAAGTACGCGGCGAATGGCTAGGGTTACGAGAAACGTCTAGCCTCCCAATGGCAGGGCTTCCACCAAAGGTTCACGCAATTGCGAGTTTTCTTGTCATTTATTGTGAATCAATCGCTTTATAATTCCGTAAATTTCCGAAAATTGTTAAAGAGGCATACGCTTGAATTCAAACATCAACAATTACTATGTTTAAAATGATTTAGGTATAAAGTTTCTAAAATCTATTTAACTAGAAATAAGGTAAATTACTGACGATTAAAATAATTAATTTCAATCATATTTATTTAATTATTTAAGAAACACCTCTTAATTGCGTCTCGACTCGGAGAGGTTTGTTTTCGTTTCCCAACTTGTTCTGTGTAACATGAACTTTTAGCAGAGGAATGCCTTCCGTGGCAAAATAACACAGCGTCATATTTACTCAACTTTCTCTTGGTCGTGTCTAATGGGTTTGGGTGCTTCATTTATTGTCATCGCACGAAATGTTTTGCAAGTATAATTAAAGTATTGATTGGAAAATACGAGAAAATAACAGTCGCTACAAACTATTACTGAATTCTCTAATAAAGGATTATCTATATGTTAGAAAATTGGGTCAAATTTAACAACGTTCACGCTAAAGTAAATATTTTCGATAAATTTCTCTTTCTGAATGCTTGGATTGCGACATAAAATGTATTGCATTCGTAATTTTTTAATTGATTGCAGAAATTCCAATAAATTGTAAAGTCTTGATTAATTATTTAGTTATGGAAGTAAAAAAAATTACATCTGGTCTTATTGCTATTTTTGATTTCACAGAACATTTTATTTGTAAAACTGTGTTATTTACATGCATTAACGCAACAAAATACAAGGGCTTTATAGTGTGAAGTTTTGGAAAAGGGCTGAAATTTTATTAATAAATAAGGATAACAAATACATATAGATAGTATAGTGTTTGCCAAAATCCCTTCGTTTAAAAAAAATCTATCAGAAAATAGTGAACTTGAGCAATTTTTTAAGCATGAGAAATGTGCTTTAACTGTAAACTAAAACTGCAGATTTATGAATAAAAATTACAAGTTTGAATTAACAATTCAAAAATCTTAAACAATAGCAACAAGCTATATTTCTGAAACTTTCGCTTATTTTCGTCTTTGTAGTTATCTATATCTATATAAATCAAAGTCCTGACTGACTGACTGACTGACTGACTGACAGACTGACTGATAATCAACGCCCAGCCCAAACCGCTTGCCCTAGAAGGCTGAAAATTTGCAGGAACGTTGCTCATAAGTAGTAGGCGCGTACTAAGAAAGATTTTTCCAATCCGCCGCCATCTTAAAAAATGGCGCCCACAAATGTAAAAAATATTCTCTATGCAATTAAGTACGCGCGTTTCTACCGATTTCACAAATATTTAGTACACTGGTTTGCTTTAACCTTAAGACGGGCTGAATGGTCTTTCGGGTTCGATTTTTCGCCATCTTTTAAAATGGCGCCCAGAAATGTAGGAAAATATTCTCTAAGCAATAAAGTCCGCGCGTTTCAACCGATTTCACAAATATTTAGTACAATGGTTTCCTTTAACCTATAGACGGGCTGAATGGTATTTTGGGTTCGATTTGTTACCATCTTTTTAAATGGCGGCCAAAAACTTAAAATAATGTCCGCGTGAAAAGTAATAAAAATGTCCCGACAGGCTGACGGACAACGCCGAGTGCCTTCGCTCCTAGGGTGCTACAAAAATATTAGTCATCAGTAAAATCAACACATTCTTTATATCATTTTAGATGGAAGTTCTTATTACACGCGAGCGACGCCGCGGGTAACGGCTAGTATAAGTATAAATGCACTCAATTAAATACGTAAATTGAGGTGTATTTGCTAGTTTGTTATAAATATAAATCAAAGTCCTGACTGACTGACTGACTGATAATCAACGCCCAGCCCAAACCCCTTGCCCTAGAAGGCTGAAAATTTGCAGGAACGTTACTCATAAATAGTAGGCGCGTTCTAAGAAAGATTTTTCCAATCCGCCGCCATCTTAAAAAATTGCGCCCAGAAATGTAAAAAATATTCTCTATGCAATTAAGTACGCGCGTTTCAACCGATTTCACAAATATTTAGTACAATGGTTTCCTTTAACCTATAGACGGGCTAAAGGTCTTTTGGGTTAGATTTGTTGCCATCTTTTTAAATGGCGGCCAAAAACTTAAAAACCCATCTTTATGGAATAATGTCCGCGTGAAAAGTAATAAAAAATATCCCGACGGGCTGACGGACTGTGCCGAGTGCCTTCGCTTCTAGGGTTCTACAAAAATATTAGTCATCAGTAAAATCTACCCATTCTTTATATCATTTTAGATGGAAGTTCTTATTACACGCGAGCGACGCCGCGGGTAACGGCTAGTTTGTTATAAATATAGATATATGCTGTGTTGTTTTAAGGTAAATGAGCTTCTAAAAGGTATCTAAAAGAGTTTCTAAAATAATTTCGTCTATTTGTCGTAAAAGGTTATTTTGTTATTCAATATCTAACTCAGTTAGATCAAACATTGTGGGTTATGAATTCGCAACGTGGGCATAAGGTCGGCTAACAAATATGCGTTACATCCTCGGAAGTAAGACGACTGTAAATCGACACGCGAATAGCTAGGTCACGTGTCGAAAAGGAGCTATGTCTCTCCGGAGAATTGTGATTGGTGGGTTTGAATTTTCGCCCATGCGCAGAGAGAAAAAATATAAGTTTCCCTCTCACTTACAGGTGTTACAAGTTATACAGGGTGTTTGTGAAAAGTCCATCAATAATGAAAGGGCGTATTTATCGGGCCATTTTGAGTCAAAAATGTTCTATGACATTTTGCCGTCCGAGCCACGGTTTTCGAGTTATGATTTGAATATTTTAGGGATGACCCCTTCATTAAATTAGCGCTGTCTTTCAATTTCTTAATTAAATTTAAGGGGTCATCCGTAAATTACTCCAATCATAACTCGAAAACAGTGGCCCGGACGGAAAAATGTCATAGAACATTTTAGACTCAAAATGGCCCAATAAATACGCCCTTTCATTATTGATGGACCTTTCACAAACACCCTGTATATTTTTTCTGATGAACCGGTGCCTAAGCAAAACGCCTTATGGGACGTAAAACATGTGAATCTACAATATGTTATTATTTACACATATCCATGGTTTAACTTAGCAAATATTCCATCGCTTGATTTTCCTTAGCTGTTGACATCATACTAGATTCTCTTTTGGAACAAATATTAAATTGTGTTTGTCTGCAAGGCGATGTTAATAATTGAGAGTTCTGAATCAATAACTATCTTCTGCTGTGTTTCCTGTAACAACTCCTTAGATTAAATTCAGAAATATTGTATAACTATATTCGTGGTTAGGTTGACATGATAGATATAACGGCACAGTGATTCCTATTACGTGAATATAATCTTAATAATGATTTTAGGTAACAGATAGAAAGGTAGAGGTAATGCGATGTTGATTTATTTTTCAATCAACAAAGGTTTGAATTTTCGGCCATGCGCAGAAAGAAAAAATACGAGTTTCCCCTCTCACAAGGTTGGGGGAGGGGTTCTAAGTCATATATTTTCTCTGCTGAACGGGCGCCTAACCAAATTCCCTTGTGGGGCAAAAAATAAACAGGTTTTTAATCATATTCATGGTTTAACTTCGACTATGTCCCATCTCCTGTTTTGTCTTAGCTGTTGACTTCATGCTCCTGAGGTTTTTTCACATGACACATATGTAGACCTTTTCTTGATGAGAGGTAGTTTCTCTTGTCACAAAGCTGCAAAGGAGAAAATCTTAAATAATTAAATAAAAATTTACAAGCATTTTTACCATTCAACAAAATTTAGTTATAGTTGCAGTGATAGTATTAACACCAGCTACAAATTAAAGCTGAAGTAAAGCCCACGAAGAGTATTGCCAACGGTAAGACAATGTTGTTAAAGGTCATCTTGAGTTTCGGTGCCTTATTTAGTAATTAGCTTTCTGCCATGCAATTCAGAGACTTGTCCGATCCTTTTTCATATTCATAATAAAATAATCCAGATTCCACGTATCTCGAAATTCTACGTAAGTAGAAAGAAAATCATGTTTATACGATCGTAGTGCATAGGAACTTCGATTAACTTCAAGTACAAGTATAAAGATCAATAGCAGGCCACTAAAAATTCCAGTTTGATCTCAGTGAGAATAAGTTCGTTTAAGTATTATCAGAAGTGAGATGAGATTAGAAGTGAAGGGCTCTAGCATTGGTAATAGATCCTGGCACTAGTGAACAAATTTGAGGATTTTATGCCGCTTCCCACGCGCTATAACTAGAGAGAAAAAAATTGGTCGAGTTCTAAAAAATTTCCTACCCCCTTCCCCTCAATCTAAAGCCGCGGAACACGGCCGCCGGTGCTGGAATCTAGTTCGGCCGTCTACCGCCACGAGCGTCTCACGTTTTGGAGGGAAAATTCAGAAACCGCTACTAGAGGGCCAACCGTTCGTGTGTTATCAAGAATATTCACTTTCGCTAACTCAGTACTTCTAGTCTCATCTCACTTCTGGTATTATTCAGTCAGGGCTTAGACTTATAGACATACATTACCCCAAATAAAACTTAGTTTTGATGAAAGGGTCCAGGCTCTTCCTGCATGGGACGCTGTACAACACCAATGCTAGTTTGTCGTTTGAAATATGAAAAAACCTATAATTTTTACAACGTTCCCTGTTAGTTTGATGAGCTTTAAAGAAGTTGCGTTTCCTATAAATAAACGCTGATTTTCCCTCAAAAAGTGTTCGCCAAGAGTCATTAACTGAGTCATCAAATATTCCTTTTGTTCTCCATGCCTGCTCAAATGCATCTCGTTCAGCCTTAAAGGGTGAATTCTTAACAGTAAATAGAAAAGGAAAACAATCGTTTTCAATTGTTCCAGTGCTTCTAGGATATAAAATTTATCGCTTACCTGCAATAAATTATAAATGAACGTATCGCGTTTCAATAAGAACCTAATTTGCGGACGAAGGAGAAGGTCATGGATGCTATTGATGTAAAACGGATTCTGCGCAGATGACAGCTCCGAAAAGAAGTTGCAGTTGATAAACATGTTAAAGGCCGTCGAGGCAAAAATACAAATAAAGAACAAAATTTGTCGAGACCATAATATTGTCACAAAATCTAAAATTATGTCATGAATAACTTTACAAACCAAACCGTAGAAAACGCAAATACTTTTACTTACTCTGAGTCTGATGGCAAAGAGAAGCAAACACCAGAAATAAAGCACCAAATAATCCTTGTCCATGGATTGCAATTTTCGTTTGCTTCATTACCAATGAACTTAGTCGTATAAAAAAACTCAAGGCAAAGACGGAGCAAAGAAATGCTAACCACACCTATCATAAAAAGTTCGTAGATGCCATGTAAAATGAGAAGCAAACGACAATTCTCTCAATCCCTACACGGACCAAAAATCTTTCCTTGAGGTCAAAGGCTAAATGAAAATAGTATGGTAGCAAACCAAACGTTAATTCTTGGGAAAGTACTGAGCCTATTTACGCTCGTTCCCAGTGCTAAGGTGAAGAGGGGTCTAAAATATTCTGAGGGTAAAGGGGGTTTGTTACTCATATTACACGGCACAAGCAATATCCAGTGAAGAATACTTTTTGTTTTCACTATTTACGTTTGCTATTATCTAGAAAAATATAACGTTGAAAAGTAAGAGAAGTAGAACTTTTCAGGCTCACATTTTTATCAAAAATGCTTATTAAATAGAAATATCCATAATACGCTTGTATGGGACCTCCTGATACTATATTGATGTCCTCGAACATAAACAACCCACCAATGTCTACGATATTTGGGAGCTCATGATGCAGTAAAGCTATGTATGGTATTCCAATGTCTGTTCTCTGAAATACATTGGAGTTAAACGAATAAATATTATACCCAGCGTTTTTCAGTACATTAAAAATTATGTTCCGAAGGGTTCCAGATAGATTTTCAAGATCGTAGGCTGGAAGGGGATTGAATTTCTCGAGGCTTTCATATAATACAAAAGGAATTCCCCTAAATTGGTAAACATATTATTACAAATAAACATATGCAAACATGCTACAATCAACAAATTTGATTTTTCAATTTTCGATTGATATCTCGGATAAAGTGAGTAGAAGCAAATGTCTGTTAAACACCGTGAGATAAATGTTAAGCTATTCGAAGCATTCACTTTCAAGCCGAGCTTTATGCCCAATTACATGAGCTGATAACGTATAAAAATTTATGGTTATTTGTCTCAATCTGAAATTAACCTTAAAAGTTATATAAAAAGTACTATCTATATCTATATAAATCAAAGTCCTGACTGACTGACAGACTGACTGACTGATAATCAACGCCCAGCCCAAACCGCTTGCCCTAGAAGGCTGAAAATTTGGAGGAACGTTACTCTTAAGTAGTAGGCGCGTACTAAGAAAGATTTTTCTAATCCGCCGCCATGTTAAAAAATGGCGCCCAGAAATGTAAAAAAATCTTCTCTACGCAACAAAGTCCGCGTGTTTCAACCGATTTCACAAATATTTAGTACACTGGTTTCCTTTAACCTATAGAGGGACTGAATGGTCCTTCGGGCTCGATTTGTTGCCATCTTTTTAAATGGCGGCCAAAAACTTAAAAACCCTTCTTTATGAAATAATGTCCGCGTGAAAAGTAATAAAAAATGTCCCGACGGGCTGACGGGCAACGCCGGGTGCCTTCGCTCCTAGGGTGCTACAAAAATAATAGTCATCAGTAAAATCTACCCTTTCTTTATAACTTTTTGATGGAAGTTCTTATTACACGCGAGCGACGCCGCCGCGGGTAACAGCTAGTTTTTTATAGTTGTGGAATTTGTGCAAAATTTTCTTTCCATAAACTACACTATATTTAAATATACGACATCTAACAAATTTATTACGCAATTAATTCAAAATGTTCAGTACAGCCTGGAACATCTGACTGTGGTAACCAATAAAATCGTCAGAATAATCATTTTTAAATGCAAGATGTGTTCCGTAATGTTCTAACTCAAACACAACGCGCGTCGAGTTCATCGTGAAAGAGAAAATACTGAAAATTATAACTCTAAATAACAGACTTTATACCTCCAGCTTCTTAATAATATACATCACGTAGGATTTCCTATTATTTCCGAATACGCCTTGTTTAATGTTTTCCGTTACATGTTTGATAAATAAACAACGGCGTAACATTGCGGGAACGTTTCTACAAGCCGCTACGGTAATTAAGCCGCGCTGGAGAAGTGGGATAAAAGACCTTTATTGATTCGAAATTATAACATTTCATTTTAGTTGACCCATTGCGGCGTAGCTACCGTGTTTTATATATTTACAATACGAGAACACAACATACGGTATAACACATAAAATCTGTGGGAAAGAATCAGAAAATTCAGCTGTTTGAACATGCTGAAGCAGGCAAATTCTCGACCAACGCACCAAAAATGCGTTCTACAACATATGACGAAGCTTCGGCAAAATAAACAATGGCGACTGAACGTAACCATGCTATCACCTTGATCTTCGAAAACAAAGACCTGTCTTTTTAAGAGTAACGCATTTTTCAGTCTAATAAAGTTTTAGCAGTTTGTGGTGAATTATTAGAGAGTTTCATTTAATCAGCATCTCTTGGTCAGTTTACTAAGGTGAGATTCAACGCGATTGGTTGCTACTGATATTGCAATAGAAATTAAAATTCTCATTGAGTAAAGAGGGAAATTTTTTTTTAGTATGTCGTGTTTCCAGGCACAAAAAAATTGTTTCTTTTAATTACTGCCAACACTGTATGCGAGTAAAGAGTTTTTGCGAAAATAGGATCAATTCTATATTCATAACAGAGGCTGAGAATTAAAACTAATGTACTTTATTAACCTATATAATGAAATACAGGTTATTTTTCTTTCATTAGTTGTTACGACATGCTACTTTCGTTGATATCCATACCGTTCTAGATGCCTAGGGATATTTTTATGTATAATTCCAGGAATACATTCAGATAATAGAATCATTATGTAGCCATATTATCAATGTTACCATGAATTCATTTACTAACATGAATGTCTTTCCGGCTTACCATACATCGCCTCTTACTCGGCAGTAGGAGGAGCCTATTTAAAAAAAAAAAGACGTGGCGAACGGGAAGTAGCGATCAGCTGATATATTTAAAGCAGACGACGCATTTTAATAGTAGGCATAGGCTTAGCAACGAAACTAGCGTGTTATAGGTTTATCGTGGTTTAAGGTGTTATATTTTGGTATTTTGTCTATTAATTTTGATGTTATCAAAGATTTGTTGTTGTCAAGGCTTGCTCCAAAGTTTGGCCAAGGCTTACGTGTTCGGTTACAGTTCTTACATTCAAGTCGTCAAATACGGTACAAGCACTCGATATAATGCGTTTTACGAGGTCAAGTTCAGGATTACATTTTGTTGCCATTTTAAAATACTATCATGTTGAGTTAAATGTTAACAACTAAATTACGTGAGTAAAACGAGAACCCGATACAGTTAGATTAACCAGTATCCCAAAGAACTGTCTGCTTAATAATAAACGGTAAGACACGCCCGAAAGAAGAAGAATTTCCGGTATGGTTCCTATTGGATATAAAATTTACGTCACACGAGTGGCGCGAAAATTTGGCTCCTCCTATCGCTTTTTGAGAGTGGACTACAGGGGAATGCTTAACATGGACATTCATGTTAGTAAATGAATTCATGACGTTACTAGGAGTATTATGTGGGAAGAGCTATACACTAATAATTTTACCTCCCGAATAAAATATCTCGCTGTGTGTTGCAACTTACAGGTACATCACCTCGCGTTACTACCAACCAATGAAATCACAGTTATGGGCGTGACTCAAGCCCGGCTCACAAAACCCGCATAGAAAATTACATGAGAGATCTGGCGGCACAATGATTCCCATTTAGTTTTATGTATTCTTGAAAATGCTTCTATAGGCTACAGAAAGAAAGGTAGATGTGATGTGATGGTAGATTTATTTTCCAATTAATAAACACAAGATGTGAAAGCTGTAAGAGTCATTTTCTGAATCTAAATTATTCAATTAGGCGAAAACAAACTTGCCATTGCAATAAAAGAGCAAATAAGCTTTCGAAATAATTTTGTCTAAGGACATTGTTTCCAACTTTTTGTAAAAATTGCACAATGGAAATTGAACCGTTGGAAAACTATATTCTCTATTGAAACATAAATATTTTATGATGTATGTCTGTAAGGCGATATTAAAAAATGAGAGAGTTCTGGATCAATAACTGTTTTTCCTAAAATAACTCCCTAGAGTGAAATTAGAAATCTTTCATAAGGCTGATGGTTGATTAGAAAATCTAATTACAAACAACGTGTAATATACTGACTATTGCAAAGCATTTTTATGATGGCTGGATTTTGCTTTAGTAAATTTAGAAAATATATTTACTTTGAAGTTTAAAGATAAAGCATAGACTTAAATACCGTATACCAGTTCAAATATATATTTTTAAAAAAGTCATCTGGAAATTTTAAGTTGGGAGAGAACGTCTATTGGGAAACATTATTAATATGTCTTTATATATATACATATCAGTCTAGTTTCTAGACAATAATAGCAGTTCTGGTGCGAACCACGAGCTTGGAAACATGTATCCAAAAAATCGATAATACCAGGAGTTCATAATAACCCCCCTTCGGGGGGGACTCCTGATAATACTGTTTGAAACTGTTTCTGTGTCCGTAACGTTTTACGTTAGAAAACTCTTTTGTGCTTCATAGGTGGATGAAAAACAAAAGACTTTTACCCCGCAACACTAAATTCAAACAGAAATACGCACGTCAACTACATTATCCTGCTTTTATATTACTGTTTCACATTATATATACGAAATATTTACAAGAAAAATAGCTTTTTCAGGACGAATTAAAAGTTCTACTCAGTGTTATTCAAAGAAAAACGTACTTTTCCTATTTAGGTCGTTATTGGATTTTTAATTATTTAAGAAAAGGAGCATGTTGTGCGAGATTGCGATATTGGATGATTTTCTTTGAATAATAGGGGATTTAACATTGCATATCCCTACGCCTGTGTGCACCACAGGCACACAACTTTCAATTTCTAATTATTGCACTTTATGAGAAAATGTTAGTTTCGTTTAATAACACGCGAAATGTGAAATTGAAGATATTTTCATGATTACCTTGAAAATTTACTCTTATTATTTTATATAGTGAATATATATCGGTGCTGATCAGTACCAGTTTGAGTTTGCATCGATATTGATCGGTTAATGTATATTACACCTCGAATCTTCTTTTACCCATTCATGAGAGTCACTTAAAATATTTAGCTAGCTAGAGCTAGCTGCCAGTAGATTTTCACAAAGTGTAACATAAATGTTCGTTATTAAGTACAGGTTAAGAATTGATGGTTCGAGTGTTAAATTATTACATAGATAATGGCTGCGTTCAGTAACCGGCATCAAAAACATCGATGACTAAAAGATGACATCGATGTCTTACTGAACGGTTTTTCGCGTCTTTGGGCGTGACGTCATGATGCTCATCGGATGCCCATCAGAAAAATCGGCTCTGAGAGGAGGTTTTTTTGATGAGCATCGGATTCATGACGTAAATTTCGTCATTTTGCACCGCGACAATTAAAATAATGTAGAATTGACAAATATTATCCTTATCGATAATAATACTAAAAAGCAATATATTATTTCGGTAAAAAATGGATTCTGACAGAATTTTGATTTA
This sequence comes from Phalangium opilio, assembly GCA_019434445.1. NCBI lineage: Eukaryota > Metazoa > Arthropoda > Arachnida > Opiliones > Phalangiidae > Phalangium > Phalangium opilio. The sequence goes on from JAEQBA010002534.1 coordinate 279,483, forward strand.
ATTGATAAATTGAACTACAATATCTTTGTAAATATTTCCGATTTATTATTTAAGCCTCTGCAGTAACGTTATCATAATATCGTCGCCATTTTGAAAAGCATCGATTACACAAAATTGTGCCGTTCAACAACTGCAACGTCATCATGACGTCAAAAGAACACCGATTTCATTTTCCCAAACATCGATGTTTTTCCTGATGAGTGTTACTGAACGCAGCCAAGATTTATAATTTTAAGATTATTATATTTGTAGTGCACTTTAAAACGTGAACTCTTGAAAGGTTTTTGTCATTAATAGGATGCAATCAAACGTTTCCGACGAAAACCTTTAAAGATTTCCTATTGCACACCAAAGCACAAGTTATAAGTAAAGGTCGCAAAGAGATATCCGACGATGAGTACAACGACTGGCAAAAACCATGCTGCTAAATCGAATTTTAAACTAAGGGACATTGTTCAAGTCTTTCATATCCCGTGAGCATTATTGCACTGCTTGTTGTTATTTTCTTTACATAATCTGAGATTTAACGTGGCATATACCTAGGCCTCACCTTTTATTTTCTTATCATTACACTTATGGGAAAATGTTTGTTCCGTTTTATAAAAATCGAAATATGAATTTGAAGATATTTTTAAGATTGTTAAAGTGGTAAAAGCGTGTTTTTAATGGCAAAAACGTTTTAATAGTAGAGGCCCCATAGAGCATTTTCAATGCATTACTGACATACACTAAAAGTATATCAGTAATGTATAGAAAATACTACATAGGGCCTCTACTCTTAAAACGCTTTTGTCATTAAAAATACGCTTTTAACACTTCCCAACAAATGACAAAAAGATTTCCTTTTACTTTAGCACAAGCTAAAAAAAAGAACTAAGGTTGCCAAGAGATATCCAACGATGAGTACAATGATTGGCAAAACCATGTTACTAAATCGCATTTTAAGCATCGGCGCTTTGTTCTTGTCTTCTAAATCCCGTTGGCAATGCAATCCTTTATCGGATCCCCTTTCGTACGTGTAATAATATAACCCAGATTCAACATACCAAGATACCCTGTAAAGATTATTAAAAAGTCAATAAAAATTAAAAATCGAAGAATTGAAATCATTTATACCTTTCGTAGAACACTTTTTTAATGAAAGGATTCATGGCTTTCCTACTCGGTATGCTGTACAATACCGACGTAATTTTATCATTTGAAACGTGAAAATACGACAAAGAGTTACTCTGACAAGGGTAAAAATTTGGAGCCACTTTGAAAAAGTATCTTTTTCTATAAATAGATGCCGATTTTCCAGCCCAAAGAGATTTGTTAGAATCTCGAATCGGTCGTTTGTCGTTAAAAATTCCATTTGTTCTAACAGCTTGTTCATACAGTGCCCTTTCAGCTTGAATTGGAGAGGTCTTCATATATATAAATAAATATTTGTTTATTTAACAACACAGTTTTGAACTTTAGCGGAGTAAAAATGGTTTTGCTAATACATATTCATAAATATTGGGTGTGTTCATTGCGTCAAACTGGGTGAAAAGTGTCAAAAAACATTGGGTTATGGAGGTTCAAGCCCTCAAACATTGGAATGTAATACCAGGAAATTGGCACACATGTAGAGTAAGAAACATCAGCCTGCCCATCTTGTTTAGACAATTCCAATAGACTCCAATTTAAGAAAGATAATGAGCCTTTATCTAGAAGAAATGTACGTTCAAAATGTAATTGCACATTTGCTATTTTAGTGTGCCTATGCTGGTTATGAAAAATTTGTTCAAAGTGTAATAGCACAAGTGTGATAATTTTAAGAATACCTCTAAATAACCATGTTAACTTCAACTCTTGTGCTGTTACACTTTGAATTACATTACCAGCTTATGCACACATCTACCTTTAAACGTACACCTTTGCTAGATCAGGGAGGAGAGACTTGAGAGGGAGTGTTAAAGTGAATAGGCGCGTTCGTTCGCTTTCCTGGCTAAACCCGTCTCTCTCTGGCGCTGACTCGGGGACTCATCGCGGTGTCCGCGCGCATGCGTCAAATTTAAAAACCGGCTTTGAACTAGAAGCGGAAGGTCGTGTTTGAATTTCTGCCATGGTTAACTATAAGAAGTGTTGTTTTTTAATTGTTCAAGTAACCCTAAGTATTTAACAAGACCCGACATGTTAAATATCGTTTTCAAACCATTTCCCAAACCAAAAACAAAGCTTGAAATTTATTGAAAGTGAATAGAAGCTAGTGGAAATCGGTCATCCACAATCTAATATCCATCTTTTTTTGGCTTTGGAAACGCGTGGAAGGATATTCCTTTCATATATTTTTAAGCGAATACCTTCAATCATTCCTACAACCGGTACAAAAACAATTTGGCATTTTTATTAAGCCTCGGTTTCCTCCCAACAGACGTTGATTGTTGGTTGAACAGAGTGAGTGGGGCAGCAGTCGATGGAAGCGGAAGCTGGCGCTGGCGGCAGAGAGAATTTTTAAATTCTCTCTGCTGGCGGTAGTAAACGACGTCACTCGCGCCTGCGCGTTAGCTAAAATTGAGGAACGGAGATAAAAATTCCTACCCCCCACTTTCTTTCCTATTTGCCACTGTATGACGGTTTTCTTAGCATTAGATCAACACTCCCTCTAACGTTCCTTACTCCCTGGCTAGATAAGGCTCATTAACTTTCTAAAGCGAGTAGTCCACTAGGCCTTGCGTAACCGTATCGTTACCGTTTTAAGTTCGTAAATCATCCGAAAGAGGGCGCCCATTACCTTAGTCCGAAAGCGTCGTTTAAGAAACGCTATCAGATGGCGTTCTGTACGTATTTGGATACGAGACGTTACGTTAACGGTACGGTTTCACAAGGCTTAGTGGACTACTTGCTTTAGATTGGTGTCTATTGAAATTGTCTAAACAAGTTGAGCACGCTGATATGTCTTACTCCACATGTGTGCCAATTTCGTTGTTTTAGGGGGAAATGTTTGGTGGTTCGTACCTCCTTAACTAAATGTTTAAGACCCATGTTCTTTCACACTTTTCACTCAATCTGACCCAAAGAACACACCCAAAAATTTATGCCATACTTTTCAGAAACACCCTATCTCTATTGGCGCAACCAATAGGTGTTTGTATAAAAGGGAAAGTACTTCTAGAGAAATTAACGGACGCGTCATCTGTGACGTTTAACACAACGTCACGGCTCTACTACGTGACGTACCCGAGTTTAGGGTACATTTGAACAAGCTCATCAAGCCAAAACTATAACCATATCTTTCATTCACCTACTATAATCATTAGATCTATTCATTTCAGTAATAAGGAAAGACTGTTATTTCAATCAGACGGGCCTAAGCTAAAGCTATTGCAAACTCGCAAGGAAATCAAGGCTGGACAAAACACATTATTTTTAAGATGGCAGTATAGGAGTATTAATCAATTCAATTACTTGCCTGCAATAAATTCGGTATGAATCCCTCTTTCAGCATAAATCTCATATTCGGTCTTTCAAGAAGGTCTTGTATATTGTTTATGTATGATGGATTTTCGGCTGATGAAAGATTCGAGAAGAAGTTGCAACAGATGAACATGTTGATTAATGTAGAAGCGAATAGACAAATAGACCAAATTATACGGCGAGATAAGGTAACCTTCTCAAAATCTGATATAAATATTAAAAATTTTGAGTATTTGAAAACAATTCCAAGTTAAAAAGTACGCACTTGGATACTGAACACAAAGGGAATTAAACACTGTAAAAAAAGGATCCGTCCATTTGTTGGTAATTAGTTTGTCGTAGCGATAACTGATTAGCTTTAATATATTCATGCTTAATTGAAGCATAATATACTTTGTAAAAATGTAAATGCCAATTGCAATCCAAACCTAAAATAAGAATGTAAAAATATTACATAGTAATTTTATTTATGAAATATAAATTATATCTCACATTGTTTTCAAATATGCCAAGAAGGTAGAAATATCCGTATTGAGCTCTGATAACACCTCCGGAAATAATATTAACATCTTCAAACATAAATAATCCATCCAAATCGAGAATACTAGGTAGTCCAGAATCGAGTAAGGCAATATATGGTATTCCAATGTCTGTATACTACAATTACTTTGCTCATTTAATTAATCTTTCAATTGAACTTAATTTAAATTATGTCTATTCATTACATTTTGCAACAGGTGTTTTAGAATCTTTTCTGGATTGTTCAAATCATATAACGGGAGAGGATCGAAGTCATTTGACTTTGACATTTGCACCTGAATTCCCCTTAAAATATCGCTTAAAAATTAAATTATGATTCCAAATTGAATATTTTAAAGCACTTACATGTTTCGCATGAGATTGATAATTGTTTCAAACATGTCTTTATGATAACCCGTAAATTTAACAGGCGACGCTTTCCTAATGAACAAATGACTGCCGTAATTTTGTACGGCTATCCGTACGTAAGTGCCGTTCATATTTGTGAACGTTCAGATTGAATTCTAGTGACTATTCAGAAAATAAAACTAGTGTTTGAGAAACTAAAGAAAAAACCTAAAGAACATGGAGTATGTTAATTCTGTGTTCAATTTAAAGACCAAATATTTACAAAAATATTTTATTAGGAGGAGTTAAAAATTCTACTAAGTGTTATAATTCAAGAAAAACGTACCTTATTTAGGTAGTTAGTGGGTTTTTAATACTTAAAGAAAATGAATATGATGTGCGAGATTGTGATATTGGACGATTTTCTTAAAATAATCTGTGATTTAACGTTGCATATACCTTTCAATATCTTATCATTGCACTTTATAAGAAAATGTTTGTTTCGTTAATTGTGTAACACGAGAATTATGAAATTGAAGATATTTTTAAGATCGCTATATTTGTAGTGCACTTTAGGGCCTTTTCTCTTAAAAAGGTTTTTGTCATTAAAAGGAGGCTTTTAACATTTTCCGATAAAACACGTAAAGATTTTCACTCATTTTCTATTGCATACCAAAGCACAAACTATAAATAAGAACAAAGGTTGCCAAGATATATCCAACGATGAGTACAATGATTGGCAAAACCATGTTGCTAAATCGCATTTTAAGCATGGGCGCTTTGTTCTTGTCTTCCAAATCCCGTTGGCAATGCAAGCCTTTATCGGATCCCCTTTCGTACGAGTAATAATATAAACCAGATTCAACATACCACGATACCCTGTAAAGATTATTAAAAAGTCAATAAAAAATTAAAAATCGAAGAATTGAGATCATTTATACCTTTCGTAGAACACTTTTTTAATGAAAGGATTCATGGCTTTCCTACTCGGTATGCTGTACAATACCGACGTAATTTTATCGCTTGAAACGTGAAAATACGACAATGAGTTTCTCTGACAGGGGTAAAAATATGGTACCATTTTAAAAAGGTATCTTTTTCTATAAATAGTCGCTGCTTCTCCAGCCCAAACAGATTTATAAGAGCCCGTAATCGTTTGTTGGATGTTGAAAATGCCTTTTGTTCTCACAGCTTGTTCATATAGTGCCCTTTCAGCTTGAATTGGAGAGGTCTTCATTAAATAAAAATCAGTTCATTATACAATTTAGTTATGATCTTTAGTTAAGTATATCAAAGGGCATGTATAAGAAGGAGAATCTCCGAGGGAAGGGAGACGTAACTATAACAGAAAGAGCTGCAAGACCTATATCTCTCACTCACGTGCACCTACTTCGCCGCACAGCTGAGGAGCCAGACGTCACGTGATCCGTTAGGAATACAGGCCGAAATAAAAGTCTGATTTTTTTCCTCTCTGTTACGGCGACTGCGCATGGGCGGATTTCGGACACAGAGCCATAACTCGGTATCGGTTTGAAAAGGGGTAGGGGCTGACGGAGAATTTGTTCTCTCCGATCCTCTTTCTCATACGTGCTCACTGAGTATATAAAGTGGCGCAACCAATAGGTGTTTGAATAAAAGGGGAGGAAATTGACCAGACGCGTCATCTGTGACGTTTATCACGACGTCGCGAATCTACTACATGACGTACCGAGTGACGTTTAGGGTACATCATAACAAGACGATCAAGCCACAGCTAACCATATCATACATTCACCTGTTCTATTCATGGCAGAAGTAAAGAAATATTATTATTTTATACAGCTAAGATAGAGGCTAATGCAAACTCGTATTGAAATTCAAGGCAGGACAAAACATATTTAGGTCTATAACATGTCAGTACAAGAGAATTTGTGAATTAAATTACTCACCTGCAATAATTTTGGAATAAATCCCTCTTTCAGCATAAATCTCATATTCGGTCTTTCAAGAAGGTCGTGTATATTGTTTATGTATGATGGATTTTCAGCTGATGAAAGTTTCGAGAAGAAGTTGCAACAGATGAACATGTTGATTAATGTAGAAGTGAATAGACAAATGTACCAAATTATGAAACGGGATAAGGTAATCTTCTCAAAATCTGATTCATGATTGAAATGCAAGTATTTAAACTTTATGAAAGAAAAGTAATGTTCAAAAATACGCACTTGGATACTGAACACAAAGAGAATCAAAAACAGTAAAAAGGGGATCCGTCCATTTGTTGGTAATTATTTTATCGTACCGATAACTGATTCGCTTCAAGATATTCATACTTAAACGAATGATAATATACATTATAAAAATGTAAATGCCAATTGCAATCCAAACCTAAAATATGAAAGTGGAAATACCGGGTAATTTAAATTTTAAAATTGTAATTATTCCTCACATTGTTCTCAAATATGCCAAGAAGGTAGAAATATCCGTATTGAGCTCTAATAACACCTCCGGAAATAATATTAACATCTTCAAACATAAATAATCCATCCAAGTCGAGAATACTAGGTAGTCCAGAATCGAGTAGGGCAATATATGGTATCTCAATATCTGTTTTCTATAATTATTTTCTTTATTCAATAATTATATGAATTGAAGTTAATCTAAAGAAACTTAGTTCATTACATTTTGTAATAGATGTTTTAGATTTTTTTCTGCATTGTTCAAATCATATATCGGGAACGGATCGAAGTCATTTGACTTTAACATATGCACCTGAATCCCCCTTAAAATATCGTTTAAAAATTAAATTACGATACCAAATTGAATATTTTAAAGCACTTACATGCTTCGCATGAGATTGATAATTGTTCCATACAGGTCTTTATGATAACCTGTAAATTTAATAGGCGATGCTTGCCAAATCTTCAAATGACTTCCGTAATTTTGAATGGATATCCGTACATATGTACCGTTCATGTTTGTTTTTGAATTCGAGTTGATCCAATCTGATTTGGTTATGTTTCATCAAAGGAATCGTTTAATGTCAAACAATCGTATCACAACCTAGAAAATGACGTAATTTGGCCAATAAACTGTGAATTTTGAACTACCCCCTTTTTTTAGATTTGGCAATTGGTTTCTGACAATTAGAGTAACTTCCTTTCTAGAACCACTAATATCAAAAATCTATTATTTATCATTTTGATACTAAAATTTCGAATTGGCAAATCATAATTTAAAATCCAAATAACCACTTTGAATTTTTAATTTTCATTTTAATCTTAATAGTATTAATAAATTAACGTTGGAGAAAAAGTAACAACAGATAATAATAGAGAGATCTGTATCATTTAATAGCTGTCTACTACTCTTTTTCCTAAAATAATTCCCAACAGTAAATTCAGAAAAATTGCCTAACGATGTCCGTGGTTAGGTATGCTATTATATTAAAAAAATAAAATTCTAATCACAAATGAAATTGAATCTACTGGCCCTAGCGAATCATATTTTATGATGGCTGAATTTTGCTCTGGTAAACTTAGATAACATATTTCCATTGGTATATTTACTTAGAAGTTTAAAGATAAAGCAAATATTTTAATGCTTTATACTAGTTAAAATGTATATATTTAAAACAGTCACGTGAGCATTATAAGTTACTTTGTGGGGAGAGAGGCTAAGATGAAAACGCGCTGGTTTCAAGAAGATAGTTAAAGTTCTGGTGCAAACAAAGAGCTTAGAAACGTGTACAGAAAAACTTACAATATTGTTTGAAACTGCTTCTTTGAAAAGTCCTTTCATTCGATATAAAAAATCATTTGTGCTTCAAGCGTAGAAGAAAAACAAATGATTTTTTATCTACAATGCTAGATGCAAACCGGACTACGCACGTCCACTACATTATCCTGCTTATATAGCCCAAATATTTACAGTAACAAGTTTTTATCAGGAGAAGTTAAAAGTTCTACAAAGTGTTATTTCAAGAAAAACGTACCTTACCTATTTACATCGTTTGTGGGTTTTTAAGCCTTTAACAATTTTAAGCATGATGTGCGAGATTTCGATACTGGAGGTCTTTCTCTAACTAATCTGAGATTTAACGTTGCATGTACCTACGCCTGAATTTTCAATTTCTATTTACTCGAATTTTTGAGAAACTGTGTTTCGTTTTATAAAATGCAAAATATGAAATTGAAGTTATTTTTAAGATTGTTATATTTGTAGTGCACTATAGAGCCTTTTCTCTTAAAAGGTTTTTGTCGTTAAAAGGACGCTTTTAACAAATTCCAACGAAACACTTAAAGATTTTCTATGGCATACCAGAGCACAAGTTACAAATAAGAACTATGGTTGCCAAGAGATATCCAACTATGAGTACAATGAGTGGCAAAACCATGTTGCTAAATCGCATTCTAAGCTTCGGAGCATTGTTCAGGTCTTTCGTATCCTGTGAGCATTGCACTCCTTTATCTGATCCCTTCTCGTACGTGTAATAAACGGGGATAAACCAGATTCAACGTACCATGATACCCTGGGAAGATTATTAACTAGTTAAGAAACATGAAAAAAAAATCCCGAAGATTAAAAACATACTTACCTTTCGTAGAACACTTTTTTAATGAAAGGATTCATGGTTTTCCTGCTCGGTATGCTGTATAACACCGCCGTAATTTTATCATTTGAAACGTGAAAATACGACAAAGAGTTACTCTGACAAGGGTAATGGGTTTGAATCACTTTGAAAAGGTATCTTTTTCTATAAATCGTCGCTGATTTTCCTGCCCATAAAGATTCATAATAGTCCCAAATCGGTCGTTTCTCGTTGATAATGCCTCTTGTTCGCACAGCTTGTTCATACAGTGCCCTTTCAGCTTGAATTGGAGAAGTCTTCATTGAATAAAAATTTGTCTATTTTGAAATTCAGTTATAAACTTTAGCTGAGTATATCAACGAGCACTTATAAGAAGGAGAGTCAAAGAGGGAATTAGGGGAAGGTAACTATAACGTCACAGCCCGATATCTCTCTCACGCGCACCTACTTCGGCGCACAGCCGAAGTGCCAGACGTCAAGTGATCCTTTAAAAAACTGGTGGATAAATAATTTCAAAAATTTTTTTTTTCTGTGTTGCGCCGATTGTGCATCTACGGAATATTGATATCGAGCCATAGCTCGGTACTCTTTTTGAAGGGGACTGATGGACAATTTGGTCTCTCCAATCGTCCTTATCATACGCGCTGCCGCTCACTGAGTTTCAATAGAGGCACAACCAATAGATGTTCGAATAAATATGGGAATGTGCCAGACGCATCCTCTGTGACGCTTATGAAGACGTCGCGACTCTTTCGGGTACATTAAAACAAGGTGATCAAGCCACAACTAAGCATATCATACATTTACCTATTATTCATGACAGAAGTAAAGAAAGATTGCTGTTTTAAACAAAGCTAGAAGCCATTTCAAACTCGTAACGAAAACCAAGGCAAGACAAAACACATTATTTTTAAGGAGCATTAATCAATTCAATTACTTGCCTCCAATAAATTCGGAATGAATCCTTCTTTCACCATGAATCTCATATTCGGTCTTTCAAGAAGGTCGTGTATACTATTTATGTATGATGGCCTTTTAGCAGAAGAAAGCTTCGAGAAGAAGTTGCAACAAACGAACATGTAGATTAATGTAGAAGCGAATAGACAAATGAACCAAATTATGCTACGAGATAAGGTAATCTTCTCAAAATCTAGTTGATAATATAAATGCGTGAATTTAAACTAAAAAAAAATAATGGCCTAAAGTACGCACTTGGATATTTAACACAAAGGGAGTCAAAAACAGTAAAAAATGGATCCGTCCATTTGTTGGCAATTATTTTATCGTAGCGATAACTGATTCGCTTCAAGATATTCATACTTAATCGAATGATAATATACATTATTAAAATATAAATGCCAATTGCAATCCAAACCTAAAATACGAAAGTGGAAATAATATTACGGAAAATTTTATTTTTGAAATATAAGTTATATCTCACATTATTTTCAAATATGCCAAGAAGATAGAAATATCCGTATTGAGCTCTGATAACACCTCCGGAAATAATATTAACATCTTCAAACATAAATAATCCATCCAAATTGAGAATACTAGGTAGTCCAGAATGGAGTAAGGCAATATATGGTAATCCAATGTCTGTTCTCTATAATTATTTTGCTTATTTAATAATTCCATCAACCAGTTGAACTTAATTTAAATGAAGTTATTCATTACATTTTGTAACAGATCTTTTATAATATTTTTTGGATTGTTCAAATAGTATATCGGGAAAGGATCGAAAGCACTTGATTCGTATATCCGTACCTTAATCCCCCTGGAAACATAGTTAAAAAATGAAATTAAGATACCTAATTAGATTTTATATATCACTTACATCTTTTGTATGAGATTGATAATGGTTTCATACATGTCTTTATGATAACCTGAAAATTGAACAGGCAATTTTTGCCCAAGGAGCAAATGAGAGCCGTAATTTTGCACGCTCATCCGCACAAGTGTACTGTTCATGTTTCGGCACGTTGATATTAAATCCAATTCTCTATTTAAATTTTAAAACTCTTGTTTTAGAAGCAAAATCAACATGGCGTATCTTACGTTCGTTCTTTTGTTGATAATGAGTCACAAGTTCTTGCAAGGAACTTAAATTTTAGTTTTCTTTCCGATCAATAATTATGAATACTTCGTGATCAATAGTGCATTTGAAATTTATGACTTCGTTCACATTCGTAAAAGTTTGTGATTTTGAGTTGTTCCAATCTGATTTGATCAACCATAATTAAAGTTATCGATAAATTTGTCTAAATAACATCGTATAACTCTTTCGTTATCACATCAGACATTGCGGAATTTGACCAATAAACTGAATTTTGAGCTGCCCATTAAACTAACAGGTCAAGTCGGACCATCCCGTGCCATTTGGTCCACTTAAATTATTCTCCTTTCTAGAACCATAATTCACTTCAATATAAAAAAACAATATTTAGCGTTCTGATACTGAAATTGCAAACTATTAATCATTATTTATAATCCGAATAATCACTCTGAACTTCTTATTTTAATCATCATGGTTAAATTAATAAAATTACGTTGGAGAAAAAGTTACAAGTTACAACTGATGACCGACCATTCAATGTTTCAATAGACATTGTAGACTTTAAGTCAGATAATATTAAAAACGTCGTTAAGAATAATTGAATGCAAATTTTATATTACGAAAAATTTATTCATGGTCGAAGATTTCCTCATTAAAACAAACTAGAAAATGCCATTTAATGTCATCTATAAATAAATACGGAGCGAATTGCTAGAATCACTTTCAATTAGAACCGTAGTTTTTACAGAACTGTCGAGGCAACTTCGAACATACTAACGTGTAATTTTGAATCACTTTCCCAAAAAAATCCAAATACGTTCAAGATACAGGGTGTTCCAAAAAGTATGGTATGACCGATGTACTGTGGATTTTATTCAATTAGCAATTTTGAGTGAAAATGTTAATTCTTTGACATCTTGGCCTAAGGGACATTGCAACCAAGATATCAATGGAGTTGGACTGTTCGATACTACTCGATGTCAATTATCTTGATATCGAGTACTTATGTCCTTCGATACCGAAAAGATTCGATACCCCAGATCTGGCAGACCTACAAGGAGTGTTTTATAGATTACTCTTCAAATAAATCAGCTTTGTCATTCCTGAAACACTCCAATCATAGCTTGTAAATGGTGTCTGTTATGGCAAAGCGTCAAAGAACATTTTCCATTCAAAATCGTTCATACTTCGGGCCTAAAACGCTTTTTGGAACACCTTGTACATCGTTCAAAGTTAATTCCAAATTGCCCCAATCGTAAAAGGCATCGACCATAGTCGTAGGCAATGATGCGAAGGACGTAGAAGGATGGTTTGTTAGCGAAACTACGTGAAATCTCTATAATTTTTTCCTCTAATTTTGTAATAATTTGAAGTTAGTGAATTTTAAATAGAACTTTAATCGGACAAATTGTACCGTATGAACCTATGTAGATGTAGTTTACTTGTTCAATGTCGGTACGATGAAAAAAGGCACAACTTTGCCGTTTTTATTATAGGTGGTATAAAAGAGAATGCGGTTTTGTTTGAGGATTCATTTTACTTTCATTGCTTCATTTGTGCAGGTCTACCGATTTCAGCGTAAGTGATTTTCATTTATGGGTTTGGATAACGCAATATTATTCTACGAAATAATTTGGAATTATTAGAATTATTTTATTTAAATTAAATGTAAATAAACAGAGTTAATTTTAAAGTGGCAAACGGTGCTAAAAATATCGGATGTTGTGATTGTTGATTTCGGCTGTACTGTCTTTAGATGTTGTTGAATTATCAACTTTTAAAATCGACACAGCAAGAAAAACAATTGGAAAATTCAATATTATTTATTATTATTGTGCTATGCAAGTTCTCTCCCCGCTTGTTAAAGGAGTTTTCCTCCGCGGTCTAACCCGGTTTCTCCTTTCCATCAAAACTTGCAGAGGTTAACGGTAGTAGTTAGTATAGGGCGCTGTAGGTTAGTTGTGGCATAGGGGCTAGCCACCACCCCTCTATGCATTGTAAAGGGACCCACCTGTAAACAAGCCACAGGCTTAGTGTGGATATCCCTTGATAGACAAAAGCTTAGATTATTATTATTATTAATAATTAGTTAAAACCACAATATTCCCTGTGGTTATTAAAACCAATTAATTTTTCGAAGGATCGCTGGTCAGCACAAAACCACTATAATCTAACCTCAATTATTCCCATAGTAAAGCCAACAACCGCCGTCGCAATTTTTAAAACTTGGCTTTTCAGTAAAAACCAAAATTTTTCTGTTAGTCTACTGCTATAAAGTCAATAGTCTGAAATCAGCTTTGACACTGGTGTTGGTTTTTCAATGCAGAATTTTTACATTACATAGGAAATATTGCTACTAAAGTTCTTATTAAACAGCACCCACTACTCAATGGGAAATTTTCGTGAGAACAATTCAATAAGAGTAAAACGTTTTGTCCCAAGAGTCTGCTTAGAGATCCTGGTTTGAATTTGGGTATTGTAATAGGCGTGAATAACGTATTACAATATGGGTTTTTAAATATTGACTTAGTTAGTCACGGTTTGTTTGCATTCAAATATGTTTTTTGGTTTTTTTTACATAGCATACTAGTCGAACATGCGAGGACACAAAATATGTTCCATCTCGTTCAGCGTAATACTCCTCTTCTCGCTAATTGCTGAACCAATATTTGCCGCTCATCTTGAAAAACTTGCAGCTCTAGCGCTTATTTTAAGAGCTCTTGGAGGTGGACAACAAGGAGGACACCACCATGGACACCATAAACACCATCATGAGCATCATCATCATCATGGGTAAGATGGCAACATCACAAAAATAGTATCTCTGCCTGCTATACATGCTGAATTGTATTTTCACAATCGATTATAACAGCGTATTTTCTATTGGGCACGTTAGTAAACATGGATCTTCTATTAGAGTTGGCTTTAGTAGCTTCAAATTAAAGTAACAACTTTATGTTTAGAGATCAAGATTAACCAATCATATGTTTCTAAAAATAGTGTAAACTAGAGTCTTAATCAGGCTAAAAGGTGTGGGAAAATATTTTTAAATTTACTTAATGTGAGGCTAGGAAGTGTTCATTGGGTCAGACTGAGTGGAAAGTGTAAAGAACATTTAGTCTACAACGTTCAGTTACGGAGACGTTGGCCCCTAAAACGAGGTAATAGTCACACATGTGGAGTAAGACATGTCAGCCTACAATAGTCTTCAATCTAAAAACGATTAGAACCTTTATCAAGCAGAACTTACAGAAGTGTACTATTAAATGAACAAAAGCATGCGTACGTTAGTAAAGTCCACATATATGTACTATTTTCTTGTTTTAGGGCCCAATGTTTGGGAGCCAATGCCTCCGTAACTAAACGTTGTGGACCTCATGTTCTAAACTACATTACGCTCAGTTTGACCTAAGAAACCCACCCTTTACTATATGACAGACAAATCAGAAATACCCCGTATATTATTTGTCGAGCAATAGCGGTTTAAAACCTACCCAATGAAGGGGCCCAATTTTTCAAACCATTTTTCATAACTCCGCCACTACAACCTACCATTTCATAAATTACATTTACATTTTACTCAGGCATAAACATCATAAGGAAGTTCACCACAAGCCCAAACACCATCACCACGTAAAGGTGGTCAAAGAACCTGCTCATAAACACATGGAGGAAATGATGCACCATCATCATATGCAAGAAATGATGCACCACCATATGCCACACCACCACGAAATGCATGATGATTTAAAAATAACATTCGAAGATGGAGGAACCATAGGCCATTACGACTTTGGTATGCACGAGCACATGGGACACCACCATCATGAAATGGCTGCGGCTATGGAACATATGATACACCATATGAAACACCTCGATATGCCTAAGAAAAAGAAGGAGATGAAAGAGATGAAGAAGAAAAAGAAGAGGCATTACCATCATGTTAAACACGTACACCCTCAATAGTGCAGTTTATTTTTACGAGAAACCACCGATATTACTTCCCCAATAATTTGTGGGGCGTCTTTTGAAAGCCAAAATAGTTCAGTTTTAGATAATAACACTATTCTAAAATTAGGCACTCATTTCCCTAAATATGTAACGTTTCTGTCAAAACAGTTAATTTTACCATAATCGGGGATAGATATAATTTTAGAAGTAGGAATGGAGAACAGAGTATTCAGGGCGCGCGTCAAAGTCCCGGACCCCCTTCCAAGGGACGGAGAGGAATGAAAGAAGAGGCGGGTCATAGCGACAGAGGTAAAAGGGAACTACATATTTTTCGCCGTCCCCATCAGAAACGTCATCAAAACGTAGTTTAAGTGAGCAAATATGATAATTTGAACTTTTCGTTACGTGTTGGAGGGAGGGGCTCTTTACTGGGCTATGAGTCGGACTGAAGTAAATACTAACCGTTCTCCATTCCTACTTCTAAAATAAAATCTATCCCTGCCATAACTATATTGGTAAATTCGTGCAAATGCTATTGTTTAAAGACGTTACTAATATATATATTCTTAATATACTTCTATAGCCTTTAGTGCCAAATATAGCTGAAGAAAGGCTAATCTAACAGTGCATGGTATCATGATTTTTATTAGTGTAAATATTGTTAGTTTCAATACTTATGTTTCAGATTTTAAGGCAAGATGTCTAGCTATTTAAGATCTTCGGTCCTCATGGTTTTATTAACTTATTTATATTTATTACGAGTGTTTTTTATTATAATATAGAACCTAGGGACTTTAGACAAATTGTACTACCCCAATCTTGAATTATAAAGCGTGTTCTGTAACCACGAATGCTTCAAAAAAGTCAATAAAAATATATTTTATTTAAATGTTTCTCTACTGATAACCCATAATTTTAAACTTTCATTTAAAAAATATATATATACACTTAAAAACTATTATTATTAATAATAAATTAGTAGATATTTCAAGATGCTTCAGCTAATACTTTGAATCAATCTGGCTTTCTGACCAAATTGCATGATTCATATCCTTAACACTAGGTGGCGGTTTTAATTTTTTTTTCAGTTGCGCAAGGTTGGGCCCACGAACCCCTAGCCATTGACCTTGTTAAATACGTCCTATTCGAAACCCCTAACACTTTAGCTTTATGACTAAACCCTATTAAATTAAATAAAGCTGTAAACATGTTAGTTTCTTTAAAACATTATCATACCCAAATTTCATAAGCATAAGCCCAAAGATTAATTAATTACTGTTTAATGAATACAGGCACGAGAATCTTCCCGGTTCACACTCCCATTAAACTCCGGGGAAAAGCCGGGTAAATTAGCTTTAGTATTTTCTGTACGACTTTTATTTAAACATGACAAAAATACCCTAGTAGAGCTAAACTAAATTTTCCCGTTTTTTTAAACTCAAATGTTTCAATTTTCCTGTCTAAAAATAATGCATAAGGTTTCCGTTGGATGAATTGTGACTAGAGAGGATACCTATGCCTTAAACGATTAGGGAAAGTCATTAAAAAGTGTTATTTATCTATTTATTCCTAGTATACCCATAAGCTAATAATTCACTTTAAGCATACATCATTTCATCTTTTGTGGAACGTCTCCTGTTCCCTTGCTTTACGTCAGCGCATAGAAGAGATCGGACGCAAAAATACAAGAGACATTTATTTTCCTACACTGTAAAAAAAAATTGGATTTTGATGTGGTGTATTTGTACCCTTAAAGGTATTTTCTTAAAAAAACACCTTAAGGTGTTTATTCTAACCCTATAGGGTGTCAAAACAAGCCTCAGGGTTCTCTGTTGGTGTGTTTTTGTACCATTTGTAAATATTTTATGTTGTGGAGGGTGTTTATTTATACCTCAAAAGGTATTTTTTACTTGAAAGTCACGTGCGCACGCGCCATCGTGAAATAAATTCGCGCGCGTCGCGTGCCATATTTTTTTAACCCTAAAAATTTCAAACTAGGCTTAGCGACACTCATTTAAGCGACTACGTCCATTTGAAAATTAGTTACGCTCACAAGTCCAACCAAGGTAATAATTATGTGTAATACATATAAACTGTGTGAATTTTAAAAATGTTTCCTATTTCAGACTTGTTTGAATCAGGAGCCATAAAACCTAAAGTTCTGACTAACGGATCTCATCCTTTAAAGTAAGGCAAGCCTTTGGCCAGTTAATTTTAATTTATTCTCTATTTTCAGCCATCAGAAGGCAACTTTTCCGTTTACCCTTAGCATTACAAAAAATCATTACTGATGGATTAGTTCATGAATCACAACTTAAGTGATGTGAAATTTTGAAACAGCTAAAACCCAGGTTGGTGTGAATTTAGGTATTTTCCACGTAAGATGTGAATGAAAAGAATTGTGGTATTTGGTCAAAAATGATAAAGTTTTAGGTAAGTTGTAAGTACATCCATAAGACTTTTGGAGTCCCGTTTTCCCTGACAAATCCAGGTTTTCCCCATATATTTCTCTGGCACCACCAAATAACTCCACAGGTTTTTTTTTGAGTAATAGTTTCAGGATGTATTTTAGAGTGGAATAATCTTCTAGCCTCACGAAGTTGCTTGAATTTTACTGAAAATTTCCCTCAGTTTTTAGTCAAAATTTATTTCCCTGACATGTCCAGGTTTGTATGAACCTGATATGTAAAATTTCATGGAATTCTTACAAAAGATACAGTAAATAGCAGTCATAACATCATGCCTTTAAAATGGAATCTTGTTGTGTAATGTTCTAGAGTGTTGTAACAGGAAAGGATTAAATTTAAATGTGAGTTTGAAAATGTCTAAAAACGGCGGTTTGATATTTTAAGATAATTTTAAATCAGTTCTATAATATTTTCATTGCAGGGTTATATTAATCGTGATGACGTCAACTGAATAATCTTTGTTAAGTCAAAAAAGGTCGACCAACTATTCAAGCGGTTTATAATATCGGTTTCTGTGGTGGAAATTTTAGTACAAATGTAACAAAGTCATCTTTCTTTAATCAAATATTTTTTTCTAAAAATATTGTTAAAAATCTTTGTTTTTGATTTGACTAGAGAAGATTAATTATGGTATAAATTAATTAAATTTTTATATAGGGGTGAGATATCATTAGTTTTTTAATATCTGGTTTCTTAAGAAATAGTTTCTGGTAAGTGTTTAGTTTTTCATAGTACTAAATATTTAGATTATCAGGTTTAAGCTTAATGTTCTAATAATTATATTGTAGTGTGAAATTAATTTATAGGCTTTAAAGTAGCTATTTGTTCAATAAAAATTTAATTTTTATTAATGAAGTATAAATAATTTAAAAATAAATCAAAGTGTTAAAGTATTTTAGTCCGAATCTTAATTGACCCCGATAAAGTTAACTATACACTGAAGTTCTTTAAAAGAATTATCACAATAGATACCTCATGGCTATAAAACTATTTCGTCGAAAATAATCACATTTCCTTGCTCAAACTTTTAAACCCCTTTAATTGTAATAAAATGCACCTTAAAATGGAGAAAAATAATATTTTCGGACCCCCGAGTCAAATTTTTTAGGTACGGGAAAATACCTTTAATGGTCTGAAAACGCACCTATAAATGGAGAAAGGGCGCTTTTTGTACCCCTAATTAGAATTTTTGATATCCAAGAAAATACCTTTAATGGTCTGAAAACGCACCCCTAAATGGAGAAAGGGTGCTTTTTCGCACCCCTGAGCCAAATTTTTGATATCCAAGAAAATACCTTTAATGGTCTGAAAACGCACCCCTAAATGGAGAAAGGGCGCTTTTTCGCACCCCTAATTCAAATTGTTGTTGTCCGGAATAGCACCATATATGGAGTCTATTTATACCCCAATCACTCAAGAGGGTACATATTTATTCCCTTCTGTTGTTTCAAAGACAAATACTATGTTACTAATATGTACCTATTAAGGCGCGAAAAATTACCCAATGGTATAAAAAAACGCCCCTTATCTAGGGGTTCACATTAATACCCTATATGAAGGGTGCGAATTCATACCTTATATGGTACGTCTGGGGTGGGGGTCGAAAATACCTTTATAGGAGCGTTTCCGCCACATTTTTTTTTACAGTGTAGTGGCGCCCCTAAGTCACGAGCGGCTTAAGAGGTAAGTATGATTTAGAGGTCCGGAGATAAAAACCCACACCCTCCCTTAATGTTAAAGGAAAAATGTTTTTGCCCAACTTTCCATAGTAAAAACATAAGGTTTTTGGTGATCCTGCACATCGAATAACTTAAAAACTGCAGCGAAGTTACGTTTCGGAATACTTTCAAATAAACAGCATAAATATTCAAGGTGTACCTTTTCCAAGTTTCAAAAACTATCAAGTCGCAGTATGTTATTTTAATTAGTATAGGGTGGCCAGAAACTCTTAAATGGAATTTTTTTAGGACCTTTCTTTTTTATTGTTGATTTTTTTCAACCGCTAACCTAATAACACACGTATTAGAAGCTGTTGGGTGAATGATTAGTCCTCCATAGATTCCATTCAGACATAAAAACTTAATGGTTGATTATCAGCTTATGGTATCACCGAATATTTTTAGCTCTTAAAAGGTTTATGTCTATAAGGAATGTTTGTCGCGTGAGTGTGTAACAAAAGACCTAGCTTCATATGCAAAATAGTTAAATACACGGTAGATGAGCAAGGCGTAAACAAAAAATAGAGGAAGAGTTAAGAATCATGATTCTGTTTTAGGTAAATAACTAGAAAGGGGAGTTTCCTGATGTCCACTGTCAAAGAGTCGACTAATACAGTTCATTTAAGTTTGGATTTTAGATAAAAAGCTCTTGACTATATAAAGGCAGAACCACTTAAATAGGAACTGTCAAAGAGTCAAGTGTCTTAGGACTAAAGGGGTGTTTTGACCGCAAACTGGTAAGTGACTTTAGCTTAAATCTAATCTTAACGATTAAAATTATGGTTAATATGTTGGATGATTCGGAGCACTTAATTCTGGTTAGGTAGAATCGCATGTGTCGACGAACAGATCAGATTTGACCAAGTACTCGTCTAGAAAACGGTCTTAAATACTGCACGTAACTTCAAATACTAAACAATAGATTTAATTTGGTTTTTATGAAAGTTTTAACGTGCAGAGCAAGTTAATGTAATTTTCTGAAATTTGAAAAGATGAAAATGCAGAGTTTGCAGTGAGGCAGCGGCTATTATCTCCAATAACCAAGTAATATTACTGAACATCTATTTGAAAACTTTGTATCAGATTTTAGGTTTAAATTGTGTTAAACAGCTTTTTGGAAATATAAGGATAATTTCCAATTTAATTTAAATGAAAAATAATTGAAACAAGCAGTATTAGGGTCAATTTTGAAACATTTTAAGCGAGTTACCGCAAGTGATTAAGGATTAGTGTCATCTACGGCGTTAAAAAGCGGTTCTATGAGAGCACGAGATACGATTTTATGGATTCATAACTGCACAGTACCAACAACAAATTTGCAGTAACATTCAACATATAATTGAACTTCTTTTTCAAATCCATTTGCAGACAAGATGAGGTACAGACATTCTATAGCAAATCTGACAATCATTGCCGTGGTTCTAGTCGCCTCAAGTTTGAGGATGAGTAAGGCCGGTAAACTTGAAAAATTGGCAGCCCTGGCCCTGGTTCTACGAGCTCAAGGAGGAGGTTTTGGAGGAGGAAAAGGCGGCCATGGACATCACTATCCAATTATCATAGGGTAATTTACTTTATACTTAAGTCAATCTCAGTCAGGATTTGGTTAAATTAAATATGGATTATTTTTTATCTTATAAAGAGGAGGGGGTGGTGGCGGTGGATACAAAAAGCAAGAGCAAGATGTTAAAATCATAATCCATGGACATGGAGGGCATGGTGGTGGAGAACATCACCATCATCACCACCACGGACATGGACATGGACATGGCCATGGCCACGGTCATCACGGATGGTAATTTGTTCAATTACCTTCCTTATAGCCCTGATCACATATTTTTATGCTCAACATGTACAAATACATATATTTTTAAACTTATTTATTTTGTATAACAATTTTAATCAATTAAATTTCATAAAAACTACCTATTATGATGCAGAATTGTCTTATTTTAATATATGTAAATTGAAAAGTTCTGAATGATATTAATCCATGTTCACACTCGCATAGGAAACTGATGCGAAACGCTTGAAAACGATCCTAAAGATACGTGTGGACATAGTACTCGAGAAGTGCACAATATGCCTTTCAATAATAATAATAGTACTCGAGAAGCTAACTACAAATGCGGTTTTTTGAAGTTGCTATGCGAACTAACTCCAACCGGGCTTGGAGGCTACTTTATAGATTTCAGGGTATTTTCACTGCCCTTATCAGACAGCACTGACAGTTAACGTGTTAAAATGTGAACCGAGGTTGTTTTAGTCGCTTCGAACTGGAAATGAAGAGCGCTTAAAAACAAGTTGGGCAAATCAGTCCTTAACCTACTCCGGTGCAAGTGTGAACATAGCTTTAGATAACCAACACTGGAACTGAGGACTTGGACTGAACAAGTCCTCAAACATACAGTTCTTATGAGGCTCTCACGGACGTATTAAAGGCATTAAAAGCATACTCAGCAATTAATTTAAGTCGTTAATAGAAAATTTCCCAAATAAATAACACCAAATTTTTTATATTACTTTGATTACCGTTTGAGGTATCTTCTTTATAAAATGCATGGACAGTTTTTAATTACTTGAAAATTATCGATGGTGTGATAGTGATAATACATAAAGCGGGTATTTCTTCCGTTTCCGTGGTAACTTTTCGTTCTGCCATACCATTATTTTTAACCGTGTTTTAATTAATATTTGTCGTTCGGGGGCTCGAGGGAATTATTCTTGCCTTTGAACCACACGATTCAAATTTAAATCACTTAAAGATTAAATATAAAACTTTTTTACGAATAAAAGACCAGTAACATACCTAACGATTGTATTGAGATAATCTAGTCTACTGCACTTTTTTTTGGAAAATTTTAGGTCAATTTGAAGTCTGTTAATATTTGATTGCTACGACAACGATGGTGGAACTTAGGCCTAGTCGGCTTTTGTTAAATATAATTATTGTTAACCCTTTAGTTGTTGTTTAAATACACGGCCCTTTTCAAATGTCGGGGGTTAAATTGAGCTCGGTGTTTGAGCACCTTTGCTTCTTACGACGGAATTACCAAATTTTTTAAAATTGTTTGAAATAACTATAGGCTTACCAACTCCGCCTTACCACAATTCTCAATTGATACAAATAATAATCTAAGCTTTTCCACGAAAAGCCCGTTGCTTATTTACATGTGGCTTCCTTTATAATGCGTAGACGTGTAATTGACTAGCCCTTATGTCACAGCTAACCGACGGCGCCCTGCACTAACTATTACAATTGACCTCAGAAAGCTTTGATGGAAAGGAGAATTCGGTTAACAACGCGACGGAAAACTCCTTTATCAAGTGGGAAGAAAACTCGCAATCTCTACTCTGATGGGTTTTTTCCCAAGGTTCTCACCCTGTAAGGCCTAAGCTTTTTTAACTACATTTCCAAAATAATAAAAACTATTAGGCCTAAAGTTCGTATCTTTATCATAAAAATATTTCTTTAAAGCTATTGCTAAATCGATACTGTTAAAAACGTTTACTCACCTCAGAAAACTCGAACCGTACAACTTCATGCCTTAAAATATAATAATGGCCGAGTCAAAATTAGTTCCACACGCAATGTACCCGATCTAATAAACACGAAACAACGGAAGATAGGTAAATGGACGCTATTTAATAATTCATTAAACAAGAACGTTATTTATTCTTTGTAGCAGACGTTTATAATCCCTAACAAAGTTCACATCAGGGGCCGTATTCTGCAGAAAAAGTATGCTCCTCCCCCGGACTTAAGCTCGCTGATTGGTCGGTCAGGATCGAACTTAGGGCTTTTCATTGGCGGTGGCGGTTTTGGGGCAAATCTCACTTAAGACTTGTGATAGGTTGAAATTTTCGAGCAGACGACATTGGCACGTGTCAAAATATACACCAAATTCAAAGTAGTAATTTTAGAACTCGGCAAACCGTTCAGCACCATGAATCGGTTAATTGACCGGTTTTTTTGCTTTCTTTTTTCACCGGAACTTAGCAGACTACACTTCGTCGTTGCTAATGGCGGTAATGGCAGGTAATGGATTATATTGTTCTTGGTGTTGTTGACTTTAGAAAGAAAGACAACTAAATTATTGTTTTAAATACTGTTAGTTTACAAAATATAAGGGTTTGCGTTGTTATAATTTAAAAAATATGCCTTTGTTTTGTGGGAAAATAAAGTCGAACTCTGCCCGAAGTCGAAAAGGATTAACACCGAGGCTTATGACGAAGATACTCCTCTGTAGACTGTAGTAAGTAGTAAAGAAAGATTTTATTGTTTCTGTTATTGACTTATTGTTTGGTTCTGTAAGATAAGTTTCAAGCAACAGAGGCACGCTAGTAAATGATTGGAACATGAAATGAGGCACCATCCCATAGCGAAGGTATTTCGTCATTCATTGGCCATGACCAAGATAATTGTGTTTTGATACAAATATGATTGCCTAATCCTTATGGGTCATGAAAGCCTGATTCGTTATACTTATAATATATATTCCATGACTGTCACAGCCATCTTCCCTGGCACTTGGCATCATGAACTGTACCTATTTTATAATCAAAGCACCAACAGCGAAAGAAATACTTCTACCTTTTATTAAGCAACTATTGCATTAATGTTCAACTGGTAAATAATGTTGCACACATGTCTAACAAATAGAAATATTCATATTTATATATTATAGATTTGTGGTTATGACGTGTTTGACATGAACTCGAATGGGAACTATTTTTGACCTCTATAGTAGGAATTTCTCTTCATTTTCTTCTGTTACCGACAGGTTTATTTTAGCAAATTAAAGATAGCAATATAGGGACAATGTACTTTAATAACTTCATTCACTGTCAAAACACCACACAGCAGAGGAAGGATAACTGGATCAGGGAACACAGATAGGTTAATGATGTCAATGAGGAAGATTGTTGGTTGGAAGAGATCAAGAAGTTGTTGAGCACCTTGAAAGGCGATATATGAAAGAAGACTGCTTCGACAATGGAGAGCGGTAAAACTGGAGGCCGAACCAGTTACGTCCATGAACTCGTAAAATGTACCTTTATTCCCAGTTTTGAACTTGACATTTGTCAGTATGCCGTAAATTGTTAGCTATCTTATACTCGAATTCGGATATTCTCCAGCAATATATGTAAATATGTAGTTGGTAAATGTCCAACTTTTATGGAACTGTGGGAGAAATAATAATGAAACACAAGAATATGTTGACTCCCTATTTCCTACCCATTCAAATGTTGCAGTTTTATTGTCTTAATTCATTTTTGCGTGGCGACTGCCAATACTTTCAATTGGACGATATACTGACGGAGAATCCCAGACACTCCGTACTAACGTATTCCTTACACTACGCCAGATGCCTCGCGTTAAAGGAGTCATTTTTCTTTCGGTCTGTACGGTTATGGAATAATCTTCCCGTATGTCTTAGGGAAATAGCAAACGACCTTTCTCTACCCGTATTTAAGACTAATATCTCGAAATTTTTCTTGGACACTTGGCTCTCTAAAAATTGTTAAACTGCCTTTATTTTTTTATATTTTTGTATACTTGATATTTATTGTTTTCTATATTTGTATTGTACGTCCGGGTAACCACCGTAAATAGGCTCTTCTGCCTCTATGGTTGCCAGTAACTTTGGGTGCGAAATAAATAATAATAATAATTTAATAAATACATAGGGGTGCTCAAACATTAAAGACGGATCACTTAGATAAAAAAAAATAGCCAATGTGAGATAGAATCACCAATAGGCTTACTAGTTCCTATAGTGGCACATTTTTTAATTGTGATTTAACAATAAAGGGGTAGTAGCGAATAAATCAATAACTAAAGTTTAAATTGAAACACGTACGTTTTTAGAATAGAATATGCAAAATGAAGGTCATTTTAAATATTTTGTTTCAGTAATGCTTCGTGACTTGTTGAAATGTGCAATTGAAAACTACAAATATGGGGAATCTTCTAATCTTTTAAAACTGCAACAAAGATGATCAATAAAAGCCTTTTTTCCATACATAGGATTTTAGGTTCGATACATGATTTCCATTGGTCCTATATTAATACAATCTTATAATGATAATACATAAACAACAATGCTCAAGAACATATGCACATGAATGCCAGTTCCTAAATCCAAATACCATTCCAACAGACTCATACATTTGCCTACATCAGATAATAATACCATAGATGTGCATTTAGTGGCTGTCTAATAAAATGGTCTTATAGACATTGAAAATAAGAAACTAATTTACATCGAGAATCCTATGTGATAAAGTCAAAATAAACTCAGTTTTATTTAAATAATGTTGCTAAACTGTTTTGAGTAACAGCTCATCATTCAGTCTCGACATTGTTTCCTCTCCATTACTTATTTTCCTATAATTGATTCTTTACTACCATAATAATAATTAGTTAAGTTTGATTTGTTTATCTAATCCAAACCTTTAAAGAGCTCACCTCTTATTTGTATAGGCGCAAATCACATACTCGTTGGTAGTTTATACTTGCAACAACTATGCCAGCCTTCTCTTTAAAGGGATACCTTAGAGTAAAGCATGCTCAACTAATAAAAGTGTTAATACCTTAATATGCAAGTTGATTACAACACTTCAATGTTGGCAGATATCCTTAGAGTAAGTGCCCACCCTAGATAATTCTCCATTGCCATTGCCAGTGTCAATGATAGAAATGTCATTACCACAAATCTATAATAAAAGAAAAGCATATGAATATTTCTATTTGTTAGACATGTGTGCAACATTATTTACCAGTTGAACATTAAAGCAATAGTTGCTTAATAAAAGGTAGAAGTATTTCTTTCGCTGTTGGTGCTTTGATTATAAAATAGGTACAGTTCATGATGCCAAGTGCCAGGGAAGATGGCTGTGACAGTCATGGAATATATATTATAAGTATAACGAATCAGGCTTTCATGACCCATAAGGATTAGGCAATCATATTTGTATCAAAACACAATTATCTTGGTCATGGCCAATGAATGACGAAATACCTTCGCTATGGGATGGTGCCTCATTTCATGTTCCAATCATTTACTAGCGTGCCTCTGTTGCTTGAAACTTATCTTACAGAACCAAACAATAAGTCAATAACAGAAACAATAAAATCTTTCTTTACTACTTACTACAGTCTACAGAGGAGTATCTTCGTCATAAGCCTCGGTGTTAATCCTTTTCGACTTCGGGCAGAGTTCGACTTTATTTTCCCACAAAACAAAGGCATATTTTTTAAATTATAACAACGCAAACCCTTATATTTTGTAAACTAACAGTATTTAAAACAATAATTTAGTTGTCTTTCTTTCTAAAGTCAACAACACCAAGAACAATATAATCCATTACCTGCCATTACCGCCATTAGCAACGACGAAGTGTAGTCTGCTAAGTTCCGGTGAAAAAAGAAAGCAAAAAAACCGGTCAATTAACCGATTCATGGTGCTGAACGGTTTGCCGAGTTCTAAAATTACTACTTTGAATTTGGTGTATATTTTGACACGTGCCAATGTCGTCTGCTCGAAAATTTCAACCTATCACAAGTCTTAAGTGAGATTTGCCCCAAAACCGCCACCGCCAATGAAAAGCCCTAAGTTCGATCCTGACCGACCAATCAGCGAGCTTAAGTCCGGGGGAGGAGCATACTTTTTCTGCAGAATACGGCCCCTGAAGATTCTCCCAGCTCGGCGTTGGCGATGATTTTTTTATCGCTCGCTGCTACCGCAGCGCGCTTATGCGGAATTTTCTTTTTTTGTCCACCGAAAATAAAAAATTGTTAAATTAGCTATAAGAGGTATCGTCATTTTTCAGAGCCAGTGAGAGAGCAAGGGTGATGGTAAAAAATAGATCCAGGCAGAGGCTACTAAATAGTTTTTTAAATTCGAATTTTGATACGATATAGTTATGGTGACGTAAGTACTCTTTAAAAAATTATCCCCTCACTAGTCTCAGGACCTTTTTGCCTTTAAAAAGGGGAAATATTTTCAATCTCATCTGTACTAAAAAAGGGAGCTTGTGGAACATTTTCATCGCAAACGCATGTCACAATTAGCCACGTTCACACTTACATGGGAAACCGGTTCGAAGCGACTCAAATCGCTTCCAAAATTAGGTGTGAACAAAACTGATACTCGAGAAGCTAATTACAAACGCGGTTTCTTGAAGTTGCTTCGCGAACCAACTTAAAGCGGCTTTGGAAGCTAGTTTGTAGTTTTCAGGGATATTTCGCCTGGGATGAGACTAGTATTAAGTGTATTTTCTCCGGCCTTAGCAGACAACACCAACGAAATGATAAGCAGACAGCACTAACAGAATCGTCTTAGAGTGTGAACCGAGGCAGTTGAAATCGCTCCGAACTACCATTAAAGAGTGTTTCATAACTGGTTGGGCAGACGAGTTTTCAACCGGTTCCCGTGCAAGTGTGAACATAGCAAATGTGAAGAATTGTTCTTAGTAACTCAAATATAATAAACTCCTGTTCGTAGTCAGGGTTTGCATATAATTTAAAAAATGCATCGTAAAGAACTATCTCTTTGAGAACCTTCATTCTACAAAAACCTCCAGTTTCCCACCAACCCAAAATATAAACCGTGGAATTAATCAGACTAACAATTATTTTGAGTACAATGTGGCCATACTGTTGAGAGTGTGGCGCACTACTGTAAGCCAAGCTTCTGTAGGTGCCGACTGCTCTGTGTCCACCGGAGTTGACTTGACCCCGACACCCCTTCCATCACTTCCCAAGTAAACCTCATTTCCTTCTCTGGTTAACCACAAACTAAAACCTTGATTACCCTTATCCTTGCCGAGGACCCTTTAAGGGTTAGTCCAAATTTTTTTTATTGTACTATTAGTAAAAATCAAATCCATCATTCTTATTACTTGCTTTCAATGGGGTGTCATAGATCTGGCAGCTATCATTCCGATTATTTATCAGTTGGCAATACAGCAATTTTATACTCATAATAAGTGTATTTCCCACCTGATATACCTTCATAATTCCTTCAACGAACCCTGTTCATTGGGAATAATTTCTTTTGGATACACTTGCAGACGGACGACAAAACACGCTTGTTTGATGCACGTACTACCATAAATAATTAAATAAACATATGAATAAATTAACTCCTATATACCTGGACTCCAGGTCCTGGAGTGTCAGTTGACTTCAGAAATAATAGGGCCGTCGCCGTTTATTAATATATGGTTGTTTTAACTATAAATATTAAATGGCTTAGCAACAAGAATTCAGTTGAGACGAAAGAGAAAATGCTACAGTGTTACCTATTACCTTAATAAATAATTCAGTCAAATTTTCTCTCGCAACAAAAACTTTGTTCACGTGGACGAGGTCAATATCTTATTAAAATTAAAGTAATACGAATGCTGAACACGTGCAAAGATATAAAAATTGCCAAAGCCAAATTAAGTATAGCGCATGCACCTTCGCATCATACATGCAAAGCATTCTTCAAAAGCTCAAAAATATTTTTTTTGATGCATAAATATGTTCTATGATTTTAGATGTATATTTGAAAATTAACGGTTTAAATATCCTTGAGAAAATTTAAAGGAAACGACACAGGTATGACGTCACCCAATTTGGCGGTTTGCTAAATAGTATCAACAACATTGAAAGCCTTAACATCAGTTTAATAATATTCAGTTGGTACTGTTAAATGCTGTGTTCCCGAATATTTATGATTGTTAGTTGAGGTTGCTAATTATACGTTTATTTTGATACTCTACACACGATAACCAATTTCTTCCTTGCTCTATAGTTGAAAGTATTTCACCATGGATAGAATGATTTTATACTCGTCTTAACCTAAAACATTTTAATAATTACTTGCATCATACAAATTCAAGGATATTTATACATATTTGGTCATTACATGATACGTGAATCAATGATTTATTTTACAACATATAGAATAGTTATTCAATTAATCATCATGCACTTACTGAGGTACTAAAGTATGATATAATACACTTGAGACTCACTAAACACCATTGTTTAAAAAGGAATAACAAATTATTAATTAAATGAGTACTGAATAAAACGATACAAATATACACAAACTTATAATAATAACCCTTGATTAAATAGCGTTAAAAATTCATTTAATTCTTAAGTATTTGAGTCCTCTTAGAGATTATATACCCTTGACGCGCAACCCACAAAGATCTACCATCCTCCATGCCAACCTTCGTCCCAACCACCTTCCCATCCGCCACCACCATGGTGTCCGCCTCCTCCACCTCCGTGTCCTCCTTTGTGAACATGGATGATTTTCACAGATTGTGATTTCTTGTGACTTCCGCCTCCACCTCTGTAAAAACAAACATATCATAAATATCACAATAGCAACGTCGTTACTACTGATCAAAAATGAAGTGATCTATCCAGTAGTGAGATTTTGAATCAGATCAAGGATAAGACCTCAGATAAGTTTGTAAGACTCAAAAAGTTGATGTTGGGTGCACATAGTCTTAGCACAGACCAAGAGTATATACATGTAAAGTCAATATACATAGTTGCATAAAGACAACAGT
Organism: Phalangium opilio; assembly: GCA_019434445.1. Classification (NCBI taxonomy): domain Eukaryota; kingdom Metazoa; phylum Arthropoda; class Arachnida; order Opiliones; family Phalangiidae; genus Phalangium; species Phalangium opilio. The sequence continues at coordinate 309,132 of JAEQBA010002534.1, forward strand.
CAAAACCAACAGTTGCATAAAGACAACAGTCAAAACCAACAGTTGCATAAAGACAACAGTCAAAACCAACAGTTGCATAAAGACAACAGGCAAAACCAACAGTTGCATAAAGACAACAGGCAAAACAAACAGTTACATAAAGACAACAGTCTTGTATTCTTCTTGTATTCCAACAACCAAAGACTGCAATGGTAGATTAAGAATTTATAGACACGGTCCAAATTAATCATCTATTATGGCTCAAAGATAATCAGTTTTTGCGTACAAGTAAAGTTCACCGTCAACTGAGAGTTCCTTAAGTTAACAAATTTGATTGGCAGTGCTAAAATATCAATTAGAAGCAGTAAACACAAAAACACCTCTCTAAGGCACCCGACAATACAGTCATCTGGGCTTCGTCACAAATCAGTGTCCCCAACAATAAAGGTTTGTGCTTGGTAACAATACCATTTGACAACATTGTGTCAATTTCAAGTTTTAACATAAGAATTGGAATTATTCAAAGACACGAAGTACATTACCCGTATATTGGGATTGGTACGTAATGGTGTCCACCATATCCGTGTCCTCCACCATGGCCATATCCTCCACCGTGACCATACTTCAGCGCAAGCGCTAATGCCGCTAACTTATACAAGTGATGACCACCTGTAATTGTCGAAGGAAACACCAGTAACATTACTACAACGCACGCACATATCTGATTTGATTTCATATCACTGTCTTGACTGGGAAACACGTTTACAACATATGAATAATGTTCTACTTGAAGTGTCGGTTTTTATACTGTTAGATTGTCAATACTTTGACCAAATAATTTCCTAGTGGATATCCTGTAATTTAAATGGACTTCTTTTTTCATACAAAACTGTATCCTTACTTCTCGTTCGAATTTACACTCAAATAATGAATTCTTTTGAAAGGAATCGGCGCTAGACCATTTAGTATGAAAAATTTAATTCTTTAAATTTATTTCACAAACAAGTTTCATAATAAAATGTTTTTGTGTAAATAGTAAACAATCTTATTCATAAAATTATTTAAAATTTTCCTTTTTTCAGATTAAAATAAATTATATTTTTAAACTTACACCAGCATGCAATATTTGTTTGTTTTGGTTTTTACTATGATAGTAAGAGCAAGACTACTTAAAAAAGAGGTAATTTACGTAAAGCATAGTTTCCGAAACCAATTTGCGAGGTTTCGGACAATTGTCAAAATCCCGTACATTTCGTTACAAATCTCTTTAAAATATCTCTTTGAAAGCTCGAAATCGCAAAATCTCTCCTCAAAATCTAAAAATCCAGAAATCTCAACCATAAAATCTAGAAATCCCGAAATTTCAACCATAAAATCTAAAAATCCCGAAATCCTACCTTAAAATCTAAAAATCCCGAAATCCTACCTTAAAATCAAGAAATCTCGAAATTCTACCTTAAAATCTAGAAATCCCGAAATCTCAACCATAAAATCTAAAAATCCTGAAATCCTACCTTAAAATATGGAAATCTCGAAATCCTACCTTAAAATCTAGAAATCCCGAAATCCTACCTTAAAATCTAGAAATCCCGAAATCCTACCTTAAAATCTAGAAATCCCGAAATCCTACCTTAAAATCTAGAAATCCCGAAATCCTACCTTAAAATCTAGAAATCCTGAAATCCTACCTTAAAATCTAGAAATCCCGAAATTTTGACGGAAAATCCAAAAATCCCGGCCTAAAAAAATCATAATTTCCAATAGAAATACCCTTCGAACCTCGTAATTGTAATACAAAATCTGAAAATTTCTTGCAAAGTTACTAAATCTCGTTTAAAAATCTCTAAATCTTCCTGAAAACTTTAAGATCTCCTTGAATAATCTTAAAGTCTCATTCAAAATCCTAAAATCTCACTCTAAATCTCAAAATTTTTATATCTCGAACAAGATGCTAAAATTTATATGGTTTTCAATTTAATGCGCATTTCATAGCAAAATCTAAATTTATTTAACATTTTTTAAATACAATTTAATATTAATGAAATAAAATTTACATATTTACATTTTTTTTAAAGAGATACAATGCCTTCACCAATCGTCGTAATCATATGAACTATGCCACTTCTTTTTGTGCTTCCGTTTGTGATGATGAACATGAATAACCTTGACAGACGGTGACTTCTTATATCCACCACTAATATATAAAAATAAAAAAAATTCACTTCGATGCCAATGAAATGTATCATACATACTTGAGAGAAGACAGACACATAACATCAGGATGAGGCTTACCCATGATATACAGGTACTGGTACATGGACTGGTATAGGAATGTAATGCGGATGCTTATGTCCGTAACTCTTACGACCAAACCCGAAAAGGCCTCCACTGTGACCACCACTTGGCTTACTAGCTTTGAATAACAAGGCCAATGCCGCGAGGTTGTACAAATGCTTACTACGCATGCCTAACACATCTTCCAGTAAAATTAAAAGGCACGTGGTTGCAAGGAGAATATTTATGAACTTCATGCCTGTAAATAATATGTGGTTAAAATGATTATGTTCTAACCGCGTTTTCCATTGGCTGCTAGCCTGCAGGGTTCGAAAAAACCAACCCTATCGGGTTTTATTGGGGTTAGCTGCGTTTTTGGGTTTTATTGGGGTTTTATGCGTTTTTGGGTTTAATTGGGGTTTTCTGCGTTTTTGGGTTTTAATGGGGTTTCTGCGTTTTTTGGTTTTATTGGGGTTTTCCGCGTTTTTGGGTTTTATTGGGGTTTTCTGCGTTTTTGGGTTTTATTGGGGTTTTCAGCGTTCTTGGGTTTTATTAAGGTTTTCTGCGTTCTTGGGTTTTATTAAGGTTTTCTGCGTTCTTGGGTTTTATTAGGTTTTCTGCGTTCTTGGGTTTTATTGGAGTTTTAATATTTAGCAGTCTCGTGTATTGTAAAAATTGGCATTCAAAAATCATTGCTTAAGAAGCATTTTAATTTTTTTTCATTTAAAGACTTTGTCAATGCTGTGAAATATTACTCAACTCTTTATCAATCTAAAAATGGTTAAAGAATGAATTTTTGTAGAAATTACACAATAATGGTTCGTAAATCATAATTTTCAATTTAAATCGATACTGAGACTACTCGTAATTGTTTAAATTATATTAAAAGTAAAAAAATACCTACTTTTTAATAATTAAAGCAATATTAGTCCACAGGTGTACGAGAAAATTGTAATCCAAAATTTCATGCATATATCATATAATGATTTAGCTAAAATTTGTATTTAGAACTCTGGGCATTTTTCCCATGAAAAAAAAAACTGTTCTTCTTATGATCACATCCGGTGTCAAAATGATTCATTTTAAACGTTGTCTTTGCATTAAATACTCAAATGTTAAAATCTGTAGAGAATTAATCTGATTAATAATCTCAAAGCGAGACTTATGGTTTTATTAAATGTGTGAATAAAGAAAATTTACAATGAATTTCTCATTCATTTAGTAAAAGGCTTCGGAAGTAATAAGTTACGGTGCTTAATTTCAATGAAAAGACGTTCATGGGTGTCCGCGAGTACCCAACGGAAGTAGGTTTTTTTTTTGGTTAAAACTTCCTGTAATAAATAAAATTCTCTTGTAAAGTACATGCGACAATAAAAAATACTGTTATATCAATCAAGTGAGTTACTTTGTGATTTGTGAATCGAATTTTTTCAAAGAATTAAAAAACATTGCTAATATACGGTTCATAAGATTTGAATTTTACGTTCTTTTTTTAATAAATCAAAGTGTTTTAAAAGAGTAACCAGAATCGTTACGCGGAAAAACCCATACTTTTAATAATAAATTTAATTATTATTTGGATTGATAAGGTTTAAAAATATTATGGATTAATTTTGACTTAACCCAATTGAAAAATCAAATATTGATATTCTGCTAAACGTGCCGTGAAAACCTTTGATTTATTTACAACTTATACAGAAAGTAGTTATATATATTTAATCGAAGAAGCGTATAAAACAATGAATATATCAATTGGAACCATGTATCTATCTACAATTTAAAAGAAGATACTAGCAATTAAGTTTTCGTAATGGCGCGTAATTTACACTACGCGTTAGGCTTTCGCCCGAAGTACTGTGGACCACCCCTATTGGACGACTAGTACCACCTGACGAACTCGTTCATTAGAGGTAGATCCCAGTGCTTCGCGGGAAAGCCTAAAGCGTAGTGTAAATTAGCAAAGCTTAATTGCTCGTATGCTCGTATCTTCTTCGATATTGTAGATAAAAACATTATATTCATTATTTTATACCCTCTCTCGATTAAAAAAGGAAAAAAATTGAGTCCTGAGTTTCTCTTAATGTTCTATTGACAAATATAGTGGAGCCATCTATTTTGAAAAGGGTAAACTAAAGCTTGAGAAATATAAAAGTTTTCCGTCTTTCTGGTCTGCGAGAGTATCCTATTTTTTCCGTGTTTAATGTCATTCAACTGCGATAGGCCTACATTTGCATCATTTGAATTACAAGCACATATTTATTTTCTCCTTTGAAATATATAAGATTACGTGTTGACATAATATAATGATTTTAAAATATATTTAACCCTTTTAAATTGTTAATGCGATGGGTGTTTTAAATACTTTAAAAAGTTTTAAGGGCGTTCAAAGTTTATGAAAAATATTTCAAAGCCTAATTGATACTGCTAATTTAAAAAAAATGTTACACTAACGCTACATGTATCAGACGCAACGAATTTATCTATTAGTCTAATATATGAAATCGTGTTCTTCCACACGACTGACCACAATCACAAATCACGTGTCATAACTCTATCAATTATTGTGGAGCGGAATTTGAAAATTAATCAACTCCTAACCAATAATAATGTATTCACAAAGGAACTTGAAAATATTCAATTAATACTTAAAACGAGGCAAAATTTTAAAATTAAGAACATGGCTAAATTAATATAATAAAATGTGTATTTTAATCTAGTGTCCGTTGTATTAGGTGCATCGTGCTATTTGTAATCTAAAATACAAAAGCCGCTTTCTTTAATGATACCCGGGCCAGGAATATTAATGCATTCATAAAGGAAGTTGAAACAATTCAATTAATACTTAAATGATGCAAAATTTTGAAAATTCAAAACAAAGCTAAATTAATGTAATGCATTAAGCATTATATGCTACTGCCCGTACAAAGTTCTATTAGTAATCTAAAATACAAAATCCACTTTCTTTAACGATACCCGGGCCCGTTCATTGTCTGATATTGAAATGGAAACCAAGATGCGTGTATTACTTTAGTGTTGCTAAATAAAAGGAACAGTTAACTTGAAATAGTTCAACGACATTTTGAAGTAATGTCAATGAAACTTCGTCCGTTTTTACCTATATTTCGTGTATATAATGGGTTTACGTGTCAATGTTATAAATCCCTAAAGAAAAGCAATCAGAAGAGGAAATATTTCGAGGGAGGTAAATGTCCTTGCGTCGCCGTTGTAGCGAGCCCTTTCACGACCAAAAGAGATAGAAAAACTTTAATTTCCTTCATTATTATCATAGAGTAGTCTTACGTGATAACTGAAGCGGCGAACCATGTTCCTCAAAAAATAGCGTTTGTGGTCCAATGACCTAATATTGTAATTCGCAAAATTGTCACTAGATAGCGCCTCAAGTTTTACACTTAAAATTGGGACAAAATATACTATCAGAAGGGAATAAGAGAGAAGGGACACACTTTATATCTCAATAATTCTTTATACTCGTAACAACAGTCTTACCAACCTCAAGTCAACTACCCTTCACTGATTGGCTATCTAACTTCTGTCGTAGCTGTGACGTCAGATAAGAAGGTGACGTGTCGGTTGACGTATAAAAAGTAGTTTTGTTTACAACTTTACATTGAAGGAGATAAACATGTTGATAAACGAAATCAAGCTGTGCAATTAATTTAGATGCACGGGAATTGAGAACATACCAAAATCAGATAATTGGAAGGTAATAAATAGATGGAAACTAATTATTCTGAATTAATATTAAAAAATAAAAATTATTTTCAATAAAATACATACTTGAGGTTATAATTACACAAGAACGAAACATCGACAGCCCTAAGCCTTTGGAGAATGAAAATCTAGCAGACAAATAGGCCACCTGATACCGCGTAGAACTTAAGAACTATATTTGCAGTAAATTGGTTAAAAGCTGTGTACTTGCGCAAAGTTTTCGCGGTTTTCTTGAGGTTGGTCGGACTCTCGTTACCATAGAAGGCTCTAATGTCTCCCTTCTCTCTTATTCCCTTCTGATACTATTGTTATTTTAATACATACTCTTAAACAGGTTAGAATCCTAATGTAATTGGTAATATAAGATTTTTCTGGCAATTATAAATAAATTTCAAATTATGATATTTATTTGTTAATTAGATGCAATAGGATTTTAAAAGGAGAATAATTAAATGCCACGACAAACTGAGAGCTGAGTGTACGTTGAGCGAAAAATAAAATGCCGTCTGCTATAAACCGAGTTTAATTTAAACTAAGTAAAACCATGATTTTAAACATGCTTTTAGACTAAAAAATTCTAGTTTTTATAGTATTAGGCTTAACAAGCTTATATACAGGGTCTTTCTGATAAGTCTGCCATAAATAAAGGGGTATGTTCTTTGAGCAATTTTGAGTCTAAAATGTTCTATGGCATTTTGAAGTCCGGCCCACTGTTTTCAAGCTATGATAGTAAATTAATTAAATTAGCATTGTCTTTCAGTTTCTCATGTTAATTTTAAGTGGCTATCCGAAAAACATTCGAGACATAACTTGAAAACTCTGGTGTTGACGGCAAAATAGCATTGAACAATTTTGACTCAAAATCGACCAAAGAGCATCACCCTTAATTTATGTCAGACTTATCAGAAACACCCTCTATATTCAAATGATAAAATATTCAAAATTTTCATAAAATATTTATTGCACTATATACAAAATGACTTTAAATTTTTGATGAGAATGAGAATTGGTCTATTAAACATTATATATTATTTTATATTATCTACACTGCATTTGAATATAATAAATACATTTTCCGAGAGAATAGAAACCAATATGGTTTGCTAAATAAATTTCAGTTAGATGATTTTTACGTAGGACAATATTGTTATGGCATTGATATGCGCAGCATTTGCATGTCTGTCAATTAGTAGGCAATTGTTCTTAGGCTTACCAATATTGACTACTGTAGTGACCTTTGCTTAACTGTTCGCCGAGTTTCTCTAAATCTTTTTTGTCAAAGTGATCGTGTACTTTGAATTGAACTTTGATGTTATGCTTCTTTTTCTTGTGGCCATGGTGAATTGGAATGACGTGATGACCTCCGTGGTGACCTTTGGCTTTTTGTTGACCTCTCAAAATTAAGGCCAACGCCGCGAGTTTCTCTAACTTGCCAGCTTCAACTTGGTGTTGTGATACGAATACGCAACACAACAGGGTTATTAGTAAGGTGAATGATATTAGTTTAGTCGACGACATTTTGACACAATCTGAAATGGTAAAAAAATAATTTAAATTATTTTGAAAAAAAAAATTGGCAAAATATCAACTTGTGTTTAAATAAATTAAAATAATTATATTAAATTAACTTTCTTTACAAATCCCCCTCAGATTCCCTGTACTGTACATTGATTACGAATTTCGTTAAATAATTTAAGTATTGCCTAGGGTACGGTTTTTTAATAAATTACGCGTTATGTCCTTTAGTACAGTCTAAGGTACACCGATTATACGCAGAGTAAATAATCATTTGGTTTATTTTATTTAATTTGCAGAAACTAAATTTCATTAACTACTTTAAAACATGTTTTTGTAATGTCTGTTTTCTGTTCATATTTCATTTCATATTTTCTTGATAAATAAACATTAATATAATTTCTCGAGAAAACATCATTATATTTATTTATAGTAAACAGAGAAGTCAAATGACAATTTTATGTATTAATTTCAAAACAAGTTTTTGCAAATTTCAGTATTCTGTTCTCAGTGCATTTCATGGTATCTTGAAAAAACCACTTTACTCTTTCATACTATTTATAAAATCAGGCTTAGCTAATTATTTTAGTCCAATCAAAAAATTTAAGTTGCAGCTCTACCCCACAAACTAAGGCAAAAAACATTCTGCAATCGTTCACTAAGCCCAAGTTTCAAGTATGTGAAATGAAAACCCTTAATTAAACTAACACTAAGAAGTTGTACAGAAAAATCGCACCTACCAGTATCTATGGCTCTTCCTAAGCCGGACACCCGCTTGAGAATGATCCCCCATTTTTAGACAATGCTCTGTTTTATATTAAACACAAAGTTCTTTCCTTTTCAGTATTAATCATCACGCTCGTTGACCAAGCGTACCATCTTCCCCCTTTAAAATAATATATTCCGGTGAAATACCCATTGATAAGGGGAAGTCGTCCAACCCTTCCTTTTGTCACGAAATCCGACAGTTCGCTAGAAGGAAATTGCGATTGTTTAAATGTTTATAAATAATGCTTAAAATATTTGATAATTACAGTTTTTATATTTATACTCATATATAGAGCGTTGAAAATTGCTTCGATGTTATTTTGATACGTTCAAAATCTCCAAAGTTGCGATTTAAGAAAGTTAATAAAATTATCGATCCGTTTCGTGCCTATTCATATGTAAAATTTTATATATTTTTAATTATAAGTTTTTGAAATATTGATGAAAGTCAAATTTTAATCCGAAAGAAAAAACAGGAACTCGTTGAAAATTACTTAAGCATGTAATTCGAAACGGTTTTAAGAAATAGATGCCTTGATTTAAATTTACTGTAACTAAGAGCTTTCTTAATAACAAATTTTGGAAATAAATAAAACCCATCTGCATTAATTTAATTTTAATAATAAAGTGACTTTAATGAAGGTAAATCACGTTACTATACAAGACATTACAACTATTTGACAAACACTTTATTATTCTAACTAAAACTTAAAATGAGAAAATACATTTCATTTCATTCATTATCCCTTACCAGCGGGATTCATTATTACAAATTGTGACAACATTATCAACTTTAACATTGAAATAAAAAAATAAAACTCATTTAAAATTCATCTTTAGGGTGATATATTCACCGAAAAATATTTGGTTAATTAATAAAAATATTGTGGACCATTAATATTTATTGGCGGAAACCCTTCTGGAATGTCCTGCCAACCATCATTTTCGGTATATGCTTCTGGGGTTGGTTCATCGTAAGCCTTTAAAGGTTTCCTAACAACAGGCTTTTTTTCGTCGTAGGGTTCTTGAATAACTGGCTGTTGGTCGTCGTAAGTTTCATTTCCATAATCTTCAATTTCGTCTTGATCGTTTGCCTTATCATCTCCTGGCTTGTCCTTCTCCGAATTGTCCTCTGGTTTGCGACGGGGTTTTTCAGGTCGTTTTCTTCCTTTACCACGAGATGGACGTGGTCTAGGACGCGTCAGTTTTTCACGTCTTCTATTACTGTCCGGTTTAACGTACGTTTTATGCGGCCTGTTTTCGACACTATCTTCGTGTTCACCACCCCATTGTGGTTCTTTCCAGTCATCATCACCGTTGAATTTGTCCCAGTCCTTGTCCGGAGCTGGGTAGTGCTTGTCGTCGTCCCAGTCTTTGTCGTGATCCCCTTCCCAGTGTTTATCGTGGCCTTTGTCGCAGTGATATTCCTTGTGTTTGCTTTATTAAAGTTTCATTATTGAATTTCGTGTTTGAAATGAATTGTTTACAAGAGCGTAATGCCAAGAGCTATAGCTTTGTTCATTTTTGGCCTTATTCCAAGATATGCAATATTCCCTAACATTTATTAGAGACTGGTTTATTTTAGGACGCCATCTTTTAAAATGGCGGCCCAAAAACTAATAAAAATAAAAGGGCAACGCCGGGTGCCTTTGATACTAGTTTCATAATAAAATATAATTTACGAACGTCAATAAAGCTCAGTGCATAGCATGAGGTTGTACGTAAATGACTAATGATTTGAACTTGTACTGTGAAATTATTTTACTTTCTTGAGTTTTCAACCCTACCTTTTTACTGGGTACGGATGAAGACCTCCGCTTCTCAAAATCATGGCAAGAGCAGCGAGTTTCAGAAGTTTCGAACTTTCAAGGTATTCCAGTTTGACCAGCAAAAGAAAGATTATTATTGCCTTGTAAAACTTTATCCGAACCATCTTGATCTAAAACGATGTTTAAAAAAGGACCACGCAAAAACCGTTCAATACACCCGAAATCATCTTGCTCATACTCAAACTTCTCGCATGCTCAAAACCCTTCATCTATTTCGAACAGCAGCTTACAGATTCAAGCTAAAATACTTAATCAAAATTCAACATACCTCTATGGAAAGAGTTGCTTACACTCAAATTTGAAAGTTCCCTAATCTCCTTGAGGTGCTACATTAGCCGTCAGAATTCAACCAGATTACGAAAGCAACTGGTAAACGGATTATAATTTATGAACCATACCAAAACATCATTGTTCTTATAATAAAGTCCACCTTTTTTAGGTATTCATCAATTTGTCTTGTACTCTTTTGTTTAGACACTCCAACGTTCGTCACCCAAGAGTGAGCTCGCCTTATGTTGTTTCTCTATGAATAAAAATCATCTTTGATTAAGGATGTATGAGTACTCGGACATTCAAGCTATGTACATCCTTTTCAATTGTTAACAAAGTTCAGTGTTACTCTGGTTTATATCAATCGTCTTCATATACGGTAAATTATTTTGTTTACTCTAAATATTTATATTAAGGTATCACGAGTTTCCTCGTAAACATAATCACATTACGTTTTTACTTTCGTTGAATTGTAAAAATAATTTCAGGGACGCCCATAAACATTACGTCAATGCTCATGTTGAATTTGTTATCTTTAGCTGAATTTCGAGGAAAACGAAAGGGGAAAACACCTTTATACTTTTAATTTTAAAGTTAATAATGGCTTTAAAAAGGGAAAAATACTAACCACCAATTCAATTAAATACTAAACCATCACTAGCTTTTCATATAATTTATTCTCTTAAGTTTTGCAGGTTGTGCATGGAAAGGTTAACGTTCAAAGGTTACCTGCAATTCTAGATCACCCAGATGAAGGGTATTTCTGATCAGTCTGCTATAAATTAAATGGTGTGTTCTTTGGCTCAAACTGAGTGAAAAGTGTCAAAGAACATGGTAACTAAAACATTTAGTTACAGAGATATAAACTCCCAAACATTGACTGGCCCCTAAAACAAGGAAATTTGCACAATTATTGAGTAAGACGGATCAGGCTGCCCATCTTGTTTAGACAATTTCAATACCCTTCACTCTAAGAACATTACTGTGGGGTACTGTGGGGAAATTAGCTTTACATTACCAGCGTACGCACACGTAAACCCATTTAATAGTACACTATACTGCTAGATAAAGGTTCAATAACTTGAAGACTATTAATGGTTGATATGTCTTGCTAAACATATAACTGTTTAGTTGCATTAGAGGTCAATGTTTTTTGAGTCAATATCTCCGGAACTATATGTCGAAGACGTCGTGTTCTTTGTCTATTTCCACTGAGTTTGACCCAAAAAGAACACACCGTTTAACTTATCGTAGACTTATCGGACACACACCATGCATAATGCAAAACAAACAAGTATCATAAATTTTGCAAAACAAAGTTCTGTTATTTTTCTGGAAACGGATACGTAAAAAATCCCAGGATTTAACATTGAGAAAAAACCAATATATGTCCTGGGAAGGTACAAAGCCAGACTTTGCCTTCATTGTCGTTACTATACGTTTTCCCCAATGCACTATTCCAATTTCCCTCACATGCCTGTCATATAGGCAAAGTATATGAGTTCAAGCCATAAAGGTTCTTGGTCAGAGAGTACATACACGTGTAACCTACAAGTTACGCCCTCTAACACGACGATAAAGTACCTAATGTATTACAAATGACGCACCCCAATAATTTACTATTATCTTTTAGTTTACTAGTCCGTTACAGTAAATTGTCTGAATTAATAGTATTGTGTTCAGTCTTTACCACTTTGATGTTTAAGTATCACGTCCACATATGGGTGTACCTATAAAAGTAATTTATGAGCTTATTTTTTCCTCTAACAAATAATATTTCCCTAAACCCATGTATTCGACTATTATTTAATTGAAATCGAGGATGATGACCAAATAACTCACTACCTTACAACATTAAAATTTAACTACGCACGGATGACTTGCAACGTCCATATGACAAAAACAATTACCTTGTTTAGCATTAATAAAAAGTATAAGAAAAAATTAAGATAAAATTGAAGTTTATTCAAGACAAGGACACGTCTGACAGTAAGGACAAATTTCACGGAAATTCGACATGGACACATGACTAACATCACAACATTAAGTTAAAATCGAGGTAGTAAAATAAAACTATAATTAGCACAATACACAAAGTTAAAAATATAAAATATTTCGTAATTTTAAGTTAAAATTAAAAAAATACCTTAATGATAATGAATTTACACGAATTATTAAAAGGTTTATCATGATCTTTGGCACCTTGTTTTGGTCTTTCATCTACCACAATTCGCCGTAATGCTTCCACCAGTCTTTTGGCAACTTGATCTCTTCTTCGATGTGCAAATCATTCATTAAACTATAATCGTGCAAAAATTCTGGCTCCATGTGCATATGATCATGATCAGCGAATAAATAGATGACTTTGACTTTCTCTTTTTTCGGTTCTTCTTTCTTTTTCCTTCAAGAAAAAAGTACAAACATTTGTTTAGTTACGATTTTTTTTTTTTTGAAATGCTTAGTTGTTCTTATTTTACAACAAAGACATTCTCGAAAAAAAAAATTCAAAAAACTAAAATCGTAAACCCGTAACGGCGCCACCTCGTGTTCGTAGCCTGGAGAGTTTCACTGTCAGTGGATCTATTTTTTTTAAAGTTCAAGTAAAGCCAATAGACCATTCCATGAATTGCATGCAAACAGAAAAAAAACACAGGGGTAGGCCGCCATGTTAGGTTATTTCCTTGCTTCAAAAGGCAACACGTGACAGAGTCCTACCTCCCTCTAGGTGTACTTATTGGCGCGAAGGCAATAACCTACCCTCCTGCTTCTCTGGATGAATTAATATAATGGTCTATGCTCATTCATCTTCTAAACATAATCCACATATTCAATAAAAACATTACATAAATGTTGCTTGAAAAATGACTTTGAGTGTTTCATACTTATTTTTATAATTGGGAGGTGAAATTAAAACTTTAACATGTTCTTACTTAATGTATATTGGAATTGGAACGTATCTTGCTCCACCTATCCCAGTTAGACCTTGCATTGCGGAACCTTTTTGAGCTCGAAGGATCAATGCTAAAGCAGCCAATTTTTCCAGGTTTCCACAATGAACTCGATGGTTGCTTATTATGAGGCATGACAATACCATGAATGCCAACGAAAGACAGTAGACCTTATTTGCAGCCATTTCTGTCAATACAAAGTATTTTAAGTAAATATTAGTCCTAACAAGTTCGTAAGTATTTATCTTAAAACTGACACTACTTAAATTTAATATACATTAACTTGGAGAGCAGACTTGGTTTACCAATGAGGACCTAAGTTAAGCAGTTAGTAATATAACGAAAGAAATTGAGTTGTTCTATTACTTTTGTAATTTTATGACATAAAATTAAATAATAAAATTATTATAGTTAAAAGAAATGATCAGGTTCTAAGCAAATTATGAAGTACTTACATAGTGTAATTAAAAACTCAATTAAGTTGTATTGGGCCTACTAATATAAACTAATTCTTATAACTAACCACAACACTGAAAATAATTCATACTCAATGACCGTTTTGATTGATTCGAATTGAAAGTACTTACTAGATATCGTGATAATTCCCAAGCTCGAAATGATTCCATCTTTGTTCGTCTACATCTTTATATACTAACATATTTCTTTCCTCTGTTAGTATGAATAATTAATTCAATATCACTAATTTATTATTAAACTTAGTGGTTTTGTAACAACCACTGCACCAGGATAAGAACCTTTCCCCATATTTGATAATAGCAACGATTTGGTACTGTACGTCCTTCGAATTTTACCGGCGCCATTTCAAAATAGCGTCCAAAAACCTGCACTAAACTTCTCGAGGAAGATGGTATTTACTGCTCGGAAAATCCTGTTCCCTAGAAAATTATAAAATTTTTAAGTAAAAGTAAGTTGCTGGCTCTCGCTTGACCAGTTATCCGTAAAACGAATCAGATGGTCATTGAGTATAAATAAATTAAATTTCTATACCGTTATATATTTTTGGCTATTGGCAAGGCAATAAATTATCAACGGTAAAAAAAAATGCGTTGGACTCTGGAACTAAATGATTTGTGGGTTACAAAAGAGAGGTTGAATTATTTTTTTAAGACATAGGCGATTGTTTAACTTCTTTATTCCAAATAGTGTACCGAATAATATAACATAAACAGTTTTACTCCACTCCATAAAGCTTACTACACATTAGCGCGTTCGTTTTGAAGTGTTGCGTAACGTATGAGTTTGAATAGAAACGCCACAGGTTGCGATACGGTCATAGCGACATCTGGCTACGCCATTTAGGCGGAAAAACGCTTCAAAACGCTCTAATGTTTACTTGAAGGAGAAAGGGATGGGCCAGAAACATACCTATAACGTTGCAGTCTGTACCCTCACCTAAGGCAACGAAGTACTCCCAGAATGCTTAGCGTTTCGGTAGGGTCGCACGGTAAGGAAACGTCGAGGATGCCACCTATCTTAGAAAAGAGAAGCTAGTTTTCATACAAATACAATGGCGCTACGAGGAAGCACTTACCAATCGCCTACTGAAACAAAAAAATGCCGATTCATCTGTTTATATTTTTTCGAAAATTAGTACACCATATTGGCTCGTAATGGTTTCACTTACTCCTACGTTATCTGGAATTAAAATTTGAAAATGCAATTAATATTTTTAAAAAATGTGAAATCAAAAATATATAGAAAGATAACTAAAGTAAAATCCTAGATTATTCGTATTCAACATTCAGTTTAGCTTCTCTTCCATAAATGTAGCTAAAAGCTATAAATATATTGGTAAATACTCACTCCATTGTCAATTACATACTTTCTACCTAAAACCCTTCATCTTGAAAATAGTAAATAATGTTTTACATCTAAAATTACACGAAGGGCCTATAACATTGATATAAACTAAGCATTATCTATCGAAGGAATATTCAGACTAATCCATCATCTGAATGTACGTTCCAAGAAATGATACGAAGTCTACAAGCAAAAATAGGGATGTTAGAATTCAATTAAAATAACAACATAGAATGCGTAACATTTAAATTGAAAAACGGAAACATTAGGAATAAATATTTTGTAAAATAATAACAAATAAACATTAAGAAAGTTTAGCATCACACCTTCAATTGCCCATTTTGCATGAAGCAAAAGCACAACTAGGGAGTTGTAAATAGATTTTTAATATTTGTATTTAGAGCGAATGATCCATTTTTACACT
The DNA here is from genome assembly GCA_019434445.1 of Phalangium opilio. Lineage (NCBI taxonomy): Eukaryota > Metazoa > Arthropoda > Arachnida > Opiliones > Phalangiidae > Phalangium > Phalangium opilio. The sequence goes on from JAEQBA010002534.1 coordinate 324,692, forward strand.
TAAATAAATTTTAACGACACAATTTGGAGTATTTATTATTTTAATAATTTTTCAGTTACTTTTACCTTTTAATACTTTAATCTTATACTTATTTTAATCGCATACGCATCATTTCATTTCCTCGTTTATTTAATTCATATTCCTTTAAGCCACCAAGCGATTTATTAATCATTAAGCCAGCCCATACTAACGGAACAAAGCTATTACATATTTTCAAGGATATATTTGTATTATGTCGATTTACTCAAAATAAATAATTGTATAGAATTAAGTTATATAGCAAAACTTATTTCGAAAAAAAATAATAAATAAAAATTTTGCTAGATTTTTATTGTTGACAAACATTGTGTGATAAGAAGTTATCAAAGAGACTTCACTAGTTCTTAGATCCCGAACTTTAAGAAATAGACAAAGAATTATTATCAATTGAAAGTGAAAATGCTATTTTATGGTAGAATGAGATTTTATCAACAATACCGGCATTCACGTAATCTCAATAACGATTTTATCGATATCAAAAGCTATTTCCGAACAATTGAAATCGCGTGCTATCAATCCTTCGCTTTGAATCGATTATTATCGATCTTTATAAATACGAAGGTATTTTCTCAATGAAGGTACACTTTGGATTAACCAAGTTTTGGAGTAAGACCATTCTGAAATGTAAGTAGATTTTTCTTTCGAATTTTAAATTTTATATTGGATGTTTAGCGAATAGATAGAATAAGTAATTTAAAATTCCAAAATGCACGTATCTTGTAGAAAAAATATCATGGCAAGATTGTGTATATATTGTAATGAATAAGACAAAATAGTCTGGCCAGAGCGTCAGGAATGTATATTTAGTAGCACTTAGGAATGGCATAGGGTGTATGACGAAATGTTACTATCAACAGGGATAGATTTAATTTCAGAAGTAGGAATGGAGAACGGTTAGTATTTGCTTCAGTCCGACTCATAGCCCAGTATAGAGCCCCTCCCTCCAACACGTAACGAAAAGTTTAAATTATCTTATTGGCTCATTTAAACTACGTTTTGATGACGTTGCTGACAGGAACGGCGAAAAATACGTAATTCCTTTTTACCTCTGTCACTATGACCCGCCTCTTCTTTCATACCCCACCGTCCCGTGGAAAGGGTCCGGGACTTTGACGCGCGCCCACGTTACTCTGTTCTCCATTCCTACTTCTAAAATGAAATCTATCCCTGCTATCAATATATTCCTGATTGCGGCTATGAGTAACAATAGACAATTGTAAAATAAATTTAATATTAAACGCTAATTAATGTGTGATTTTAAGTTCTTAAAATGTGTATGTAATTGGAATTATGTTTTTGATTCAATAGAATAATATTAGAGTAATAAGTCATGATATTAAAATATAAATTTATTTTTACTGTTTTAGAATTAAAATAGCTCACCATGAACAAATTAATTGTTCTGTCAATGTTGATGATTTTGATCAGTGTATTAGTGTACTGCGCAGAAGCGGGAAAGATTGAGAGATTAGCTACTATAGCACTTTTCTTAAAAAACCACCGTCCACACTTCTATCCTTTCCCCATTTCAGTTCCGCAAATGGGTTAGTAACTAAATACAATAAGAAATTAATTTAATAAATTTTGGGGGCGGCTTATTAATGTAAAAATAATTTCTATTGTAGAGCATGAACAAGGAGGACATCAACATTAGGAGGAGCAATGTATTCTGATGAAACGTGATTTAGTATTTTACAAATACTTACAAGCATATTGAGATTAAATTTTCGATTTTTAAATATTTATATATTATTATTTTAAGATGATTTTAATAAAGAATTTTTTGTTATTAAATTAAATAATCAACGAGATTAATCATTCAACTGAAGTGGTAATTCTACGAATAAGAAAAACCCATGAAATTAAATCAATAATGTAAAATAATTATTATTAAAAGTGTCTTAACTAGAAAAGACTAAATTAATCAGAATAATTCGAATAGCAATTAATACGAGTAATTGGAACCGCAATTAATCGGAATAATTCGGACCACAATTAATGAGAATAATTCGAACCGCAATTAAACAGAATAAATCGATTCGCAATTAAACAGAATAAATCGATTCGCAATTAATGAGAATAATTCGAACCGCAATTAAACAGAATAAATCGATTCGCAATTAAACAGAATAAATCGATTCGCAATTAATCAGAATAATTCGATTCGCAATTGCTCAGAATAATTCGAACCGCAATTAATCAGAATAATTCGATTCGCAATTGCTCAGAATAATTCGAACCGCAATTAATCAAAACAATTCTAACCACAATTAAACATAACTTGAAAAAATTAAGATTTAAGAAAAGAAAGTTGCAAAATCTTAAAGGTATACCACATAAAAAGCCGTGAGACACACAATTTAGTGTTAGCCTGTTATTCATTAGACGTAGCCTCGAGCTTTGGTGTAGTTTCAGCGTGGGAAAACTTTCTCCCAGGTATTCAATCGGAACGTAAGTTTTTTTAAGTCTAGGATAAAAACTGTATAAATAGAGTCAAGGAAGCGTGGGTTTTCTTTTGTGAATGGGAAAGCCTTTGATAAATGAGGAAAACAATAAAAAGTATTGATATACTGATAGAAAAACACGTGGTTAGGATATCTGTGGCTGGCGTTTCCAGGAATCTAAGACTATTTTTAGGAAATACTCTACTTCGGGTATCAACAAAAGAAAAAAAATATCAATTCAACTAATAATAACTTATTGTAACTCAGTCTTTCGAATCCTGTAAATCATCACCGACGTGACAAAATGTTTTTTTCCTATTTAATGTACCTAGAAGCTGGTACTATTTCAACACCACATTCAAAACTTCCCAAAAGGCGGTGATATAAAAGGGTTTTCTTTTTTGTTTCGTCATCATAAGTACTTGTTAGTCAAACAAGAAAGATCTTAACCATTTCATAAACCAAATACCTCAGGTGAGTGTTCAATGTGTATTTATCATAGTTTTGGAGTTGTGGAAATTTACCTAGAGCTTTAGCTTTACCTAAGTTATTCATTCTATGGAATGGGTGCAATTTAGTTGAGATTATGTTAGGTTAGATCGGATTAGTCATGATCAGTCCCAAGTCGTGTCTTTTTATAGATCACTTGATTCGATTTTTGATTCGTCTGAAAAAGTGTACTTTTTGGTAAGGATAATCAAGGGGGTAGATACTTGAGAACTCAGGTGTACAATATGTCTTGAACTCAATGTACTGTCAAAGCTGAACTGTGAGTTCCGAAGGCTTTGAACTCAATGTACTGTCAAAGCTGAACTGTGAGTTCCGAAGGCTTTGAACTCAATGCACTGTCAAAGCTGAACTCTTTTGAACTCAGGTGTACACAGAGCGTCTACCCCCTCGGGGATAATGAAAAGTTTTTGTGGTTATAATTAAAAATTTATCGATGAACAACAAATACATGTAGGTTTTCTTAACAAGGACATTCAAACAAAATGAAATTATAAAGATATTTGCTCAGTTTTTTAGGAAGGTACAGATTCCAGTTGTTAAGCCTTAGCGAAAACCAACTGCGGAGTTAAAACAATATGTTTTAATCTATTGATACTTTATCATTTCAGATTTTGAAGCAAGATGCTCAACAAATATTTTGCCATGGCCTTCCTTGTTGTCTTTGCCACATTGGCTATGATGGCTTACGAAGCAGAAGCCGGCAAATTAGAGAAATTGGCAGCATTGGCTCTGATCTTGAGAGCCCAATCCATGCAAAAGCATCATGGAGGACATCATTTTGTTCCCGTTTACGTTTCCCACGAACATCATGGTCATCATGGAGGTGGCGAATAAATATCGACTAAATACCACGTTTCTAAATGCACAATTTTCATTTCTTCATCCTGTATCATTGTATTGTCTTTGCATATAAATTAATTTATGCTTTTAACGAATGTTTTAAATAAATAGTCAATAAATATCATTTAATTCAAAGAAAATTATTTGGTTGTTTCGTTAAAAATGTTATTAAACCTACAAATTTAAATTACAGTGACTATATTACAACACACTATCGGAGGACTTTTAAAAATTTTTAATTTAATACTTTTATCAAAGTAGTCATTTTAAAATATAATGTTTTTCGTTAGTTAGCACATGCTTAAGTATATGCAGTACTGTTCATTTCATTGTGTTGAGAGAGTGACTGCATGCACAATCTGAGCAAAATTTGTTTTAATCTCTCAAAGTGACTGATGTCAAGCAATGGTATTAACTGGACGTGTTTCTAATTTGTGTGTCTGCCAGTGTATCTGTCACCACGCTCGCAGTTGACAAATCAGAGCAAACGTGTTCGCTATTTCCGGACAGCGTTCGAAGGTCACAGAAATTCGGAGAATTATATTTCATTACGTTTTCTGAGTTAAGTGACAATCATTAACTAGCCATTATTCTTGCATAATTCTTCCATCCATTAGTCACCGTCTATCCCACTTTGACACCAATCTGTACTTATTAGCTTCTAACACCACCATCTTCTAACCTTTGTCGTTGTCTATTCCACATAGACACCAATTTATACTTATCTGCTTCGAAGTCCTTACCAATTCGGCATAGACACCAATCTGTACTTATTACCTTCTAAGTCCTTGCCTAATCCACATAGAGAAAAATATGTACTTATTGACTTATAAGTCATTGCCTATTCCACATAGACACCAATCTGAACTTTTTTGATTACATTAAAAATTACATAACGGAAACTTATCACTTCCAGATTGCTAATTAAAATTATTATACAGAATAAAAATATTTTACTAATGTAAGGATTGTCAATAAATATTCTTTTACCCAATATATGTTAAAAATAGTTTTGCATGGCTGACTCCTATAATCAATAGGGCGTTTATCTCTTCCGATATTGCGAAAATTATAAAATCAATATAAAATGATTGAAGAAATTTTAAAAACTATCATTTCTGGATTAACTCTCAAAGACTCAAACGGCGCTTATTACCTCCTCACAGCTTTAATAATGATTTCAACGAGATGCTTGATCCTCTTTTTGTTGGTCACTCTTCTGGCGAGTGCAATGATTGAAATGGCTAACGCTGGACATTTAAAGAAAATTGCAGCCTTGGCTCTTTTATTGGGTGCAGGAAACCGAAATCAAAACCAAGCTATTATTCCAGTTCCGTTTATAGTTGAAATATAGGTGACATATTTTTTTAAAATTAAATTTATTTCTTTAACAATTACTTATTTTATATTGTGAATATATTTTCAGTAATGTGGTACGTCCGCAAACATGAAATTCTGAATTATAATTTGTAAATAATGCTATATGCATATCATTTTAAATAAACTTGTTTTTATTTTAATTCATGTTTCAGTTGATTATTGATTTAAGGGTTTAAAATATTAATTTATTTCCAAAAGTAGGCATATTTTTAGACTTTAGTCAAGAAGCGATTTCTAGTTTACTAGGGAGAAGGTATAAACTCGCCATATTTCTAGCTTTATCTCCAGTCCAAACGTAGATCCGGAGTTAATCCCCACCTCTAAATTGCAACCAGCATCTCATTGGTTTTTGAAAACTCACGTCAGCGCGACGCGAATGACGAAAATTACGCATTTTCCGACTGAGGAGAGGCGAAATAGCCCGGCCTCCTTTTACGTCCCCCCTTGTATTTTGAAAGGGGGACTGGGACTTTGGCGCGCGAATACTTAGGCATCTTATACCTTCTCTCTAGTAAATAGATATTGCTTCTTGCTTTAGTTTTCAATTATAGAGTAAGAAATAGGTTTACTAATTCTTCAGCTAGAAGGGAACAACTGGGGTCTTCAGTGTTATGTTTAATGGGAGTGACCATATCAAACATAACCTGTCACTTATGAGCATTTATTTTTGTGTATGAACGCTGTTTAAGGGTCCCATTTTGATAATCACTGAGTGTGGGTCATGTGATATGAATCTCGACCGGCAGATTACGTTTGAAAAGTGTTTCTTATAAACGTTACCACTAGACGTAAAATTTGTATTTTATGCTGTAGACTTTGCTCTGGGACCTTTATTGATTTTCAAAAATGGTGCCCTATTCTTCTTGATTTATACAACTGAAAGTTCAATATTGAGTAAAATTATTTATTACTATTTCATTCATTTATAATTATTGTTATAATAACTGATTATAATTATTGAATTATATTGTGTGCGAACGCTATCATTAAACTAATCATAGAAACCACTCTTGTAATTTAGTTAAGTCTGGGACTCATGGATAACAGATTCTTTGAAAACCCTTATGGTGTTCACACGTACAATTAAATATTCTTATATATTTCAACTATGACAAATTATCAATTTAACAATTTAACTAAGGAGAGATTCTTCCTAGTTAGATTTCAATCTGATAAAAAAATTAATTTAAATTTTATAATAAAATTAAGCATTCTTTTCAGGTCATATTGTTAAACGCTTATTTGCTCGCTTCAATGCTCTCCGACTATAATATAACCCTATAACACTCTTTATAAGTATGGGTTGAAATAATATTTGCTACGAGCACTGTTTCCAGTGGAGAGGGGTCTCCATTTGACGCATTTCTCATCTCTACATGTAACCCGACTCAACCAACGAGAGAGGGAGAAAATTTTAACGAAAACGTCATAGTAGTCCCCTTAGTTTTGTCTCGCATGAATGATGTCGATACTAGAGGCCCATTACGCAGACCTATACTTATGCAAAATATTATATGGTTATGGTTCAAAATTTAAAAGGCACGGAATTCGTTCTACCAACATCCAGGGCATATGGCGAATTAAAAATACAGTAATTTGGGTTTAATGAGTTAAGAAGACTTAATTCTTTTCAACGGGTTGTGGTTCCTGAAACCAATCAGCTTCCGGTGCTGTTTGAATCGTATATAAGCGAATATCGTTCTTTGAAACATCACATTGTCATTCAAGTGACGTTTGAAATTATATCTTATATCTCAACGTTCCTCACATTTGGATTAATTGCTTTTCAAAATGCATTTCACGAAAGTTATGATGTGCTTTATGGTTTTGGTAGCCCTTGTGATGCTTTCAACTGTGGATATTGCTAACGCTAGCCATCTAGAGAAGTTAGCAGCGCTTGCCTTGATATTTGGAAACCAAGGACATCAACAGCAAAATTACTATCCCATACCGTATTACTATGGGTAAGGTGTTAAAAATTACTTTATGGTGTGGTTGCAGCTTTAAGGCCTTCCTAGCTAAGTCATATTTAATTGTCTGTATATTCCCTTTATCAAAATGGAGAAAAACAGAATAATATCTTGAATAAGTTAATTAGTGCAGTGAAGTCAAGATTTTTCAATAGACATATTCTACCTTTCATCTGGCTTTTAACGCATTCGCAGCAGGGTTGAGTGTCACGAAAGTGCGCATAGAAGGCGAGGTATGAAACCGCCGCACTGTTAGTTGAATGCGCCCTTTTTATCATCGTGATTATTATCACTTATTGCTATCACTATATCACGATTATATTATATTATAATATTGGTAAAAAATATTAAAGTTTGTTAATTAACACTGTAAATAATTGTTAATTACAGGGGCTGGTGAAGAGGACCTGATCTGCATCAAATTATACAATAGTCACAACTTTTTTTTCAAAAAATATGTAAAATGTACTAAAAAAATCAAACTTCATCACATTGTAAAATATCATTAAATATTCAGTATACTAAAAAAATTGTATTTAATACTGTTATTTCTAGATATTACCTTAGTTTTTTATACATTTAAAATCCGGAAATCTATATAGGCATATCTTTTAATCTGTAGATGCGAGAGATAAAGTTTTGGAATGACTTAAAAGTGAACATAAACAACTTTATTGAAAAATATTTACGGAAAGTCTTTTATGTAATAGATATCGATGTGGGCACGATTAAATAGAAATTGCTGTTGAAAATAGCACTAGAAAGCGTATATTGATATCCTGGCGATCTAATCATTTGGAGAAAAACTATATAAGCAACGAGAATTCTAAGTTTCATTCATAAACGTAAACCAACTTGCTTTAATAACATATATATACATTGTTATTATCGGGTTAAGTTACCATCACCATGTCTCAATGCAAAATAATGTGCTTCTATATCTTTGCGGTCGTAATCGTCATATTAACCGTGTTTCAAATAGCTTCGGCTGGAAAGTTCGAAAAAATTGCAGCATTGGCTTTGATTCTCAGCAACAATAATCAACAGCCACAGTTTATTCCGTATCCAATTTACTTTCCGAGGTAAGACTATTTATTAACTTAAAATTTTCAGTAATGAGAATTCACTTTCACATACGCTAAAAACTAAAACTTGCATTTAAATAAAATGTTACCGTTATTTTAAAGATGTAGGCCTATTAGATCAAACTAATTTTTAATTATTAGGTAAATCTATAATCCCCTATGTCAATTTCATATTTACCTATAAGGTCAATTTCATATTTACCTATAAGGTCAATTTCATATTTACCTAGAAGGTCAATTTCATATTTACATATAAGGTCAATTTCATATTTACCCATAAGGTCAATTTCAAATTTACCTATAAGGTCAATTTTATATTTACATATAAGGTCAATTTTATATTTACCTTTAAGGTCAATTTTATATTTACCTATAAGGTCAATTTTATATTTACCTTAAAGGTCAATTTTATATTTACCTTAAAGGTCAATTTTATATTTACCTTAAAGGTCAACTTATATTTACCTATAAGGTCAATTTTACATTTACCTAGCTAGCTAGCTAGCTAATTGGGCCAAGTCATCTTGCGACTTATTGCCACTTATCTAACGCCTTTAGGTCTACTTTAAATTTACCTATTAGATAAAATTTATATTTACCTATTAGGACCAATCCCCCCCTTTCTTTTCCCCTTTAAAATAAATGCGAGTTCCATTAGCTTCAGTCGACTTCTCCCCATCTCAATCCTCCCTAGTTTGCTAAATTTACTGTGTTTAATTTATTTAGTGGAATGTCGCAATCTTCAGATTAGGAAAAAATTACGATTCGTTGTTGGAAACATTGCTTTCAATCTATATCCACTTTAACTGTCTTTTGCACAGTAATATCTTTGCAACATAATTCTTGCATCTAATCATCATGATAAAAAAAATAATATTTTGTAAATATTTTCACCGAAATATAAATATGTAATTACTTCAAAATAAAAATTGTTTGATAAAAATTTATTTTATTTTATTATAGTAAACCTTGCAAATATTTATGAATTCACAAACTTATTATTTAATACTCAGAAAAATATAGTGCAATTATTCTCACGCAGTTCAGTGAAAGAAATATAGGTAATATGAACGAAATTAGGCGCATTGCACCAGCAGCACTGGTGTAAATTGTTGCTTGATGGATGGTTTGCTGACCCATGTGACACCAAGGTCAAAAACCAACAGTTTTTTTGTCATCAAATGAAAACAAAAGCTCCTCATTTAAACAATTCCAATTAAACTGTGAAGAGGAGATGCATAGATTTACAGAATTTTAAAAAATTGTTTTTGAATTAATTTCACCGATTTATGTTTATTTATTTCATATTTTCTGCTTCATTTAACATAACTTTCTTGCATGGTTCATAAGCTTACTGTTTTTGAGGAAACGTCTCAATTTTTATTTTGTAAATACCCATATTTCACTACAAAACTACTTCCTTAACAATTTATCAGAACCGGATGTACGATCTATTCTTTACGTAATTATGTATACTCCTACATGGGAATTTTTCAAAAATCTGTAATAGGGCTTTGTCATGGGATGATACCGAGGGTGCGGCTCACTCACAAATCTAGATCATAATATAACTTGTTTAACTAAACGCATCAAATTATATCTGAGTTTAAAAAATCGGAAGAGAGTTCGAGCTAGTATAAAAGGTAACGAGTCAAGCCTTTCGGAAGCAGAAAGTAAGTGAAAAGGTAAGGTAACTGACTGGAAAATATATCAGGACTAAAGTACAATTGGGAAAGGTAAGTAATTGGCTTAAATATTATGTTGATTGATTTTAAAACTGAAAATTTTAACAGGCTTTCTTACATATATTATTATACATAGTTTTAAAGCTAAGAGGATTGATACCATTTGCACCAGGACGCGAGGATAATTAGTCCGCCAAGTACCCTTGCTTTCTGGTAAAATGGTACCAATGCTTCTAGTCCGAAAAATATGCATACTCAAAACTAGTTTTGTACAGATTCCATTTTGTCTCAGGCGTATTTTTACCACCATGTATTACGGAAAGATTCTCAGCTTAGTAGTTGCTATCTGCATAATCCTTGAAATGGTTAGTGCTGGGCATCTAGAAAAGCTGGCAGCTTTGGCAATTATATTTTGTACAGGATGTCCTAAGCAGCAACAAGCTATTGCAGTTCCAATACCTGTTTACCTTGGAAATCATGGCCATTCTGATGATCACGAGTTCGTAATATTTCTCCAACACATATCATTTTAATGAAGTAATAATTTGTTTATAAAGTTTTTTTTTAAATTTCAGGTAATGCAGCGACTTTGAACTTTCAAACTAAAAATGATATCTGTGATAAAATATTCAATAATTCAAATAATGAAATTCGTGTCATTTACAATTCATATTTGCATCTGTAAAATAAAAAAAGTTTGATTACAGACACAGTTTATAATAAACTCATTTGTATTCAAAATTATATTAAAATAAAAGGGTGAAAGTGTTTTTCTCCTTACATTTCCTTTTTTATTTAGCCTTTAATAACGCAGCTTTAGGCTATAAATTAAATTATCAACAACGGTTGGAAAAGAGAACTAATAATATAATTTTTTTATTTGGTAATGATATCGTCGACCTGATTTTATTTCTAACGAATTTACATGAAATTTCCTTAAAGATTGCGTCATAACCCTTTAATATATCATAATTTCATTAATTACTAACTGAGAAACCAACACACAGGAGCAGGAGGTATTTTTCTCACTCCAACCTAGAGGCAACGCTAGACGGAGTTCACTACACGCGAGACGGGAGGGTAGCCAATTCGCACTGCCTCTAGCGGTGCTCCCTTGCGCGAGAGAAATAACCCAAGAAGGTGACTTCTTTCCTGTGATGTTTGCTTCTCATCTGGAATTATTTAAATTGTCTTAATGTAAATTAGTATGGGATTTCAGGCTCACCTGTTAATAGCAAATAATTATCATCTTATACGAGTCTGTTTTTCAAGAAATATAATTTCAATAAAATATTTCACGCTAATTGAAAAGATAAAAATATCCTTGAAAATTGAATATATTCAAATTACACGTTCTAATTTCGAAATAAGTTACAATTCAAAACCCGGAAAAGGCAAAAATAGATTTCCATTCTCTTGAAACAAAAAAACACAACAATAACCTCTGGTTTTACATAAGGGTGAGTTTAAATGCATGCATTAAATAATGTATCTACACTACTTAAAATAAAAGTATGTTTTTTTATTCAATGAACGATCTTTTCCGTGGGAACTACCTTGAGGGTACGATTGACGATGTCGTTTCTAACAACTGACAACGAAAAAATAGAAATTGAAAACGAAACCAAAACCCCTTGGCAATAGAAACGACAGAAATAAAAAGTGAAATTTTGAAGAGTTTTATCCCGTTTAAATGACACAGTGAGGAAGAACAACAGGAGGTGTTACACACCAGTTATTTCCACCTGAGTTACCAAGAGCAAACCTCAACTCCGGTGAACGACAACCTTAGTTCACATTGGGAAAATTCATCGGAAAACTGATATTTGTCTTTTGAACTTCAATAAAAGTTTAAGAGTGGTTTTGAAAATATTTTATGCATACATCTGTAAAAATTATAAAATACCATAATCTTCTTAGTATAGGGCCTACATGCGATAAAACAGTTCCGAATTTACCTATTGTACTAAATAATTCAAATTATTTCATATTGAAAATTCAATATGAAATTGAAGAAAAAAAAAACAGTATTCCATCTCAATTTCACTCAGAAATATGACTGTCATCTTTCGATAAGGTGTCAAGTGTACAATATGCTTCCGTAGCATCTGATATTTCAAGGCAGACTAGACAATAATTAATTTAATTACTTCAACATTGAATGATTTTAATAATAAATTAAGCATAGAAAGCCATACGAAGTCTGAGTTATTATCTTTTGATTTTTAAAACTAGTGTTGCATTGTTTTTCCTTAGCCACAAGATAAATCACACATAGATGACTTATTTTCGCATTTTGTTTAATTTTAAACGATTTTATTTACGTAAATTTTCTCCAAATTTTTTCAAATATATGCATCCAAAACCTAACTCCAAATATATGCATCCAAAACTTAACTCCAAATATATGCATCCAAAACTCAACTCCAAATATATATGCATCCAAAACTAAACTCCAAATATATATGCATCCAAAACTAAACTCCAAATACATGCACCCTTCTTAACTCCAAATATATATCTTTCCAAATGTTTACATCGTCCTTTCTCCAAATATATAAACCATTTCCAAGTTAAATTGTCGAGCAAACCATATCAAATTGAAAACCTCGGAACAAGTTTACGCCTAGCACTACTCTTTTTTTTTCAAGAGTAGGAAAGTCAGCCGTGTCGCCCGCGAATATCGTGATCGAGATAAAAAAGAGTTAAACAAAGAATGTGTACGTGATCCTTTTCTAAAAAAACATTAATTTCATGGTTTGTCTTCGGGCAGTAAACCGGTATTTTTATATTATATAACGTAAGGTACATTAGAACGTGTCGAAAATAAGTCATATAAATTACCTGACGGAAAACATCAAGTTTAATTTTTAAAAAAGGGAAAGGGATATTTATATACATCTAATCGGTAATGAGAGAGGAAATGAATTCGCAGTATATAAACTTGGCCGAGAAACTCAACTGACAGTCAAACCATTACATCTCATCTAGAGAGAACATCTCAAAAGCTCTAGTGAGTTTCAAATACAAAAGGATTACTTGTGTCTTCGTTGTTTACTTGTATTTTTACTGATAAAGAGTTGGATTTTTCGTACACAGATTTATCAGCCAAAATATCTCAAAGATGAACTCCAGCAGATTTATTGTCTTCGCCTTGGTAGCTCTTTGCTTCTCTGTTATGGTCATTGAGCATGTCTCTGCCGGACACCTTGAGAAACTCGCGGCGTTGGCCATTATCTTCGGAACCGGTCAACAGCAACACAAACACCATGGACATCATTATATTCCAATTCACATTGGGCACCACCATGGACAGTAAGTTAAAATTATATTATAATAAATTGCATGAAGTACCACTGAACAATTCTTAAATAAATGAGATATTATCAACGTAATATTTTGATTCTAATGTTAATTTTTCAATTTATTTTCCAGTGGAATGTAAACAACTTCAAGAATGAAGACCACTTCTTCTTTATCATTCATTGTGTAGTGTTTTGTACATGTAGAGTCCTAGTATGTTTGTGATTATCTATTCAAATATTTATATTAATAAATGGTTTTAAGTATTTTAAATTGTGTTGCTTATATTATTTACTATGAAAAAACAAAAATGTTTGTTTACTATTTAAGTTGGTATTCAGGGTGTTTCCTGATAAGACTGCCATAAATTGAAAGGTGTTTTCTTTGGGTCTGAGTGAAAAGAGTTAAAGAACATGGGGTTTAAAACATTTAGTTTTGGAGGAAAGGGCCCCAAAACCTTGGCTATTAAAACAAGGAAATTGGCACACATGTAGAGTAAGACTTATCAGCTTGCTCGTCTTGTTTAGACAATTTCAATAGCCTCCAATCTAAAAAAGCAGAAGTGTACTTTTAAAGGTATAAGTGTGCCTAAGCTGGCAATGTAAAAGTAGTTTGAAGTACTTTTCGTTCGACTGTACAAGAGTGAAGTCCGTGATGTGGACGACTTGTGAAGAAAAATAACTCAAGGGTGTGAAACAATCCGAAACACACCACGGACCTTCTAACATATCCAAGAACCGTTCGAAAGACGGTAAAATGTGTATATTAATGCCAATGGTGGACATGTTGAAAAATACCTCTAAATAAGCATTTTAACTTGGTACGAATAAAAGAAACATTAACTGCAAACCTTTGTGCTATTACACTTTGAACTACTTTTAGTTTACCAGAGTAGGCACACTTCTACCTTTAAACGTACACTTCTTCTGGATAAAGGTTCTTAGACTGGAGGCTATTGAAATTGTCAAAACAAGACGGGCAATCTGATATGTCTGTTTTAGAGTAAAATTTTTATGGGCCCGTAACTCCGAAACTAAATGTTTTATACCACATGTTCTTCGACACTTTTCACTCAGTCAGACCTAAAGAACACACTCATATAGCTATAAAACGTTACGGGTCTAGAATAGGATGTTTTAAACAAGTTCATTGGCTAGGAGTTTGCGGACCCAACCTTGAGAAAACTGAACGACTTAGTTGGTGTGGTTCAAATTGTGTGAACGGAAGGCAATAAACAGGAGGTTTTCGTTATTTGTGGCGAAGAGCTACCACGGGATATTATTTTCCTACTGAAACTAGGTGGTTTCCAACAATTTGGTGTCGTAAGCGTGATAACGAGAAAATTGGGTATGGACTGTGTGGTTTAATAAGACGAACTATACATTCTCTTATGGGATCCAGTTAACTGTTTCGCCTCTAAGCTACTTCTCCCCACCTTTGACGTCTAGCTTGAGCGATGACCCTTTAGTCAGTATACCAACAGTATGGTTAGAACCATTGAAACTGGACCACGGATTAAGTGTCAACACAAACAATTGGTTTGAACATGGACGAAAAATACTAAAAACGGATTCCAGCCCATAGAGCCCCATACTATGCTACAAATCAACCAATGATAAGTTTGCTTGCCCCTTTTCAGCCCCCAAAATGAAGGTTGTTCTGAGGGTTAATACGAAGTCAAATCCAGGAAAAAGCTAGCGCCACCTAGACAAAACTAGGCGTTGTAAGCTCATCTCCTTCTAAAATAAAAAAGGTTTTGGCGCAATTTCTCAATTACGCATAATTAAAGTTATGATGTTATTATACTATATACTGTAGATAATCATAACAATTAAAAGGCTGTTCAATGTATTTTAACTAAAACCGACATTGACTCTATTCTAGTCCTCTAATCTAGTTTTGTTCAAGGCTTCAAGAAAATTAGTAGTAAAAAATTTGGAACCGGCGTGAATCCGTTTAGCCAATCACTGACGTTTTTGTCACGTGGCTAATGTTGTTCCCCCAGTTTTTTCAGTCCCTTTTTAGAACGTTGATTCCCCCACATGACCCCACTATTCGGTTTACTTCTATCTGCCGCTAGAAGGCGAACTATCAAGTATTTTTCAACTTTTTCCCTTTATAATCTGTCCTTTATAGTATTATTCGTCCCTGGCAGGTATAGATTTAATTTTAGAAGTAGGAATGGAGAACAAAGTAATCTGGGCGCGCGTCAAAGTCCCGGACCCCCTTCCACGGGATGGGGGGTATGGAAGAAGAGGCGGGTCATAGCAACAGAGGTAAAATGGAATTACGTATTTTTCGCCGTCCCCGTCAGCAACGCCATCAAAACGTAGTTTAAGTGAGCCAATAATATAATTTAAACTTTTCGTTACGTGTTGGATGGAGGGGCTCTATACTGGGCTATGAGTCGGACTGAAGTAAATAATAACCGTTCTAAATTCCTACTTCTAAAATGAAATCTATCCCTGTCCCTGGTTTGAAAATTTTCATTGTACTATTCTTCGAAATAAATTTATTCGGGTTTGTGTTAAAAACATTTTATTTTCAATAAACATAAATTAAAAACAGGCTTCAACAGCAAATTTTCTTCTTTATCCATGGCTGTAAAGATTCAATGAAAAATTATTAGTTTAGCTCTTCCCGGTTCTTTTATCGTTCTATAAAACATAAGTAGCGGATGGTGGTCAATCATCATAATTGATAGCCTGAGCAAACCTAATTAATCACACAAAGCAGCCCTAATCAATTTTCATCTAAACTCGTCTCGAAACAAAGATTTTTGGCTTTCTCTTTCATAGTGCATGTTGATTTACTCTCTCAATCATTAAGTAGCCAATTAGTTCAATTACTGTAGCACTTACTGGTGATGTCCATGTCCAACATGTACTGGAATATGATGGTGATGTCCACCACCACCGCCTCCATTAAGACCTCCAAACAGGATTGCCAGAGCGGCTAACTTCTCTAATTTGCTGCCTTCTACTTGTTGCATACAAGCCACAATGCACAAAACGGCCAAAACGGCAATGATGGCTACACGAGTAGAAACCATATTGATAATATTATTCCCGAGGAATCTTTGAATTTGAATGACTGGGACGAATGAGAGGTAAATTAGAATGATTATTTTCAGAACCGTCGATGAATATTTATAGCGTTATTTATTTCCTTTAATTAGTTTCATCATACTTTGCTTGAAGGAGTGTTTAGCTTTAAAATATCATTACGAAGGAAAATTAACGAATAATTAATGGAGGGTGTCTCCGCATCTGTTTCGATAAAAAAGTAAATAATTTATTTTAAGAGAAACCTACGGTTTTCATTCAACCTCAACAGATGAATTTCAAAAGACATTTGCGTTGCCGTATGAAAAGGAAATTCATCGACTTTGTTTGATAATTTTCTCCATTAGTGAAGAAATAATATTTCTTTACTAAATCTGATGGTTCTACCATGGATACTAACATTATATGGACTCCACGTTAATACTTTCCACAAGGCATTGAACTTAGGCGTCCGTTCGCCAGAAAAAAATATGACTTATAACCAGTGGTGTGCGAGTACTCGTTAAGTTCGAGTACTCGGTTCGAGTATCGAGCCGAGTACTCGACTCGATACTCGATAACAACACATTGAGATGCTCGAGAAAGATTCGAGTAGCTTTTTAACATCTAAAATACTCGACAAATACTCGAATCCGAGGCTTATAACTATAGCAGACGATGAACTCATGAGCATTTATTTTGAAAATCACATGTTCAATGTTTAATTGGTCACTAACAATCTTTTGAACTAGTTAGATATTAGATAATTGAACATCTTCGTTATTTTCAAGAAATTTACAAAATTACTACTCGACAAGTCAATATTTGAGACTCGATAATTACTCGAAAGAACCAAAATTTGACCTATCTAAATACTCGATACTCGAAAGAATTTTTGATACTCGGCTCGATACTCGATAAGAAATTAGTTTTGATACTCGGACTAGGCTCGAAACCGAAAAAACGGGACTCGCACACCACTGCTTATAACCCCCCCTGCCCAACCTTGTGAGGGCGAAATTCGTATTTTTTCTTTCTGCGCATGGGTTAAATTTTAAACCCACCAATCAGGATTCTTCGGAGAGCTATAATTCATCTCCACACGTGACCTAGCTATTTCCACCTCGCTTTACAGCAGTCTAACACCGCGGGTGCACAGCATAATTGGTGGCCAGCTTTGTGACCTAACTTTGAATCCTTAATATGATTCTACATATACATATCCATGTTTCTACCACTGCCTTCTCTAATACTAGGCCATGAAATACGAATAAAAGGGGGGGTGGCAGATAGGATTTCACAAATGCCGTTAGATGTCGCTTTTCTGAGGTTTTACACTGGCGGCAAATTCAAAACTATGGGAAATTGTTAGTAACGACGAAGTGTAATCTGCCAAGTTCGTCTCGAAAAAGAAAGCAAAAAACCGGTCATTAAACCGGTTCATGATGCTGAACGGTTTCCGAGTTCGAAAAATACTAGTTTAAATTTGGTGTATGTTTTGACACGTGTCAATGGCGTCTGCATGGAAATTTCAACCCATCACAGCCCTTAGGTTTTTCCCAAAAACTGCCACTGCCAATGAAATGCCATAAGTTTGATCTGGATTGCCCAATGAGCGAGCTTAGGAGAGGTAGGAGGAGATTTCTTTGGCAGCTGAATTCGGACACAGACATTATCTCCAATATGTTAATTATCCACTTCTCTAGTTTAGCAGACGATGTGCCCTGGTCAATGGTCATGGACCAGGTTATTTAGTCCAGTTTAAAAAATCTTTATTTCCCTTCCTGGTTCGCCATAAGCGAAAGACGTGACGTCATGTGAGACTGTGCAGTACCAATTTACTTTCGTCATCGCGAAAATTCGCCACAGAAAAGAGCCATCTAACGGTTACTAAGCGCAAATTCAAAATGTCACGTAAAAAATGCTTCTCTTGTACATTTCAAGGCCTAGTATTAGAGAAGGCAGTGTTTCTACTAACTATAAACGGTTAGATTTGGAAGTTATTATCAAAAAGCATATGCAGATATTTCACTCAATATAGACCAATAAATAATTTGGGGTAATTTTTTAATGCAAGAGATGGGAACACCGAACATAATGTAGTTCATATTATTGAATATAGTTGGCGCTCTTTAATTTTGAAGTTAGTTTCAAGAGATTGAATAATTTATGTGGTTTGGGAAGAATGTGATAATTGCAAAATTGTTGTTGTAGATAAAATACAACTTCCAGATTTAGCTAGGGACAGTTTAAGGTTAATGGGTGATCTTATCAACTTTTTTTTTTATAATTCAAAATATCTAAACATATTAAATAATTTAAAGTTGATTTATTCATTTTCATATATTTAAATATATTAAATACCTTCGGAGGAAAAAAAATCACCTAATCATCTTTTTTTATTCAAAATATCTAAATATTTTAAATAATTTAATGTTAATATATGCATTTTTATAAATTTAAGTATATAATAATTTAAAGTTGATTTATGCATTTTCATAAATTTAAGTATATAATAATTTAAAGTTGATTTATGCATTTTCATATATCTAAATATATTAAATAATTTAAAGTCGATTTATGCATTTTCATATATTTAAATATATTAAATATCTTCGGAGGAAAAAAATCACCTTATCATCATTTTTGTATTCAAAATATCTAAAAATATTAAATAATTTAAAGTTAATATATGCATTTTTATAAATTTAAATATAAAATAAAAAAATCTTCAAAGGAAAAAATTCACTTATATCTTAATATAAATATTGATTACCGCATATCGGAACAAAGATGCATTATATGATGCGGAACAGAGGATCAAATGAAGGAAAAATAGAAACGGTATAAATACAATCATAATTTTCGAAATACTGGCATAATTACATACATCTTCGAACAAATTGGATTAAAATACATAAAATATTTAGATAACAAAGCAAATATGTCTCCTAGCAGTAAATACGCTTTTGTGTTACTCGCTTTCTTCTGCATCATTGCTGTGATGGAGCAAGTTGAAGGCGGTAAATTGGAGAAACTTGCGGCTTTAGCCCTTTTCTTTGGCGGTTTAAACGGTGGCGGAGGAGGTGGACATAAACATCAATATATTCCAATTCATATTGAAGGACATCATGGGCAGTAAGTATTTAATATATAATTTATTAGTATTAGGGCTAATTATATTATTTCTTTTTAGCCACGGTTAAGAAAATCAGCTTTCAATATATTGCACTACATAATCATTTCAAAATGTAAATAGTTGTTCAGTTGTATGAATAAAAATATTTTTTAGCAGTTTTAAGAAATTACGGAATTTTTATTTGAATTGAAGGTTAATAAAGTACAAATATTAAGCACAAGTTTCTAAAATTGGGTCTAAAGATTTTTGATTTTAGTCACATATGGAGAGCAAAGGGAGCTACTATGATAATATTATATGTAAATCGTTTTTAAGGATATTTTAAGTGAAATAATCTCTAGAGGGTTAGTCCAACTAGTCATTAAGCTTACTTTGCGCCAAGGTACAGTGCTAACGTCTTTCCTCCCGTCTTTAAAGAATAAAGCTTACTACACAGTACACACAACGGCGCATTTTTGGAGCGTTGCGAAGCTTATGCGTTTGAAAAAGTTGCTCCAAAGCTTGTGTTTAGACCATAGTGAAATCTGGCGACGCTATCCACGCGAGGAAACTCGTAAGCTACGCTTCAAATCAAGCAATGTGTAGTAGGCTTTATTTTTAGTCGAAGCTATCGAAACATCCGAAAGAATACACCCTCACCAATTGTTTTATTTTTAGAAAGCTATCCTGTTATGCACTTAGTTTAAAGGTAACTTTTCCCCAATATTTTCATATCAAATTTAGTGGATTGAGCTGAGCAAGTCATGAAGTTCATTTGCATATATAGAGTAGGACAAAAACCCTTATTAGAAAATCACTGTTTCCTCGAGAATGTTACGAATGAGTGTTTCCAAGAAAGCCTTCAATATTTGGTACGAACCCGACCAATTTAATTCGAGTTCAACAAAATACGCCTTCCGACATTGTTAGAATCTGAGACATTTTAGGGTTATTTATTATTTTGATAGACCAACCAATGCATATTAGGATAACTTCTACACAGGTGCAAACAATAGTTGATTTTCCATATTTTATATTTAAGACACAACCTTACTGGCACTATCTAGTCGACAAAGAGTTCGCGTTGGATGAAATAGTTAGTAAAATTTCGCAAATCTACTAATTGCATTCTTGTACACAACTAACATTATAGCACATAACCCTTTATTTGCAATTTCTGAAGGTTTTTTGAAAGAGTTTGAAGGTATTGTTTCTTTATTCGTACCAAGTTAGCATCGATATTTAAAAGTATTCTTCAAAATTTCCGCTCCGTTGCTGTTACACTTTGAACTACTTTAGATTTTCAGCTTAGGCTCACTTCTACCTTTAAACGTACACTTTTTCCAGATTAAGGCTCAATAACGTTCTTAGTTTGGTGGCTTTTCAAAGTGTCTAAACAAGATGGGCACTCTGATATATGTCCCTCCACATTTCCTTGTTTTAGGGTCGACACTTTTTAATCAGTCTGACCCAAAGAACTCTCCCTTTAATTTATGCCAGATTTATCAGTGTATTAAGTGTATTTGAATAATTGGATAGAAGTTAAATTTGACTATTATTTTCCATTTAATTTGTTAATTAATTAATTTAAAGGTTTGAGATTTCGTTATTAAATAGTATAATAATTTTAAAAAAGTCATGATTACATTAGAACTTCTTTCCTCATGGCTACATACACCCCTACAGATCTGTTTATTCTTAATTATTACTGAACAAGAGCAGAGCACCAGCAGTGTGATTATAATTAATGTCATATACCATAATTTCTAAAAATCCAAAAATATATTTTCATAACATAATATTTTAAGTAAATTTACCAAATTAAAAATAGATCAGTCCGATAATAATAATAAAAAAATTGAATACCAGCCCACCCATCGTAACGCATCATTAATATAAACAAAACCCAAATAAAAACATAAATATTATAACTAAGCATATTTCGAATTACTTAATATAAAAAATGTTCCACATCGTGATATGATAACGAGGGGTTAGTCACTTGAAAAATCAGGTGTAAAAAACTGTAGGAATCGATTACTTTATTTCTAGAATTCTTAGAAAATCATAAGTAATCAAAATCATTCTTGTTGCTAATCAAAGGTAATCAGAAATCTCCAATAAACACGGGAAATCACGTGAAATCTTGAGAAAGTCAGAAGTAATCACATGATTTACTAGTAATCTTTTGTAATCACCCCGGAAATCACACATTTCGTGAAAAAATCACGCATAATCAATCGAGGAATTCGAAAATCCAAAATAAAAATCTTAATCAGTTGAAATAGAAATAATCACTGCATTCATCAAAATTCACTAAGAATCCAGTGGAATCACGGCATTCACCAAAAAAATCACCGGAATTCATTGGAATTCAAACGGAAATCATAAGTAATTTCCAGCAATGACGAGAAATCAGTGTAAAGATTATCAAAATCACCTAAGAAAATCGTAATCACGGTAATCAAGGAATTCAATCAGTAATCAGCGGAATTCCCACAAAAATTCAGAAATGGGAAATCAGGTGTATAAAATTTTAGCGAATGACTAGCCCCTCGTATGATAATGACACTGAAAAACTGCACATTTTCCTTTTCAATAGGAGAAACCTCCCTTAATCACTTAATATCACGTTGAAGCTACCCATTGAAGTAAATATAATATGTCTATAAAAAAAACAAGGACATATCTTCACTCTTTATCCACTATTATTGGATTAAGAGGATATTTTTATAATCCGTTATAACAGACATTAAAATATGGTCGTCGAACTTGAAATCTATTGGCACCGAAGGAAGTTTTATCTTTCATATAAAAACGACTGGATTTTATCTCAATTGTCACACAATTCGTTAACACATCTAGTGAAAAAGACTTTGGATTTTATTTAAGATTAAAACTATTAATACCATCATAAACATGAGTTCCCGAATTGTTATTACTATGGTTTTCGTCGCATTGATTTGCTCCTTGTGTATGTTACAAGTAGAAGGTGGTAGCCGTCAATTGGGAAGATTAGCAGCCTTAGCTATCATGTTTGGTACAGGAAAACCGTCTCATCATGGAGTCAACTATATTCCAGTGTTTATTCCACATCATGGACATCATCACCATCATCAAGAACAGTAAGTTAACATTGTTCACTAAGGTTTTTTTTTTGAAAGGTTTTAGTCATCATGTAAATTTAGAAGGTTCAGTATGGTAATTTTAGAAAATTCTTTGACCTAAAGTAACTTAACATGGTTCAGTAAGGTAATTTTAGAAACATCAGTGTATATTGTCATTACTTCAGAAATACATAGGTCTTTATGTTCCACGAAAAATGTTACAAGATTGAAAGGATTTGAATTTACAAAAAACTAATCGAAATCGGCTCTCATAAATTGTAAGATAGAACCGATCTTTTGGGATTAAAAAACCGGAGCATTTTTTTATGAAAACATAAGTCAGATCTTAATGAAGTTCGTTAAAATAGTGATTAGTGATTAAAAGTTAAGACAATGAAGACGTCAATGAAAATAGCAATTACGTTTAGGCATAGATCTTAACAAGTAACACAGAATATTTAGGAACGTGAACAAAGATCTCCTTATAACTAGCAAATTTCAACAAAACTAATTTAAAGGGAGGGTGAAGTAGAATTTTGTTAACAAAAAGGCAGGGCGTTACGCGATTGGTCGGAAGTCCTTGTTTAAAATTATCCTTAAAACCTGAACCTAATTTGAATTTTAAAATCATTCGGAAGTATTTCCTGAATGTTTCACTATGCAGACTGGTCTTATAATTAGTAGAGCAATCGATAAAAATCACTTGATTTTCTTCTTCACCCTCCCTTTAACAACGACTTGAGAACTTGATGAATATCAAATAGCAGCGATAAACATCACCAATAACTTCATGGATGACATAGTTATTGAACTACACTAAATGAACATTGAATGAATGATTTGAGACAGGAGACAGAAAACGAATGACGCTTATCGTCTGCGTAGCGTAGTTCTACAATTATTGATGAATTTACAATGTGGTTGACATCATTTTCCTCGTCGGGGAAACCCATGATTTTTTTAAGCTTAGTAATAAAAATCAGCGTCATCTATTAGGCATTCATTCGATTATTACATAAACAGGGGAATTTATGTTGAAAAATGAAGAATTAACGACGTCTTTTTTTATTTTTTTTTCTCGTTTCAGTATGATGGAGATGGACTGGAAGCATTAGAGAACAACTCTCTTTTATCTATTGCAAACTATTTATAAGAACTGTATTTACTAATTTATTATTGAAAGAATTTATTTATTAATTGAAAATTGTCATGTAATAAGGGCAATAAAATAAAGATATTTATAGCTAAAATTAGCATTGAAATATGTATTTTACTCATATACAAAAGGGTTCTAGGTATCATATGCTTGAAGTGTTTTTAAAACGATACATCTGAATGGTGAAAAGCCAAAAAGTTAAATAGATTTCACACTTCAAAGATACCACTCCATAACAGTCCTTTTTTTTGAAGCAAAATATAACGTTTTTGAAGTAAAATCTAGGTTTTCCACATACCGGATTTTCTGTTCTAAGACAAGAAGCTATAGCCAAACACCAAACTATAATACCCTCAATTTTTGAAAAAAAGTCTATTGCTAAGCTACAACACTAGTTTATTTTCCTCATAATGTAACCCAAGATAACCTTTTCGGACAAAAATACAATTAGTTTTTTCTATAAATCTTTGTTCTCAAAAACCCCTATACAGGGTGGCTTCGGTATTTGTGGCCAATAGCTTCTATGGGATAGTATTATTCCACTGAAAATAGTATGTTTCCTACCATATTGTGTTGCAGGATTGATAACGTGAATAATAGATATGTAATGCAATAGACTGCTGTAATCGAAATAATGTTTAACGTATTGCCTACAGTTTAAAGGGAGGGTGAAGTAGAAAATCAAGTGATTTTTTATCGATTTTTCCACTAATTATAAGACCAGTCTGCTTAGTCAAACATTCAGGAAATACTTCCGAATGATTTTAAAATTCAAATTAGGTTCAAATTTTAAGGATAATTTTAAAGAAGGTCCTCCGACCAATCGCGTAACGTCCTGCCTTTTTATTAACAAAATTCTCGTGGCACGCTCCATGTCTCGCGCCATGATTATCACGTCGCGCGCGAATTTTATCAAATCTCATGATAAATTTCATTCAACACGTAACATGCCACGAGAATTTTGTTAATAAAAAGGCAGGACGTTACGCGATTGGCCGGAGGACCTTCTTTAAAATTATCCTTAAAATCTGAACCTAATTTGAATTTTAAAATCATTCGGAAGTATTTCCTGGATGTTTGACTATGCAGACTGGTCTTATAATTAGTGGAAAAATCGATAAAAAAATCACTTCATTTTCTACTTCACCCTCCCTTTAAACTGTAGGCAATACGTTAAACATTATTTCGATTACAGCAGTCTATTGCATTACATATCTATTATTCACGTTATCAATCCTGCAACACAATATGGTAGGAAACATACTATTTTCAGTGGAATAATACTATCCCATAGACGCTATTGGCCACAAATACCGAAGCCACCCTGTATACATATTTTAATTTTTACTATTAGCTTAATAATACATCTTGCTAATATAATAAGTAACGTTGCACGACTTCAGTGAAACATCCTGAATCTTCAAAAATAAAACTTACTATTACCTATGCTTAAATACCAGTTAAAACGAACAATTAGTATAAATGTAATTATCCTTACATCCTTAAAATTATTTTAATTTCTGACATCTAACTGGGTGGAAATTCACTAAAAATCATTTTCTTTTACTTCAATCACTATTTGCTAATAATGCAATCATTTTCCTGAAAGATAGGAAAAAACCAGGTAATTAATACTAAGAAACCTTAAATAGCTTCCCAATGGTGTAAGGAACAACTGTTTAAAAAAACATCCGATTGTGTAGTTCCGATTCCGAGGCATGTCCGTTACACGTTCAAGTACTTCCTTAAAAAACACCCGTTACCATAAATTGAATTATGACATACATAATTGCAAAACAATTCTATGAAAATCTAATTCTATCTAATTCTTTATGCTAAATTTAATATAATTAGGTTATTTTGAAAAGAAAAAAGCGTACAATATAATCTGGTTTCACAATCCAATTCACGTCCGTACGTTTTACTGTCACTTTTTTTCCTAATACCTAATTTTGATCATCCGATTGTCTATAGAAGAAAGCGTATGAAAGGAAGTGTTTTTTATACGTCTCGCATGATGGACCAAGAGCTTGTTACAGATATTACGGAGGAAGTAGGAGTTTCTCTATATATACTGAAACCCTTTCAATTTCTAAGACATATCGTTCTTGCAAGTACTGAGCTTGGTAAGTTAAGAACTATCCAAAAAAATATAATAATTTTCAACGTATTTTAATAACACAGTTGTCTTGCATCTTTGCAGATTCAAGTTTCATCCAAAATTCAATATGAATTCAAACAGATTCATTCTTTTTGCCATTGTGGCCCTATTCTGCACGTTATTGGTTGTGGACCATGTTGCAGGTGGTAAATTGGAGAAATTGGCAGCCCTCGCCATTATCTTCGGTACCGGAAGGAAGCACGGCCATCATGGACATCATTATATCCCGGTTCACATTGGACATCATCATGGACATTAATGGTATGTCTCTAAAGCTTGAAATGCTTGATTTCATTAAGTAAGAACGAATCGAAATTTTGATTTCAGATGCAGCTGAATGGAGCTGAAGTAACCTCAAGTAACCTCAACTGACCTCATGTATATAAACTCAATTCATGGTTTTAATTGTACATAACCATTATGACAGTCTGGTGACAAATAAAGTTCTGTTTTTCAACTGACATTGGTTTTTCAAATTTTTCTGTAAAAGTTACTCAATGATCAGTTAGACATAATTTGTTGAGGCATGTATAGAAGATAAAACAATAAGCCTAAGATACCATCATGCATGCTGGTATCGGATTTCTCAAAAAAAGAAACTATCACCTACTATGATCTACATCACGAGAGATGCAATATATTTACAGTACAAGACCTAGAAATATGGTATTACCGTAATTTTTGAAAACTATAATCTACGGGATAAATAAAAGATTCATAATTTGGAAAAAAAAATAAATTTACTTTCTGTTGATAATTTGATTTTTCACTTGCATTTAGTCTATTAAACCATGTTGAATTCTGAGCACTTAATACCAACTTTACGTGCTTTAAACAGCACGAACTAATAGGAAATTAAGCAAAAACTGGACTCTTCAGTAAAAAGGGTTAGTTTCTAAGTTTCTGGCAGTCTAGTACTCTTATAGTTTCTTTCAAAAAAATTTTGACCCTAAGCGGCAAAATTCGGCAACAGTTTGGTAATTTGCAGTTGTAAAATTAGGGTAATATAAAAGTCCGTAATTTTTGATCGGTATTTGTTAAAATACCGGCAAGTTACGGACCGGACGGTAAATTACATACATCTCTAATCAGAACTATCTTAACCCTGGGACCATAAATAAAATTGTCCGATGTTTAAAGATAAAGTTTTAATTATGTTAAAATTTACGCTCCTATTGTTTTTTCCTTCTTTTCATTAGGCTCATTGTAGGCGTTAATTTAAGTTTTCGTTTACAAATACTATAAAGATCCATGATTTTTCTAACCAAATTATGATTGATATTTTTGCAAAATTTTATAAAACTACAAATACGAAAATAGTCTATCATTCCAAAGTTCTTATATTAAGTAAACAAATGTTTTTCATAATAGAGCATTCCAAAATTCCAGGGAGTCGCAGAGACGGAGAGGAATTATACGCACTTTTTAGACTGAAAATAGTTACCATACCACTGCCTTCTCTAATACTAGGCCTTGAAATGTACAACAGAAGCATTTTTTATGTGACATTTTGAATTTGCGCTTAGTTACCGTTAGATGGCTCTTTTCTGAGGCGAATTTTTGCGATGACGAAAATAAATTCGTACTGTGCAGTCTCGCATTACGTCACGTCTTTCGCTTATGGCGGACCAGGAACGGAAATAAGGATTTTTTAAACTGGACTAAATAACCTGGTCCATGACCATTGACCAGGGCACATCGTCTGCTAAACTAGAGAAGTGGATAGTTAAAATATAGGAGATAATGTCTGTGTCCGAATTCAGCTGCCAAAGTATATCTCCTTATACCTCTCCTAAGCTCGCTCATTGGGCAATCCAAATCAAACTTAAGGTATTTCATTGGCAGTGGCAGTTTTTGGGAAAAACTTAAGGGCTGTGATGGGTTGAAATTTCCGTGCAGACGCCATTGACAAGTGTAAAAAAACATACACCAAATTTAAACTAGTATTTTTCGAACTCAGGAACCGTTCAGCATCATGAACCGGTTTATTGACCGGTTTTTTGCTTTCTTTTTCGAGACGAACTTAACAGATTACACTTCGTCGTTGCTAACAATTTCCCATAGTTTTGAATTTTCCGCCAGTTTAAAACCTCAGAAAAGCGACATCTAGTGCCATTTTTCAAATCCTAATTGCCACCCCACTTTTATTCCTATCGCAAGGCCTAGTATTAGAGAAGGCAGTGACCATACACTTCCACAACAGACGTTATTACCCCGTTTCTAAGAAACTACCGCTAAAAGCCTCCAAACTTACTTCCAGAAGAAGTTAGCATTTCAAAAGCTGTTTAGACGTGTTCAGAATATGCAAATTTACTGTTTCATTATAAGCAACTAGTGAATTAAACCGCAGGTCTAAACATTTATTGGATCAACAGCCACACTGGCTTTTTCGACAGTCAACGCCGGTTTTATATTTGAAAAAAAAAACCAAAAAACCAGCTCATTGGCTTTTATTGGGGTTTTCTGGCCTTGAAATGTTGGATTTCATTAAAAAGTTTTATATATTAAGTGGATGCGTGAATTGTTGTAAATGTCATTCAAAAGTCACTGCTTAATAAAACATTCTTAAAATATTTCATAAAAATAATAAATGATATTAAATAATACTTTTGAAATTGAAACCATTAACACCTTAAACTATCTTTTAAAAAAAATTTAGCATTTAAATTCATGAAAATTCAAGATTTTGGTGATGGGTTTTATTAAGTGAGTTGTCTGGTAAATTTCATTAATTTTGGGCTAAACCCGTAGGCTATTTTGGTCTTAGTTTTTTTGCATTCGAACCCTGATAAACATATCCCAACTCTTACAACAACAATACACATGCATACGTTAAAGCCGCAAAGACCAAAAGCCAAATTAAGTTAAATTTAATAATAATTCCCGGAGCGGTTTCACTTGAGCTCATTTTTTCTATACCCCATTACCAAATATATTCCGATTATCCATTTCCCCCTAACATAATATATCGGAAAAGACTTATTTTTCTTTTCTTTTCAATCAATATAATACTTGAAATTAAGTCATCCGATTTTTTTTTGTCGATAAAACTTCCTTCCCCACTACCGCCAGAAGTTAAATTTTTCCTAGTTTTGTTTTTCTTCTTATTTTAGTTGTAATAACTCTTTGATAAATTTAGTGCTTAATTAATTTTAAATAAAGATTCATATCTTTTGACTATTAGAGTCACGTTGCGCTAGGCGACGATTTCCCAAGTAAATTTATTTTTGGCTGTTCGATTTTTATTCACACCCAATGACGGAAAGGCATCCATCCTTTGTTGCGGATGGAGGTTTTACCGCTTTTGTAATTACAAAGGAAAGGAATTAACGGTTGTAGTTTTTAAGAGTATAAAAACGAAGTTGAATTGTACGCTCAGTATCACATTTCTTCGAACTTTCGAGATTGTAAGTATAAAAATTTGCTTGCTCTGTCGATTTACAATATTAACATAACTCAATGGAACATAATTATTATTGTGCGTTATATTTGTAAAATTACGGTATGATAAAAATTGGTAATTCACGGCGGTATTTTCTAAGTTACTGTAAGTAACGAAAGGTAAATTAAAGAATTATACATCTCTATTTCGGTTGGATTAAGGGCCGGTACAGTTAGAGAAACCACTTTAGGCTATGCGGTTTTTTTTAATTGGGCAATTATGTCGCCAGGTGTCACATCTGTACCATTTTGTATACTAATTAAACCAATTTTCGTTATGGAAATTGGTAGTGTTATACTTAGGATTTTAGTTAACTTATTGATTGAAAACTATAGCTTTTGCGCTTAATGATGGATTTCTAAATTTCAGAACATAAACCTCATCATGAACTCAAGACAATTCATCATTTTCGCCATTGTGGCCTTATTCTGCACGTTGCTGGTCGTTGACCATGTTGCAGGGGGTAAATTAGAGAAACTGGCTGCTCTGGCTATTATCTTTGGCACGGGACGAAAGCACCATGGTGGACACCACCACTACATTCCCGTTCACTCTCATCACCACGGTCACTAAGGTAAAACTAATTTGTATGACCTCTTGTGAAATATCTAGTTTGACAGATATTCGTGGGGCTATATTACAAACTAAACGTACAACAATAGACCCTTTCGAAAGGAAGCCCTAAAATCGTCTACTTGGCATAGGATTAAGATGGAACATCCGATATGTGGAACCAAAGACGTTAAAAGGGCTTCAAAAGATTAGTTACCAGTCCATAAAGGTCCACTGATTTGAATCCACAAATAACGTCTTTGTTTTCCACATAAAGGGAGGGTGAAGCAGAAACTTAAGTGATTTTTTATCGATTCTTCTACTAATTATAAGACCAGTCTGCATAGTCAAACATTCAGGTTATACTTCCGAATGATTTTAAAATTAAAATTAAAATTACGTTTAAATTTTAAGGATAATTTTAAAGAAGGACCTCCGACCAATCGCGTAACGCCTTGCCTTTTTATTAACAAAATTCTCATGGCACGCTCCATGTCTCGCGCCACGATTGTCACGTCGCGTGCAAATTTTATCAAATCTCGTGATGAATTTCATTCGACACGGAACGTGCCACGAGAATTTTGTTAATAAAAAGGCGGGAGGTCCGTCTTTAAAATTATCCTTAAAATCTGAACATGATTTGAATTTTAAAATCATTCGCAAGTATTTCCTAAATGTTTCACTATGCAGATTGGTCTTGTATTTTGTAGAAGAATCCATAAAAAATCACTTGATTTAATACTTCACCCTCCCTATTTACTACTGCCTTTCGAAAAAGGGTCTATTTATACTAACATAAAAAACCAGGGTAAACCGTTTTGAGAAAAAAATGTCTAACGAAACCAGATAGAAATATATCTAATTTGCATACACTTTCTTAACTTTTTTTATTATTATTTTCCTCCAGGTCACTTCAGGTCATTCATTTCCATCACGTGCTATGCCGAAACTTGCCTCGGGACCCACCAGTTCAAAAACTTCTATTCAAAATTTCTGTTTTTAACTTTTTATCAATACATGCAAATCTTATCATTTATTATAATAAAGTGATTTCATTTTTAAAATTGTGGTTTGACTGCTAATTTCAACACAATTGTTTCATTAAATACTAAAACCAAACTTAAAGTTGATTATAATGTTTGGATTGGCGTTAATTAAGTAATTAAATAAATATAAATTTAATAATTTAAATATCCCAAGCAGATGCATTTAAAATAATTTCAATGTAAAAATTAATATCTTACCTTTAAAATTATCAGTTCTAATGAGACCGCTTCATTCGATTTTAGTATGCCCTGACACTCTTAGCGCCCAAGATTAAAAATTAAACTAATCGTTTATCAACCGGTCAATATCTTTTTTAGGCATTTTAAAACCTCGTAAAAGAAAAAAAAAATTAATTCACAGGGAAGGAACGAAAAAAAATCTTAATAAAAGCGGGAAAGTTTCCGATAAATGAATAAATTTCAACATTAGAATTTGGGGTGCGACAATTAGTTGATTTTTTCAACTGATTATTTTTTATTTATGGTGAATATTTATCGAGTGCCCTGGCGCGTACCCCATGTAATTAAATTTTTTAAGGAAATTCTGATTTTCAATTTAAATCTTATATTTAATAAAAAATAAATTGTTATTAATTTGAAAAAATAAAATTATTAATCTTGACATAATGATAAAAGTCTTTAATTTATTTTATAAAAAAACTAAACTAGCTTCCCAAAGTTAATTGGGTTTTTTGTGGGATTGGAATATTAAATAGCCTTTGAATTCACCTGTATGATATATCTGCATTATCTTTCTTTTTATCGTTGTAGAAACGAACTTCTTTAAAACTTACTAATTAATTAAAATAATGGTTTAGTAATTGTTAGTGATAAAGATGTGAGGCAGTAATTTACCGCCCGTAACTTATCAGTAAATTACGGGGAAAAAATTAACGACTGAACAGTAATATTATTTTTTTCCAAAAAATCATTCAATAATTACATGTAATATGGTTATTTCACATCTCTAGTCCAAAAGCTATCACTTTACGGGTATTCAATAGAACATTTTTTAGACAAGCTTAACAGCTAAGGCTTCGACTCCCTTTCAACCGAGGGGGTAGACACTTTGGATCTCTGTGTACACCTGAGTTCAAAAGAGTTCAGCTTTGACAGTGCATTGAGTTCAAAGCCTTCGGAACTCGGAGTTCAGCTTTGACAGTACATTGAGTTCAAGACATATTGTACACCTGAGTTCTCAAGTGTCTACCCCCTCGCTTTCAACCTTGAGGAGAACTCAACCTAACCATTTCTATCAACTAACTAGTTTGATATAATATGGTAACAAACTGCAACTGTGTTAGAAACAAAACAAGAACAAACAGACAAATAAACAAACCAACAAACCACTTTCTCAAGTATAATATACGAACTGTAATTACACAAAATATCATCAAAATTTGTAACATAAAATTTTGGTTCCATGCAAGAAACCCAAAATACATTCAGCGGTCCAAAACACCAACTTCATATCTATTAAAATATTAACTACCAAATATAGTTAGTGATTGGTCAAAACCAACTTTGTTTTTTTTTTTGTAAATTACACTAACTTAAAACTGGCTGCAGTTTTCCTGCATGGGAATTTTTAAAACTAAAACTACACATATGTTTAATCAAAGAGAATATACCAAGAGGAGCGGAAGCTTTAGCCTTTGCCAAGGCTTTTAAAATTGGTGGCTTTGAGTTTTAGGGAACTACATCCGGTTTCTCGTTATTGGCTTATTCGCTACACCTCTCATTGGTTAGAATATGTCGTCTGCATATCGACAAAATTTTAGAGCCGAGTCTTAGTGTTAACAGAAGCTACAGAACAGTTGATTAATGCGCTAACCCTACTTTAGCAGACTACGGAATAGACTGTACGCGAATTTCGCGATCACGTGACTCACCGGAACTAGAACCCTAAAACTCAGGGCTACCAAAAAATGCTAGAGCTTCCGCTCCTCTTGGTATATTCTCTTTGGTTTAATCAAACGGGGAAATTGCAATCCAAAAAACATGTGTTGCGCAAATCGGAAGGATTTTTGTATTGTTCATACCAAGCCAATTAAAGTATAATATACGTAACAAATTAGAGTATATTTTTAATCGAATAATACTTAATTATATTAGCACAGTGCAAGGCTGAAACTAGAAACGGAAAGAGGAAGACATCCATGCATTTTAGTTTCGCGTCAATGAATATATGTCACCTTTTTTATTATGACTGAAGATAATGTAAGCGGAATAATGGAAGTATAATGCACCATATCACTTTCATTCTTTTAACAGCTTAGATTTTAATATTAAATTGAAATAATGCGAGACCAATGGTTAATATATAAAGGGTCTCGTTGAGTGCAGATCATGACCAGACCAACCTCAGCTTCGAAGAAATTCAGTTTTACTTCTAGGTATGTCCAAAATATTCTTATTTAGCTTTATTTTAAATAACTGGTAATTTAAAGATACATATTTATTCAAAATAATGGGTAATTTGGCTATGCATCTTTAGCAAAACTACTGGTTATTTACGGATATAGTGTTATTCAAAATTAGCAGTAATTCATCGTTGTATCTTTAATCAAAATTACTGGTCATTTACCGATATATCTTTTATCAAAATTACTGGTCATTTACCGATATATAGCATAAAGTAATATTACTATAGTAACTTTCCAAAAATTATTGTCATCGATTTGAATACATACCGGACTAAAACCTTCGAAAAGTTTTTGCTGTATTCAAATTTTACTGTTATTTAATGTAGTTTCAGAAAACAAACTACAATCGTCAAAATGCATCACAGTACATTTCTTGTAATGGCTATGTTAGTAATCATCAGCACCCTTGCTATCGTGGTTCAGGAAGCCACAGCTGGGAAATTCGAAAAATTGGCGGCTTTAGCAATTATGTTCGGAGGGCAAAACCATCACCACAGCCATCACTATATTCCAATTCCTATATACCATCATCAGTAAGTTTTCTTTACTAAAATTGCAAACATTTTAATTGTTATATTTATAAATTTCAATTGTATTTATTTTCAGTGGCTGATGAACAGTACGAAGAAAATATATAAGAATGTATAAAATGTATTTCATATCATATTGTAAATAAAACCGAACATTAAATTTTTTAAAGCACCATAAAAATGTTTTTTACTTATTTGTTTAGTTTAGTTTCCTATTATCTTAAAATTTTGATAAACAATAATAAATTAAAAACTCCATTACTAGCGGTTCAAGAGAATAGTGCAATAAATCCTATAAGCCTAAAGTGTAGAGGAAAAGTAGTCCATTAAATTATCTACTTCATATTAACAAACTTCACCTCTATTGGCGACATCCTGAACTTTTCAAGTTTCAAAGCAAACTACGTTGGGAGATGAGCAATATGACTTGACCAAGGCTTACGGAGTTCCATATATTAAACAATCACTAAACACACGTGCATTTTGTTGCTGTGTTGTAACGTGTAGAAATTATTCTTCAAAACGGTTCTTTAAGCATATAGTATTCAATTCATTTCAAAACATTTCGGAATAAAAATTAATTGGGAGAGTTTCTTTCGGCACTAAATCTACTAAACGTCATAAATTAATCTTACTTCCACGATTGGAAGCAGGCTAAGATCATGCTCAGTTTGTAACTCTAAAATAATGAATCCAAGTTGACAGTGACTGTAATACGAGTCCAGCACCAAAGACTTAAAATATCAAGTTACAAATAGGTTTAGCAGCATTTGTTGGCAGTATAATGTACTACTAGTATTTCATAATAAAATATCTAATGTTATATAATATCTGAAACCGGAAAGCATTTTCTCATCATTAAGTTACCTCGACGAGGTGTCGACAGAAAGCTTTCGTCCTCAGGGGACACTAAGGCTTTGATTTTTGATCTTCATGTCACAGTTGTCAATAAGCCAACGAACACCCTATTTTCAATAAACTCTGCTCATAGTGCATATAACGGTAAACTTTCATAAATTAAAAATGATAAACCCTATAGGCCTACATTTATTTATAATGCTCTAGCCTTGCATGAACCCAAGGCGGATAATATCGTTACATTTATGAACAAATTTGACTTATTTTACTTTAAACTCAAAGTTTCCAGAACAATTTACAATTTAGGTCCACTTAACAAATACAATAGAACAAAAATAAATATATTTTAAATAAAATATTTGTAGGAAAAAAATTAAATTTTATCAAGAGTGAAAATACCGTTGAGTTCGCTATAACAAAAAACGTACCCATAAATATTTCTCAAAAAAACGTTCATGCGCACCTAATGAACTCCTTTCATTCAATGTCTATCAAATTTGAAAGGGAAATTTATGATTTATCTGAGTTTAACTACTTCAAGATTAAGGACAATAACAGGGTTAAATAGTAAAGGAAATAAATATTTTTATTTACATTTTTTTCCTAAGAATATTTGTTTAAATTTAAAAATTGACATTCGGGGTTTGGTATATAAGCCAGAACTTCACTAGAAGTTTCATCATTCCAGCTCAAACGAGATTCAAGTATACCGATAAATCTTAAGTAAGTACTGACAATTGTAAAGACGCTATCGTGGGAAAATATTAACTAGATCAAAGATTAAACTTTGTCGTAGAATTTGACAATATTGACTTTGTCATTCAATTTGACAATATTGACTTTGTCGTACAATTTAACAATATTGACTTTGTCGTACAATTTAACAATATTGACTTTGTCGTACAATTTGACAATATTGACTTTGTCGTACAATTTGACAATATTGACTTTATCGCACAATTTGACAATATTGTGTGAAATATCCATATTGCCATAAATCGAACGTTAGCAGACTTTTCAATAAGGGTCAGCAGGATCGTCTGTTTAATAAAAGGTTAAGACCGAATATGCGGTAAGTGAATCCAAAGACGTTAGATATAGCTTCAAAGTTGCTAGTCCATCAAAGTCAGTTTGTTTGAAGCTGACGTCTTTGGATACACAAACCGGATGTCCCTCTTAAGACAACAATTCTACTAGGTCTTAAAAAGCAGGCAATTATAGCGTTTTCCTTTGGGTCCTCGCGGAGCGCTCCCAAAGAGCAATAAAAATGGTAGTAGTAGTTTCCAGCTTCGTTAAAGACTGTTTTTGAAGAATAGGATCTCCTAGTTTTATTCCTCCATGGGAGCGCTCCGCGAGGACCCAAAGGAAAACGCTATAAGTCTGGTGTTTAAACCCTAGTAGAGTCAGCTTTTGGCAATCAGTCAAGAGTTGCTCTTATCGGTGACAATTTTGGTTGCAAGTCACAAAAATCCAAGCAGCTTCTTATTATATCTGAAAAATAATATTTTCGTTTAAATTGTTTTAGATACAACATTTAATCAAAATCATGTCTCAGAAAATGGTTGCCTTCGCCTTGATGGCTCTATTTGTCGTCTTATGCATCACAATTGAACAAGCTTCTGGAGGTAAACTGGAGAAGTTGGCCGCATTGGCTTTAATTCTTCGAGCCCAAAGAGGACAATTGGGAGGCGGTGGAGGTGGTGGATTCGGTGGTGGATTTGGCGGTGACTTCGGAGGCGGTTTCGGCAAATAATGCAATGGAGGACGTTGATAGCCTCTTTCACATCATATTATTTAACAAACATTTTAAACAGTATTTAAAACAACCCATTTTTGTAATTGTAGTTAAACAAAACGAACTTGTTTTTTATTTAATAGGTTAACACTTGTAGATATTTTTATAGATAAATAAATATTTTGAATTAAAATTTAAACGTGTATTTATTTTAGTGAAGTTCTTGAATTAAGTGCAATTATCTCATACGCTACTCTTAAAATACTCTAAAAATAAAATATGGAACATGTAGGAAATGTAAGGTATTCAAATTCAATAGATAAAATGCCAAAACTTATTTTTTTTTTTAAAAACAACCCACATCATTAGTGTAGTTGCCCAACTGAAAATAAAATCGTACTCAAAGACCCTAATTTTTTTAGGAACTGAAATGGAATTAAAATTATAGGTGAAAATATATTAGTTTGCTAAAACCCTATAATTATTCAAAAAATTGTCTTGAAATTGAATAAAAAAATTAGCTATTCTATGGAAAATATATTTTAAAATAACCGAAGGAATGTAACTTTTCTTGTGAAACATTTACACGGTTTATGTAACGAAATAATTTTTGACCTTGACGAATTGCTAATTAATTGTTTAAAAATATAACATAGATATTCCTGTGAAAATGGATACATTAATTATGTGTGAAAATGCCTAAAATTAGATGCATGAGATTATTAAATTAAAACCTATGTAATTAAATATCTCGATGTAAGGGGTTGCAACAGAGATTAAAGTCTGATTTTCAAAAGTATATAAAGCGTGTTACATCAAAGCTTTACTCACAAAATCATTTTGTATCTTAACTAACATCCCTCCAAGTGTAAGTAATATATATACTTTTATTTCTTTCATATTAAAAGTACTAAGAATAATCAAAGATTATAGCGAAATCAAAACCTCACGATG
Organism: Phalangium opilio; assembly: GCA_019434445.1. Taxonomy (NCBI): domain Eukaryota; kingdom Metazoa; phylum Arthropoda; class Arachnida; order Opiliones; family Phalangiidae; genus Phalangium; species Phalangium opilio. Next base: position 362,077 of record JAEQBA010002534.1, read on the forward strand.
ATGTCAACGAAAACCTTCGTCTTCGCTTTAATGGCAACATTTATGCTCTTGTGTCTGTCAATGGAGGTCGCTGCTAGCAAGTTCGAAAAACTGGCGGCTTTAGCTCTAATTTTGGGAAATACTCGTCAAAATAACCCCTACCCATTTTTCTTCGGGTAAATATTTACCTTTATAAGTTAACAATGTTTCGAATTTTCAATTATTAGAAAATTCAAATATGTATATTTACAAATTGATGTATCATTTGAAACCGGTTTTGTAATTTACAGGCCCGGATTCAACGGATTTAACCCAGTATTCAACTAGGATGGCATAGTCTTTTACGTTTATTTTATTACTTCCAAAAGTTTTAACTTAAAATTTTATTATGGTTTTAACTTAAAGTATGGTTTTAACTTAAATTTAAGTATGGTTTTAACATAATTTTGTATATGGTCTTAACTTCAGTATTTGTAATGTTTTAACGTAAATTTGTATATGGTATTAACTTCAATTTGTTTACGGTCTTAAAATAAATTTGTATATGGTCTTAACATAAATTTGTATATGGTCTTAACTTCAATTTTTGTACATGTTCTAAACATTTGTATATGGTTTTAACATAGATTTTATATAGTTATAATGCAATAAAATATTTTACGAACAATTATTCATCTTTTTCATTATTTGCTGACATAAATATATATAAATAACTTCACACTTTCCCTTAGTCGTTACAAAACACAAGTAATACATTGTTGAATAGAAGATGTTACATTAACATATAGCTTAGAAGTTGGTAAAACTTCATCTTTGGATACCCTTGGCTGAGTTTATTAAATTACTCGAAATTATGGAATGCTTTATGTTGTTATGCTTGAAATGTCATAAAAGAAATTTGTGCATCTATTTTTCGTTGGAAAGGAAAAGTATGTTAGATTTGAATACAAATGGCTATATTTCATTGACCTTTCACTAAAATAAACATTTTCAATTCATGTTCAGTGGTTTTCTTTTGGTCGTCTTTCATTTCTAGTCAGAATTTTGTACAAAACATTAGCAGGGTTAGTAGCGTCCCAAAGCTCACCGAATCAGGTAAGTAGTGATATATTTTAAATGTTACTATAACCTTCATTCACACTGACTTATGAACAATCCAGTAATAATGGTAGTTCAGTTTTGAATTTTAAATTTAGAGCAAAACATATCGAAAGCAGACTGCCAATTTTCAATATTTACAAGTGCACACATTAATGATGTGAAATAACCGTAGTTTTTAATTTGTACAGTAAATTTCTCATTATAATTTTAGGAGAAGCAATATTAACGTTCTGTCGGTAATATTTTTAAAGTCTATTAAACAATGTTGAAATTTTATGTGCTTTATACGGCTCGAAATAATTATAAAATGAGATAAAGCTGGACCCCGAAGTAAAAAGGGGCTAATTTTACAAGTCTTCAGCAGTTTAGTTAGCTTAGTTTTACTGTAAATTGTATTGACTCTTAGCCCCAAGTTGTTTGGTAATTTACAACAAAAATTATTATTGTGTAATGGTATTTGATGAATTTCTGGTAACTAAAGGCTGTATTTTGTAAGTTATTGGTAATTTACATAGTTATACTTGACTTTAAAACTTTTGGAAATTAAATATTTTGTGAAGTATGAACGAGAGCTACAATACTCCTTGCAAATAGCCTACGTTCAGTTTCATTGTAAACTAAGTCAGTTAGGCCTTCATCACTAAAATGCTTTAAGCGAGCCTTTCCTAACCATAAGAATATGGAAAATGCGTTTGCTTATTAACCAATTAATAATAGTAATTAATTTATTTTGCAGGAGTACTTAGCCATGCGGATGTTAACAATGATCATAGCCATTATAATATTCAGCGGGTCGGTACTCCAAGTCATGGCTAGTTTTAAGAAACTGTTGGATCTAGCGGCGTTAATGTTAGTTTTGAAATCTAACGGAGGTTTCAAGGGCAAACATGGTAAAGGTCATCATCATCATTCGCCATTTGATGAGCACGACGAAGAGTATGTTGGGCAACCTCACGAAATGATGCACTACCCAATAAAAGAGCTTCGCAAAGCTGCCAAACTTGCCAAAATGGCTGGATTCAAATTTCTGAAAGTACCGGTAAGTATACAGTTTAAGTGCTTAACATAATTATTGAATATTTATTTCTTTTTCAACAAAACATTAAAGTAGGCGAAATGTTCTAAAAGGGAGGGTGAAGAGGAAAATCAAGTGATTTTTTTATCGATTCCACTACTAATAGTAGGACCATTCTACATAGTCAAACATCCAGGAATGTCTCCGAAAGATTTTAAAAAACAAATAAGGTTCAGATTTTATGGATAATTTGAAATTAAGACCTCCGACCAATTGCATAACGCTCGCATAACGCCCTGCCTTCCTGTTAACAAAATTTTCGATGCAAGCTCTACATCTCGCGCCACGATTGCCACATCGCGAGCAACCTTTGTGAAATCTCTTGCTAAATTTCATTCGGCATGGAGCGTACCATGAGAAATTAGTTAACATGAAGTCAGGGCGCTCTGCGATTGGTTGGAGGTCCTTATTTCAAATTCTCTCTAAAATCTGAACCCAATTTGAATTTAAAATCATTTGGAGATATTTCCCGGATGTTTCTCTATGCAGAATGGTCTTATAATTAGTAGAGGAATCGATAAAAAATAACTTGATTTTCCACTTCACCCTACCTTTAAATTTACCGAGTTCCAAATTGTAAAGAACCTAAGACTATTAACAACCCTTAATGGTCTTAGATTGAACTAAATTTTTGTTGTATTTTTATGTGCTTTAGAAAATGAAAATACCAAAGAAACTGAAATTCGCAATGGTTTATGACAAAGGAGGATACAAAAGAAAACTGAAATATGATTCATCGAAATCGGGAAAAAAGAAGGGTCACTACCATGATGATGATGACTATAAATAAATGCATTATTTTTGAAACCAATGTAAATACAATGTATATTATTGATTTAAAATGTGTACGTTTGATACGTATTTAAATTTACAGCCATTTTATGTAGTAATTATTGAAATAAATGTTTTGTCACAAATTAGGCATGCATAGATTTTATTAAGAGCTGTTATGTGGCGCCCCTAGCATGCTGGCTAATCTTCTACAGACCAATTTTACCTTGAAAAAATCAGGAACTTGTCCACGAGGATCGAGTTAAAACATAGCCTTTACTGGGCTTAGCGGTCCAGTCAACGCCACCCCTCGATTATGGGAGCATCTAGTGTCGTTTGTTCGAACTAAACCACAGCCAAGACTTGCTTTAAATAATGTAACGCTTTTAAAATAAACATTTAGTGAGGGGCACTTAGATATGTTAAAAACATACTGCAGCTGAATAATTTGCATTAAAAAGAAACTTTTGTAACATCAATAATAAATTGATTAATTTCAAATTCCTCCTATTAAATCCGACAAGAACGCCATCTTTCATATACTTAAAGTAAGAAAAAAGAGGTTTTCTTAAATATATCTTTAATTGTTAGTAGTCTTATTAATAAAATTCCCAGGATGGCGCTAAACGTGGTTAGAGTACAGTTTTACGACAGGACATATCGTCCAGGCCTTGCCCGGTAAAGTTAAAATGAAAATCATGAAGTATTTTAGGTCAACATGAAGAACTTTTTGGAACAACGTGTTCTCCAGGCCATTTTTAATACAGCATGCTGTACCGATCTTTGATAATTAGTGCTCATAAATTAGGTTCAGATGGGTAGAAATAACTGTTGAAAATGAGCTGGACACGTATTCAAGTGAATTTAAAAAAAATTAAAATAGAACTTCTCGTAGCCCGCAGATGGCGCCACTTGAATTTTTGGTAAAATCCTTATTTTGCGCCCTCTAAGAGCCATCCCAAACAATAGGGACGAGAAGGTTCTTCACAACAATACAATACCTAAATAAATTTTGGCTTAACATAATATCTCAAAATTGCTCTTCTCGTTATTGAACGCAATGTAATAAGTACCTTAGTTTTAAATTTTTTCCCATATTAATTTTTTTGGGAGGTAATTGTGCTTCTTGATCACTAAAGGTCAATATTTACTTAATTGCAAGTAATTATGTACGAGTTAAGTAGATCAAAACGTCCATTCTAGATACTTCTAATGCATTGTTAATGTTGTGCAAGTGGTAAAAGAGAAATTGAATCAGTACTCGTGATACATTTAATTGAAGAAACCTGATGGAATCATTGGTCAGAGGACTGACAAAACATGTATTCGAAACCCATTACTTAGCCAGCTACGTTAAACTTTTGTGTTGTAGTGCTTGATGGACCAGAGTTGAAGCGATACCATATCAATAAATGGTATCGCAATTACAATACCTTTGACAACATCCCTGTTAGGAAGATTTCCACCCTCTACATCAAGTTTAATTAGCCGACATTATTATTATATAATAGGCTAATTACCCAAAACTATTTAGTGATAATTAAACGAAAAAACTATATACATTTTAAAATTTTTAATCACACAAAAACAACAGCACGTGACTGTAACAAAACGACAAACACAAAATTATTTACAACATAAAATAAAACAAACAAACAAAGACGAAACGTATTTACAATAAATTAAGGTAGTGGTTATATAAAATTCCCTTGCATTAGTATATATATGTGTTACTATATATTTTAAAACCGTGATTGTTTAAAAACTAGATAAAAACACGTATTCATTACGCGTGATGATGAGTATGAAATTAGAAAAGGCCTTTTCTATCACATAAGGTATTTAAACATGAATTATTTGTAAGTTTAAAAGATGACTTCACATTAACATACATAAACCTAAACTATACGTAAATTCCTATTGGCGTAAATATATATTTTATCATAGGAAATTTGTTTTGCAACGACCAGATTGAGGTAGGGCATTGAAGTCCAAGAAAATTAGACTTGCAAAGAAGATAAGTCGTCCTCGCTACCACCACCGCCATTGTTCACGCTGCAATTTGAAATAGAAGATTAGTTTTGTCGCAACAATGGTAGTACTTAACGTTAAGTTAAACCAGAAGTAAGATAAGGGACTAGAAGTATCGAGGTGACCAAATTCTTCACTTGGCTAAAGTGAATATTCTTGATAGCACACCAACAGTTGGCCCTCTGGTAGCGGTTTCTGAATTTTCCCTCCAAAACGTGCGACGCTCGCGGCGGAAGACGGCCGAACTAGATTCAAGCACCCGCGTCCGTGTTCCGCGGCTTTAGGTTGAGGGGAAGGTGGTAATAAATTTTTTGGAACTCGACCAATTTTTTTTCTCTCTAGTGTAGGCGCGATGGAATCGGCATAAAATCCTCAAAATTGTTCACTAGTGCCAGGATTTATTACCAATGCTAGATCGCTTTACTTCTAGTCCCTTATCATACTTCTGGTTAAACTAGAGTACGATTTAGCGCCCTAGTTTTATCAATTTTATGTGATTAAATAAATTATAACAAGAGTGGATTTAAGTTTCACTCTCAATTTCTACTTGTATGTTATTAATGGCTAAAGGGTTAAGTTAGGTAAACAAATAAACGTCGACTGTCGGGTTTCAATTCCGTCAATATTGGGGCTAGCAAACATTGTTTCAGTTTAGATCCACAAAGTTAAATTAGAACCTCAGAGAGGTACTATATTTATTTCATAACATGTGATTTAAAAACTTACGCTTCATCAAGCTCAGGCATAGGAATGAGTCCACCGTTGGCACCACCACCTTGTAGACCTTGAAGTCCACCAGCACCTCCGAGACCTCTTAATCCGGCCATTCCTCCTAATCCACCTGCTCCACCAAGTCCAAGAGCGGCCAATGGGTTTCTAAGACCTCCAATTCCGCCTCCGAATCCTCCCATACCGGGAATACCACCTCCTTGCATTCCACCTCTTCCTCTAAAGCCTTGAGCCGTCCTTAGTAAAATAGCCAATGCTGCCATTCGTCTTAGTTTTCCAGCTGCAACTTGTTGAATAACGACATTTGATATGAGGAGGACGGACAGTAGAGCGTATAATGTCTTCGATGATGCCATGTCTATTGAAACGATAATTATTTAAAATACATTCTTTGTGACACACGTTTGTAAAATTCCGTTTAATGCAGATTAATGTTGAATTAAGCTATGTTAGATTACCGGAGAGTAAACTCGATTAAAATTAGTTTTAAATATTTGAAATTGTTAAAAAATTTGCTTAATGAGTTATATATTTTTTTCTATTTGAAATCAGATATACAGGGTGTTTCTGATAAGTTTTCCCTAAATTAAGGGGGATGTTGCTGGGATATTTTTGGTCGAAAATGTCCTATGATTGTTTTCGAGTTATGATTTGGGTGTTTTAGGGATGACCCCTAAATTAAACTAGCATTGCCTTTCAAGTTTCAAAATAAATTTGTAAAATATTCTAATCTAAACTTGAAAACAGTGACCCGGACGGCAACTTGTCATAGAACATTTTCGACTCAAAACCGCCCAAAGAACATCCTCCTTAATTTACGACAGACTTACCAGAAAAATCCTGTATACATATCACTGCTAATTGAAATAAGGGATTTTAAATATATTCTCAATCAACTATTTAAAATTAAATAATCCACAAATTTTATGTTCTTCAAAATATATTTTCAGAAAATGCTATAATACTATTAAATTTGTCAACCTTATTTCAAATTATTCGACTTAAAAAGGGGCGACTAATTTTTATCCCCTTCGTATGCTTTACCTTTTGAACTCAAATTTAAATATAATTTTTTTTTGTTACTCTCAATAGTCTAAATTTAATTATTTATTTAAAATTATTGAGAATATTATTATAAAATTTTCTATTGTGGGATTTAAGTTTAATAAATGAAAAATGTGTAAACCAAAAGTTAAATATTGAATTACCCATAGCTGTATTATGGACAATTCAATATTGCCAATATTATTTTAAAAAAATCTATTATTTTAAAAAATAATAAAATGTATAAACCAAAAAGTTAAATATTGAATTAACCAGAGCTGTATTATGGACAATTCATTATTTCCTATATTATTATAAAATTATCTATTATTTTAAAAAATAATAAACTGTATAAACCAAAAAGTTAAATATTGAATTACCCATAGCTGTATTTTGGATATTTCAATATTGCAAGCTAAAGTTAAAATCTAAACTTACTTAGGTCCGATCTTTTTCGAATTCAAGTCGAAGATGTAATGAGCTTAAGATGATGTTTCGCTCAGTCTTTATAGTGGGAAGTCCATCAAGCTATCCTTTTCAAATGGGCCGAACAAATTTTTTTTATCCCTTCACCGACGGTACAACTTTTCCTTTTTTTTGATAAATTATTTTTCCTGCCGCAAGCGATTTTTTGCGCGGAGCTTGGCTCTACATTTTACACTTTTCCCCATCTGAGGACGTTCACCAAGGTTCAGAAAATAAATATAGGTTCCAAAATTCAAACATATACGAACCAAATTTTTGGCATCTTTTGATGATGAGGAAGGTGTGTTCGAGAAAGTCTTAAGAAAAGAAAGAAAAATATTCCAAATTTGACTCGAGTTCCATGATGTAATTTTCATAAAAAGAAAAAAAGAAAAAAGATTAAAAGGTAACTGTATGATATAACGGCTGGGCGATTAAATTTTAGGAAATGGGCGCGGCTTCGTATTAAAATATACGTTAATCTTATTTGCATATATTTGAATGCATTTATTAATATATTAGTATTAAGGAAAATAAGCGTAATATTCAATTGTTACTTTTAACTAATATATATTTTTAGGTTATATTTTCATTCAAATTAAAATAAATGCTTATATGTAAATCGCCACAAAATATTAACATCTGAATTGTACATCGCCACAAAATGTAAACATCTGAACTGTAAATCGAAACAAAATGTAAACATCTGAACTGTAAATCGCCACAAAATGTAAACATCTGAACTGTAAATCGCCACAAAATATAAACATCTGAACTGTACATGTACATTATCAAAAAAGATAAACATCTGAACTGTAAATCGCCACAAAATGTAAACATCTGAACTGTAAATCGCCACAAAATGTAAACATCTGAACTTTAAATCGCCACAAAATATAAACATCTGAACTGTACATGTGCATTATCAAAAAAGATAAACATCTGAACTGTACATGTGCATTATCAAAAAAGATAAACATCTGAACTATACATGTGCATTATCAAAAAAGATAAACATCTGAACTGTACATGTGCATTATCAAAAAAGATAAACATCTGAACTGTACATCGCCACAAAATATAAACATCTGAACTGTACATGTACATCATCAAAAAAGATAAACATCTGAACTGTACGTCGCCACCAAATATAAACATCTGAACTGTACATCGCCACAAAATATAAACATCTGAACTGTACATGTGCATTATCAAAAAAGATAAACATCGGAACTGTACATCGCCACAAAATATAAACATCTGAACTGTACATGTACATCATCAAAAAAGATAAACATCTGAACTGTACATCGCCACCAAATATAAACATCTGAACTTCACATTGGCAGAAAATATAAACATCTGAACTTCATATCGGCACAAAATATAAACATCTGAACTTTACAACACCACAAAATATAGACATCTGAACTGTACATCACCACAAAATATGAACATCTGAACTTCTCATCGGCGCAAAATATAAACACCTGAACTGTACATCGCCACAAATTGAAACATTTGAACTATGTCTATTATGACATGCTTCATCTAATCAAGGATTATGAAAATCTTTTTAAAATCGGGATTATTACGTATAAGCAACCGAATTTCTTAAATGATTTAATTGGTTTACAAATATGTGGTAGAATATTAAATACGAAATTGTATAAACCTAATGCTATTACTAGTAATGGATTGGCTCAAGTAGCTTTTAAAATGTAGGCACTTTAGCTCATCAGCATGTTTTAACTATAGTGAAATTAGAAGTTACTTTTTAAGTAAGGCTTTTCACATTCAAGCCAGTGCTTAAATTAATTTATATTTTTTAATCATACATAATCTTTTGCTTTATATTTGACTTAAAATTGAAACTCAAATTTACCATATGATATTGTTTGAACACATAGCTTTATCGTGACCATGAAGTAAGTAAACTATGAAATAATCCGAAACTACATATCTGTTACAAATGTGTGATCTTAATGTAATTGTGAAACGGTAATCCTGTATGAATGGTTAATGGCACAAAAATCTAAACATATCTCAACTGTTTGCATAAAGAGTCTTACATTCAGCATTCCAAGATAGTAAAACCTTCTTGGAGAGAGGAATAATGTCCTTGCAAAATTCCTGCTACATTTTGTTAAATTAAAAATAATTAGAATGCCACGCGTTGTACTTCACGATTACGCAACAATTAATTTTCCCTACGCAAATTTTTTTATTGATAACAGATAACGTATACTTAATGCGACACCGAAACGCGCGTTGCATTAGGCCGTATCAAATATATGCCACGATCAAGGGTATGTACCCAAAATAGACCAGAATTTTTAACAGTTGAATGAATCTTAAGGGCATTACTAGTTGAGTCGTCGGCACGTCTTTTATCAATACCGGTTTTCTTGGACAGACTCGTTCACCTCGAAACGGTTGGAATATATTTCAAGAAACAAGGATTAAATAATATAGTCATATAAACTCGCATTACTGAGCCAGATATGATGTGTTTATTCGTATAACCAGAATAAGTCATGGTGGAACGAAAACAAATTGTTTAAGGAATAAAAAGTAACCTATATGACAATTAAAAACGTATTTAATTACACAGTAAAACCTTTAGTGTAAAATGTAATAATTGAAGGTAAATATTTAATAATTAAAAGCAAAATTAAAGAACTAAAAGTAAAATTATGTAATTAAAGGTAAAAAATTTATATTAATTAGCAAATTTTTATTAGAAATTGTACATTTTTTACCTGTAATTGTAAATTTTTATATATAATTTGTAATTTATTTATTTTAATTAGAAAATTTTTATCTTTAATTATTAGTTTTATTTTAATTATTATATTTTATTTTAATATGTATTTTCTATTTTAATTAGTAAATTTTTAATTAAAGGCAAAAATTTAATATTTAAAGGAAAAAATTAATAATAAAAAGGAAAAAATAATAGTTAAAGGTAAAAACTTAATAATATTGTATGTATGACGACTCCTTTTTTTTATATGAACTGCGTAAATAAAGTACTTTTTAATAATTTTAGTTCTATCTCTATTCACAAGTGCTACTTACTTTAGTACTGAATATAAAGAAAACCTAACGCTAGTTTTATGTCTGAGGATATGGCTTGAACAAAAGGACTTTAGTGGATTGGTAACGTCTTTGCGTCTCCATACCATCCAGATGTTCGGCCTTAAGCATGTATCAAGCATACCATGGATTAACCAACGATAGTTAATCCATGAGCATACGCTGCTGTACCCTCCCCCAACATCTTGGAATGGGTCTAAAATCCTTGAAGAAATATACAGATCTCCTTAAAAGTCAATCAGTGCTATGAAGTTTAATTTTCTACACCTTGTTCTTTTCTCTATGTTTATGAGGCCTCAACGCCTTGAGGAACGGTACGCATCAAAAAACAAAATTTTAGAATGGACTGCGTCAATTTTAGAACGCTTTCTTTTTCAACGTGAAGTGTGTGTCATAGGGAACTGTTTTACTTTTCACGCTGTGTTAAGCAACTAATTTTTTTAAAAGGACAAAACTCGCTTTCCTTTTCTACAATTTTATTTTTTAGATGTATTTAGGTAGGATGCTACATGTTTTACGATAACTGATGCTACATGTTTTACGTTAACTGATGCTACATGTTTTACAATAACTGATGTCACATGTTTTACAATAACTGATGTCACATGTTTTACGATAACTGATGCTACATGTTTTACGAAAACTGATACCTCATGTTTTACGAAAACTGATGCCTCATGTTTTACGAAAACTGATGAGTTTTTAAACGCATGAATGAATTTCGATATCTTGATGATATATCTGAGATCATGACTTCCATCAAAAGTTATTGCAGAAATATTTTTCAATTTATCTAATTATGCTTACTATTCAACGACGTGAATTAATTCAACACTTGTGTTAGGAAGATTAAAAACTAATTTGAAATTAGATTAGTATTGTATATCAATTGATGCCTTAAATTTTGGACGGACAACATTTCAGCACTTTTGGTATATTACTCATAACAACAGGTTAACGCGACGGAAGAACTAATAACAATAAGTATAAGTATCAATAGAATTGAAGTTGTTTTTGAATTGAATTGAAATGAGTTTTTTTGGTTAATTAAATGAAACATTTTTTGAGAATATTATCTTTCTGAATTTTTTTACATTTCGTATTAGTGTCCAATTATTTTGAAAGAAAAAATCTGTTTTTAAATCTATTTCGTGACCTTAAGTGTTTTAAAAGTTCAATATTAAGTTAAGGTAAATAGTACATTATTTTATCCTTTTAATTCTTAAATACTAAAGATCAAGGTTAAACCTTTATCGTGTCGTAAAGTTTAAGAATCGGGTTAAAACTTGAACTTAAAAATAACGTAGAACCATAATATCAACAAGGTTTTATCTTTCAATCATTAACGAAACGATAGAGGTCATTAGTCCCCTTTTTAAAAACACACATCCATTTACTCTTTACACGAATTTACCTTACGTCAAGTTTTACTTTTTAAACTCAAAATTTTAGTTAATGCGAATCTAACTATACAGGGTGTTCCAAAAATATGGTGGTAGGACCGAAGTGTAGTGGGTTCTATTTGAAAATTTGGGTCGAAAATGTTCTATGACATTGTGTCGTTCAGGCTACCGTTTACTAGTTATGATTAAAGTGTTTGACGGATGACTTCATAAAATTAAAAGACAACATTAATTTCATTGAGGGGTCATCCATAAAACAATCATTACTTGACATGTATCTTAGGGCAAAATGAAATATAACATTTTCGACTCAAATTGCCCGTATAACTCACTTTAGAACACCCTGTATAAAAATAAAATACTTTCTTATCATAAAGGTTTAAAAAACAACATTAAAGTACAATTCTTTTTTATTTCTTTCAAGATCGAGGTTAGCGAATTTATTAATTCAAGAAAACCAGTATTCCTCGCCTCTGGGAATTATAACTGTTAGAAGATCAATGTCGGAGTTAGAATAAGGAAAAAAATGTTTTCATATTGCGTGAGGGATCATTAAAAACAAAACTAGAATATTTATTTTTAAAATTCGATCGGCCTTTCATTCTAAAAATTCTAATGAAATCGAGACCAGTGCTTAGTGTAGATCAAAGGTCTGGCCATTTCTTCGAGTTTATCCTTATAAAATTTTGGGATGGTTTCTCTTTTTAAAAATATATAACGAGTGCACGAAAAATACAATTCACAATAGACCATTCCTGATATGCCATAGGAAAAGCAAATATCACAGGGGCCGGGCCGTTATAAGAGTCTATTTCTTTTGCAACAAGATCAGCGCAAGAGGTAGTGTAAGTCGGCTAGCTTTCCGCGTGTAGCGAACACGTGCTTCATCCGGCGTTAATTGAAGAATACTCTAATGGCGGCCCCAGTATGTTGGTTTGTCTGCAAGTTATTTATGGAATAGTCTATGCTTAACCTTAGGACCATCATCCTCTCCCTTTAAATATGCGAACGAACGAACATATATAACCTTGCCACAATCCTCCATTTTCAGTCACCATTCAAAGACGAAAGAAATATTTGGTACTACTGTTTCTCCTACACCAACTACAACAACAGGCCAAGTGAAACTAATAGCTTTATGGTAGATATGCATCAAACGATGCAGCTAAAAGGTTCTTGGGTCACTAACTTATTTATGCTTTATACTTCCTATTGTTGATTTACAACGAAAGGCCCAAGGCACTATTAATCCCATCCAATTAACTATATCTATGAAAGTAAAAGTCCTTACTGACTGAATGATAATCATTGCCCAGCAAAAATCACTTCAGCTAGAAGGTTGAAAATTTGCAGTAATGTTACTCTTAAATAGTAGATACGGAATAAGAAAGATTCTAACAATCCATCGCCATCTTGACAAATGGCGACTGTAAATTTAGTAATAAATAATAATGGAATAATCTCCGCTCGTTCCAATCGATTTCACAAATATTTGGTATACTGATTCTCTATATCCTATAGACGGGCCTTGTGGCTTTGGGGCTTCGAAACCTAATAAAAATGCCCCTATTACACCATAAAAGGTGAAATTGAAATCTCAAATAGTGATATTGAAACAATTAAATTAAAAATATTAATCGTAAGATTGAATAACGAGTAACGTTTTAAAGAAATAAATCTGGTTACTGACTGTTGAAAGATATTTGATGAAATTGGTACTGAAATTAAATAAACCAAGTTTCTTAGGGATTCTTGAAAACTCATTTCTTCAAGGAAAGTGGTATTGAAATTGTTTATACATTTTTTATGTACCTTTCAAACCCCATCTTTCCATCGTTCACTGAACTAACATCTTTTAAACAAATAAATCTGGTTACTGACTGTTTAAAGGAAGTGCTACTGAAATTATTTAGCAATTTTTGTTATACATTTTAAGCCCCATCTTTTCATCGTTCTTTGGACTAAAATTAATTATTTCCTTCCCAGAAGCTAAAATTTATGTATGTTTTCTGGTAATTATCTTTTTCTTGAAATAAAATGAGCTCGTAAATCACAACAAATGACTGGAAAAATACCAACCTGAAATTAACAACGTATATAAAATAGAAGTCACTAAATAAAGTTTTTTATACTTTTAGTAAGACAAAACTTAACAATTATATTTCAGGTATAACCCTTTTTACCGCGAAATGAATATATTTTCAATGATGTAAAGATTAAATTTGTTTTATTTGAGAAGAAGCACATAATTCAAAAATCAATTTGGCCCACTTGAAGTCGACACATAACGTACCAGGTTCTTTTTAAAACGTAGGTGGCCTCATCTATGGTATATTTTTTATTCATATGTTAAAGGAGTTTTCCTCCGCGGTCTAACCCGGTTTCTCCTTTCCATCAAAACTTGCAGAGGTTAACGGTAATAGTTAGTATAGGGCGCTGTCGGTTAGCTGTGGCATAGGGGCTAGCCACCACCCCTCTATGCATTGTAAAGGCGTTAGATAAGTGGCAATAAGTCGCAAGATGACTTGGTCCAATTAGCTAGCTGAACTCTTAAAAAAATATGTTAATATATTATAACAATAAAACAAATTTTTAATTTTTATTTAATATTTTACAAAATGAAGTAAACTTATAATGAGATTGGTATAGCTTTTAAACTTCTATTGTAGTTCTCAAATTTCTCGTTATACGTCGCCAAATAACGAATACTTTAAAATAAACGAGTTTAGGAAAGAAAAATGGGAAAAAATAAGGAAAAGAATCCCATCCAACCGAATCGTGGTTTTCTGAGCTTGGCGTATTTCCCGTAAGCAAACTGGCGCTGTCGAGCGAGAAAACTTTCTTCTTGTGTATATAACGACATTTCATTTATATTACAATAAATTAGTGAAGACCAAATCTTATATACAGCGTGTTTCTGAAATGTCTGCTACCAATTACGGGCAGTGTTCTATAATCGATTTAAAGTCGAAAATAGTTTATGATATTTTGCCCTAAGGGCCACCGTTTTCGAGTTATGATTCAGTTTAACAAAGAAACTGAAAGACAATGCTAATTAAATTGAAGTGGTCATCCGTAAAACACTTCGAACATAACTTGAAAACGGTGGCCCGAACGTCAAAATGTCATCGAACAATTTCTGTCGGACTTTGCAGAAACCCTCTGTATATTTGAGAAAGTGGTTTGTTTGTCTGTTTGAATATTTATCTTTATGCACAGTCAGAATTCCTTACCGAACTAGACAAAACTGCAAAGTTTGATATCAATAACGCTACGAAAATGTTTTAGAAGTTGTTTGGTTAAGTTTTGCAAGTTTGAGTCATTAAGCATGTTCAGAATATTTTAGCTTTATGATCAACGCCTGATCGTTTTACTGAAAGTTGTAAAATTATTAGTTCTAAAAAAAACAGATCATGCAGATATTTATTTTGGGTGGACCCCTAAAAGTAAGTGTTTAGTGTCAACATAGATTAGAAACTCATCCCGGTTCCCACTCCCTTAAAAACCCAAGTAACTCCGCTTAGCAAATCTAGTAAAAATTAATTTTAAAACAGTTTTCGAAATTATTGAAAATAGCACACCGCAGCCGTTAAATATTGGAAAGTGGTTCAGTGAATTCGCTGTTCATCAGTGCGATCGAAAGTATATGCCGGCATATTTAACGCTTATTTGTGTCATTTAACAAGCACCCTTAAGTTAGCGAACCCATTACTATACATTTATACCTACACATTATCTATTTACATGTAATTGCCTTACTTGGTTGAAAATCCTTTAGGCCTAAGTTGAAGACTCTTTTAAATTCTAAATAAGTATTTGTCATTTTCAAAATGGAAGCCTATTTCGTAAATATCTTGGCTCTCTGGCAAAAGAAATTATATATAATATAGCCAATAGCACCACTAGTGGAAGGAAATTGAACACTAGGGACTTTGAATAAATTATAAAGTTATATGCAAAACTTAGTTTCGTCTGGATTTACTGCACACATTCTGGTGCAATCCTAGATAATTCATCTTTATATTTGATTAATATATTGATCTACCTACGCCTTCTCTCTGATATTCAATAAAGTTTCGTATTTTATTAATGCTATTCTGCATTTATTAAAATTTTATCTGAGTGTTTGCTTAACTAAAAGGTAAAAACAAATTTTGTATGGTTAGTTGTACACAGTGACAGAAACAAGCACGAGTCACGGGTCATCTATATCTATCTAAATGAAAGTCCTGACTGACCGACTGATAATCAACGCACAGTCCAAATCGCTTTCCCATAGAAGGCTGATAATTTGCAGGAACGTTACTCAAAAGTAGTAGGCGCGTATACTAAGAAAGATTTTTCCAATCCACCGCAATCTTAATAAATGGCGCCCAGAAATGTAAAAATACTTCTCTATGCAACAAAGTCCGTATCTTTCAATTAATTTCGCAAATATTTAGTACTGGTTTCCTTTAACCTATAGACGGGCTGAATGGTCTTTTGGGTTCGATTTGTTGCCATCTTTTTAAATGGCGGCCAAAAACTTAAAAACTCTTCTTTATGGAATAATGTCCGCATGAAAAGTAGTAAAAAAATGTCCCAATGGGCTGACGGGCAACGCCGAGTGCCTTCGCTCCTAGGGTGCTACAAAAATATTAGTCATCAGTAAAATCTACCATTCTTTATATCATTTTAATGGAAGTTACACGCAAGCGACGCCGCGGGTAAAAGATAGTTTTAAGATAATCTTTTAATTGTTAAGTAATGTCTAAGAAAATTAGGGGATAATTAATCTTAATCCGATAGGGTTTTCAAATTTTTGGAATCATTTCTAAACCAAATACATTTTTGAATATATCTTTTCCAAAAACTTTTCAACTACGATAAATATCAAATAAGAATGATTGCTTACTTCCGTCCCAAGTTACTTGCACGCGGTAATAACGAAAGTAAAGACAGTGGTTATTAAAATTGATTATGAAACTAGGAGATTTTTTCCAAAATAATGACATATTTTGGAAAACATTACTGTAAAATCATCCCAAAAATCTAATATATGATATTACTACCTCTAAAGTGCCAATTTTCTTATTTTCACTTATTGCCGCGAGCGAGTGTTTCAAATTATGGGCAGAAACCCGAGGAAAAAGATAGTCCTATTTCACGTAAACTATCGAAAGTTCAAAATTATATCGCGGGATGTTCCCTCTGTGATTTCTTCGATAAAATTAGTAAAGTTGTGTCAGTTTTCGTGTAGAAAACAAAGCAATCTGCGATTGTAATAAAGTATGTAGCTCGTCACGCCACGAAAAACGGAACACATGCGCTGAGTGATGGAAAAACATTTCCTCGTAACAAGTATACTGTACATCCATATTCCAAAAATGGGTCTGCATTTTTTTCCTCTCCGAGTGACGATGACATCACGGAGAGGTGTAACACTGGACGTGTCTGTGTGTGTGTCTGTCACCACGTTCGCAGAAAGCAATTTTTGGCTTCTAAAACCATCGATAGGATTAAGAAATACGTGGCGATCGGCTAGGGTTACGAGAAACGTTTAGCCTCCCAATGGCAGGGCTTCCACCAAAGGTTCACGCAATTACAGGTTTTCTTATCATTTACATTCATACATACCCTAAATTTACAAAAACTGTTAAAGAGGCATACGCTTGAATTCAAACGTCAACAATAGCTATGTTTCAAATGATTTTAGAAATAAAGTTTCTTTAAACAATTTAACTAGAATTAAGGTAAGCTAATGACAATTAAAATAATTAATATCAATTATATTAATTAAATTATTTATGAAAAACCTCCTCTTAATTGCGTCTCGACTCAGAGAGGTTTATTCTGGTTTCCTCAACTTGTTTTTATCCCTTTTAATAAGTAAAGCGTTCCTCTGATTTAATAATTGATAAAATGTAGGTCCTCTAATTTTACCGTAAAGTACTCTTTTTTGAAGAGATTTTTCAAGAAATTAGATGTGCATGAAAAACCGATTTGCAGCCTGGTATATTTCATTTTTGTTAATTCAATCGGAGAAAAATGTTAGAAAGCTGTTTCTAACCCATATTATAAATCCATTTCTTTAAATGAAGGCTATATAGCTTTATCCATACATTTAAAGTGTCAAGTAATTTTTAATAAGTGTAAATAAAATCGTTTACAGTTTTATTCACGCATCGCTGAATTTTTATTGTATTATTAGAGTAAGCCTGGCTGTAGTGTGTAATTTAAATGATGTATAAAATGGTTAACTATCTAGTTATCTAATGACAAAACTGAAAAACCAATTAACCGATTTTCAATTAATTCCCATGAATTTCGCTATGGTCACGGAATTTCATTCTACACTACAATGTTCAATATTTTATTATGCACGTTTATACAATTAAAAGAAACCTTGTACTAGTAGAAAAGTGTCTTCAACTTTAGGTCTGCCTTGTAGGTATAAATTAACGGTATCGTGCATGCGATGCAAAATTAAAGGCATTACTACAATATCTTCCTTTCGACGTTTCACCTTCGTCCAGTATAAAGCTTGACATTTTATCGTTATCCGAACTCGAGAATTATCAACAGTTGTTGTATATTGAATCGAATTATATCCGCAACTTTGTTTGTAAATAATCGATTATCCGCAATTTTGTTTACAAACAATCGATTATCGGCAATATTGTTTACAAAAACATCGATTATACGCAATTCTGTTTACAAAGATTCGATTATCCGCAATTGTCTTTACAAACAATCCACAATGTTTTTCACAAAAATTCGATTTTCCGCAATTTTGTTTACAAACAATAGATTATCCGCAATTTTGTTTACAAACAATAGATTATCCGCAATTTTGTTTACAAACAATCGATTATCCGCAATTCTGTTTACAAACAATCGATTACCCGCAATTTTGTTAACAAACATTCGATTATTGGCAATATTGTTTACAAAACATCGATTATCGGCAATATTGTTTACAAAACATCAATTATCGGCAATATTGTTTACAAAACATCAATTATCGGCAATATTGTTTACAAAACATCAATTATCGGCAATACTATTTACAAAACATCGATTATCCGCAATTTTGTTTACAAACAATCGATTATTCACTAACTTTCATGTATAACGGATATCACTATAATTCCTGTCGTGTTAAGAATAGGGATGGAGATCACAGTAAATGGCTATCACGGTTTCGGTTTCCGTCTAGTCCACCACGAAGGGACACCCATCTATGAGAAGTACGCTTACAATACGTGATCGCGTCACACTTTCTGACTATGTTGTTCTCAATGAACTTAACTCATTTACCTGAATTTCATATTTAAGGAATTATCCCAATATTCAAAATTGCGGGACTAATTTTACATGCAAATTTACCAAACTATTTCGCATTTTATTCGTGAATGTAGCAACGAAGAAGATGTCTTATTTAAATATGATGGAAAATCGTGATAAATTAAATTATTCTCACAGCGAAAATGGCGATGAGGCTGAATGAATACGAAAATTGGTTTCTTGGTCCGTGTCCTTAATTTGAAAATAAGTCGTATTCCCAACCTCGAAAGTTAGTAAAATCGCCTATATTTTTTAGTTTTTTTCATCTTCGATTTTCCGACTGTTATTCGATAATTTTTTTTCATTAAAATTAATTATATACTTTCATTCGAATGTTATACATTGTCACCTCTAATGCTATTTTTCATTGAAAATTTGCGCTCATGTTGATCATTTTTCAGGTATTTATCCTTTTCAGTTTCTATCAAAATGTAACTGCCAAAAGAGCAAATTTAAAACGTTTTTGTCTGAAGTATATGGTAGACAGAAAGTTCATAAAAAACATGAAATGAGGATGATGTGATATCCTACACATGCTATAGCATTGATTGTGAAAACAGACTAAGGCTACCGAGGAGACTTAATGTAACATGAAATGAAGATGATCTTATGTGATCTCCTACATATGCTATAACATTGATTGTGAAAACAGACTAAGACAACCGAGGAGACTTAATGTATAATAGGTAATCAAACTTCAATTTGAGACTATTCGACCAGCATATGTAAGCGTAAAATACACTTAACTATATGATAAATAAATGCATACACTAATGGTGCATTTTCAACTTATTATTACCAATATTAAGGGAAATAATGTGTTTGTAATTAACTTCTTACCAGGATAGTGAATCTAAAACACTTCATATTTTGGCCTACATTAAATCTGATAATAGCAGGTATTATGAGAAACAATTGTTTATTAAAGACTTAAGCGTTTAGTGGGTGTGTCGGTGTGGTAGCACACGTAATTGTAGTTATTTCTCTTATTATACAAAAATTGCATTAAGGGAGATGTCCTTTTTTCTCACACTTACATGAAACTTCGAATTTTTGAAAGCCAACACATATATTAATTGCTTTTATTACTATGTGTGTTTAATGAAGAAATAACTCGACAGTATTTGATTAAATATTTTAGCTAAATGCAATCATTCAAGCATACTCTATTTGATTAAAATAATTATAATTAACTTGTATTCACAAACCATTTTCAAGTACACTATTACCAAAACAAACCCGCGTAACTTCCTTGTTGTGGTAGATTAATGTTTATATCTACGCGAAGAATTGTTATGGATTTGTAAAACCAATTTGACACGAAAATTCTTAGTATTAAATTATATAAGGAAGTTTTCAGAAAAAAAATTACAAAACAATTACCAAAATATCATTAAAATCTTTAATTAATGTGAGAATTTGATCTGTGAACCAGAAAGACAAATGGACACCACTGCTGTCGCAGACACTGAGCACTTTATCTGTATAATAACAAAATGATGGTAATATTTATTATGAAGCTGAAATTTGCAATTATTAAAGTAAAACAAGTTGGTTAAAACTTTACAACAATTTTACACAGCATTAGCCCAGTAATAAATAACATTAACACAGGGCTCGGACGACATTGTTATTTAAAAAGTCCCTGATTTTTCCAGAAATTTTGCCAGTATCCCTGATCCTTTTAAGGTGCTTACCATAGCCCACTTCACAACGATAGGCCTATGTTTATCATTGCTCGAATACCGAAAGAAATCCCTAAACTATCCATGAATTTTTTAGGGAAAAACTTAAAAATCCTGACTATTGTCTGACTTTTTCCCAATTTTAAACATCCCTGACTTATCCAGGTTTTACAAACTCAGTGCGTTTGAAAGCTATATGAACATTGAGTTTGTAATTCTTCAACTGAATATTCATTCAAGGCTACGAATCCATTGTAAATATCATTTTTCATGGCATCAACTTAACATCGACTCTGAAACTTACAAAGAAATACGTAAGACGATTAAAACGTAAGTAATTCTTCCGGAGCTAAAATATAAACATACATCAAGCTTAACTACAATAACCACAACACTAAAACTTTTCAGGGAAGCTAAATAAATTTCCCTAGTATGAATTTTTCATTATTTCACGGCTAGTTGAACACCAAAAGAACTCTGGAACTTTGATTTCACGCGTACCGGCCGTACGCTAACGCATCGGCTGTCATGTCATCGAACGCAGTCTGAGAGATACAATACTGTAGGCGTGTTATCTTTGACCAGAAATTCCAGCTTCCGCATCCGATTATGAATTACCGTTACAGTTTAAATGCCATTACCAAAAATTGGGTTTTCTCGAAAATTCATATTGTGCTATGGGAGGAGTAAAATATTAAGGTCAAAATATGTAACTTTCATATAAAAGCGAAAGTTTCTTCAAGATCGACAGTCACAAACGTTTGCTTCTTTCTGGATTACCTCTGGTCACTTAAGTGTCGAGCAAAGGTAAGAGTATTGCGTGATATATCGTAGTCAACAATTCACAGACGGATATAATAGAGACAACGAATCTTAAAGAACAGAGCTTCGTTACTTAAGATTCGTTACCTGAACGTTGGACGTCTAAAGATGGCTATACCTTCAGCAATTTCTTGAAGCCTAACTTTGATTTAGAGCTTCATGAAAGCCTTGCTTAAAATATGAGACTCATTTTTCCCGGAGACAATGCAATTCTTTTTTAAAATTAAACCCATGGTGGTAGAATTCTAGCCATTGTGAAGTTCGAAACTAGCGTTAGTTAGGGCTTCGTCGCTGTTTGAGCAAATTACTCTTTAACTCTCAGAAGGGCGCGAGATTAACTTTCACTAGTCTCAAACTATTCATGTCGTCGAATATTGTGTAGCTGCTACTCCATTATAGGATATGTCTTAGTAGTATGTGGCTACGTTAAGCCACAAGGATTTTAGAATGACTTCAAGATAGTACAATAGAAGCCAAAATCGAATCATGTCAGTTATTGGTTCTATTTATCCTTTTCATGGTTGAAACGGGACAAAGTATCTTTTAAAGACATTAATCGTTTTCATAAAGAATTCTTTAACCATTTTTATAGCCAAAATATGGTATCACAAACCAAAATCATTTTGATCTGCGTGTCTCTGATGGTCCTTAGCACCGTTATGGTACAGGAAGTTGCTGGTTTACATCACATTTACAAACTGGCTGCCTTGGCGTTGATCGCCAGGAGTTTCCAAGGTGGTGGTCATGGCGGATATGGTGGGTACGGTGGATTCATTCCGATTCCAGTCGTAGTAGGGTAAGTGAATTGTTCTGGTTATTAAATATCTTACTAAGCCTTTGTAAAGATTAAATACTTATAATGTTCATTGTGAGCAAACTGCTACGAGATTGGACCCTTTACAAGGCGGGGTAGTGGGTGCATGTCGTCTGCTAGAAATATGGTTTAGACTGTACTAGGCCTTTGCAAAGAATAAATACATATAATGTTCAATGTGAGCAAACTGCTACGAGAGTAACGAGATTGAACCCTTTACAAGGCGGGGTGGGGGGAAGTACGTGTCGTCTGCTAGAAATATGGTTTAGATTGAACATCCGGGAAGACGTTAGATCGGGCTTCAACGTCACCAGTCCACCAAAATCCTTTATTTGAAGTCTAATGTAACGTCTTTGGACCTACATTCCGGGCGCTTCGTCTTAAGATGGTCAAACCAAAGGGTCTATTATTTACAAGTAATCTTAATCAGTTAGTGAAACTGGGTTATAATCCAAAAATCATTCATAGAAAATACGTGTATTAGGTCAAAGGACCTTACCTAAGCATTAGTTCTAAAAACGTCATCCCCTTGGTTTACCACAAAAACCTCTGATAAAGAATTTAACTATTAAATTTTGTCCGGGTAACTCCCATTAATGCAATAAAGTTAAGAGTACCTCTTATTCACGCAGCCATGGACACGGTCATTATGGTGGATATTACGGCTATTGATTTCGGTATTTTAAGTTACCAGCCAAGCATCTCTCACTCGAATATACTTCATGGAAGGGTAAGTGCTTGCTTTGTATTAAAAAGATATATATTTTTTATCAAAGGGATTTATTAGATGTTTTTCTTTTTGAGCAGGTGAATTTCCATAGCCATTTTAGAAAAAAAATTACCTCTTTTGTGGTCTACTTTTTGTGTACCTGTTTATTTATGATGTATTAATATTAAGATAATTAAAACTGGTGTTTAACTGTCTTAAATAATTAAGATTGAAGTGATTTTTTTGTTTCTTTATTTTGGTCTTATTATGTCTCTGGTCAAAGTCACGCTTTGCCAAAAATAAGATTGCATAGTTTACAGATGAAAATTTTTGCATTTTATGTGATACTGATAACCTATTGATTTTATATTAAAATCTAGAAATTTATTAGCATATATTGCATAACGTATTTAAGGAAAAATACATTTGCAGCCCAGTTGTATTGCAATTAATTTTGTACTTTAAACTGTAAAATAAAAGGTTAAAGAAAAGAAAACATTTTGTCATAATAGTAATTTAAGTTATTGCCTTATAAAGTTTAAGTAAATTAGTTTACCTCAATTTTTCATCATCCTGTACTAAAAAAATAGATTTAGATTATATCTTATAAATATTTCAGAAAAAAAGGGTTTGTTTGTTCTTTATGCATATAGCCACAATTTGTTACCAAAGTGGTTTGGTTAAGTGTGATCCTAAAGTTTAGCTCCGCGAACCCTTTGCCATTATGCCTATAAAAAAGTTCAATTATGGATCCGTAACATTTTAGCTTTCTGAATAAGCCCTAATTATGCATCGTTTTATTGAATTTGAAAGTTAGAAAAGCAATTAGATTATAAAAAACACCATGCAGATATTTTGAATATATTATAATAAAATACTATAAAGTAAAAATAATACATAAAATACATATAAATATAAATTATATATAATAAAATATATAGTTTTAAAATAAATTATATATAATATAATATAAAAAATATATATATAATATTTATAATATATAAATAAAATATTCAATTCAATTCAATTCAAATTTTATTAACTCTATGCAACAACATGCTTTCGCACTTTTTACAGATGCACAGAGTTTAAATTAAATTTTGTCAACAATTGGTTTTTATATAAAATATAACTAGTATAAATAAATAAATAAATAAAAATAGTCTAAATAAATATGTAAAAATGGATTAAATAAATAAATAAAAATATATTATTGTCATAGGCAAGAAAATACTAAGGTAAAAAACAATTGGTTTACTTAGTATCTCTAAAAGTTAATGCTGGGCAGGGTTGGCGATTTTTTTGATTTTTTCAAAAAAATCAAAAAAATCGATTTTTTTTTTATTTAAATCGGATTTTTTTTATTTTAATTGATTTATTTGATTTTTTTGATTTTTATTGAACTAATAGATAGTAAATTACCAACATGAAAACTTTTGAGTCAAAATTAAGCAAAAGCAAAATAATCATGACATTTAAGCAGCTATTTGATATTATTACTATTCTAATGCTTGTATAAAAAGACTAGCTTGACCTCTATTTCATTTCCTAGCCTTTCCAGCAAGACAAACTGGAGTTCTGGGAAAAACATAGATTGAAATATACCAAAACCACGATTATTTTTAATTTTAGGTCTTTTCTAATTAAGTTTCTTCTCGAGTTACTTAAAATACTCCTTGGAATCTTAGAAAACATTTTTTAAAAATAAAAATATATTCTTGATTTTAATCAAATGATTTTTTTAAAAAATCGCTTGATTTAAATCATGATTTAAATCAGTGATTTAAATCAAACTGATTTAAATCAGACAACCCTGATGCTGGGTGCTTAGTAAAATAGCTTTAAGTTCGTTTTTAAACTTAATTTTGCTTCCAGTAAGAATATTTATTTGGTCATATATAGTGTTACTTGTGTCCTGGGCTCACTGTATACTGTTAAGTCTTGGTTTGTCGCAAAGATGAAATAATATATATTATTAAGAAAATCCCGTCAGGGATTTTCTATTTATACTCAATCCGAAATCATAATGTTAAACTCTATGGAGCTTAACATTATGAGGTGGAAAAATTTTTGCGAGTTAGACCCAAGGTTTCGCGACCAAGGGGGTACACTTTTTTCACAGCCTAACTTTACAGCACTAGCATAGGCTGAAAAGGTATAGTATCTCATTTCTCGTAGTGTAAGGCTAACTTGGCCTTTTTGTATAGGTTTCAAAAGAAAATATTTTTAAACCACGCGCTAGCTCACGCGCCAGCACGCGCAGCATTTCAATAAAAGTTTCAATTCAAATCTCGCGCTTAATTTCACCATTTTGATTCTCTAATTAAGTTCACGTGATTTTTTAAAACGTTTTGGGCCTATTTTTTGTCTTTCTAAGCCTAAGGTTAAATGATCACAAAGAAATAGTTGGAGAATTTCTATAATTTTCACATGGTTTCAACGAATATTTAGCAGTGTGTTTTTATACAGTGCATTGTATTATCCGACCATTCCAATTTCCAAATGTAAGTTACGATTTAGTGAAATACAATATAATTAGTCTTAAAAAATTGTACGATTGAGTTTGACTTTTCCAAAACTAATTTATTCCCTAATAACGTTTCTTCCCAAAAAGGGTCAGATATTATACAAAAACGAGTTTTGCTTCGCAGTCCTTAAAAACTGCATTTATACACAATCCGCGACACTTTTTCAAACCCACAAAGGGCCAGAAACTAGAAATTATTATATGTATTGCAATTTGAAATGAAGTTTAATCGTTATGAGAAATTTGCTTTTAATTGCGTAGTTCAAGCATTTGTTATGATTAGAAATTTTACAACAAAAACGGGTATAAATGCGGCGTTTCGGAACAAAGAGCTAAATCAAGGACGATTATGACTCGAGTTCGAATTGAAGTTTAAAACTTATACAAGATGTAACAACACACATATGAACACCTTTTCTGAATGTATGATAAATGTCAGAAATACGACCCTGCTTTTAAAGCCACAAATCAGAATGAGGAACCTCATTTTAGGAGTAGTAAAGCGACATTTTACTCGAAATAAGCGTTCTTATCTCTTCCACCCTGAAAAATTAAAATGCTAAAAGCTCATTTTGTATTTTTTCACCTTAATTATTTGACAGGGATAAGTTTTACGGGAACAGATTCTATATAATTTCGTACGTGAAAATCTAAGCTCCTTTTATCTCGAAACGCCGCATTTATACCGTTTTTGTTGTAAAATTTCTAATCATAACAAATGCTTGAACTACGCAATTAAAAGCAAATTTCTCATAACGATTAAACTTCATTTCAAATTGCAATACATATAATAATTTCTAGTTTCTGGCCCTTTGTGGGTTTGAAAAAGTGTCGCGGATTGTGTATAAATGCAGTTTTTAAGGACTGCGAAGCAAAACTCGTTTTTGTATAATATTTTAATAATTTATTATAAAATAGTATTACTTTTTCAGTCCTAAGTTCATAAATTTTTATTAAAATCTAATCATTTATATGTAATTCAGAAACTACAAGAAGGAAAAAGTTTCCGAATTCAATTAGGCAACCGAAAAACGGACTTCTAAGAAGAGAAGGAAAAAATATACATTATTATAATTGTCGACCTTAGGCTATGTTGTACGTCGGAAATCCGATGCACGCACGATAATGTTTTTTTTTTTTTTGTATAGGAACCTATATTAACACACCATTATGATCGGAAATACATCCGGAAATAATAATATCCGACTTCTCTTACAATTAACGAAAGGTTAAACCTTAACTGGATCACTTTCTTTGTCGACCTAAATTCTAAAAATAAACTCTCGCCGGAACTACATATAAAAGGATCAGATCTCAATTGTCTTCAATATTAAATTGACTTAGTTCCAAGATTGTCTTAAACCGATTCATTCGCTTCGAATACCAAAATACGCCATGTTGAGCACTAAGTCTATCCTCGCTTGTTTCTTGGTTGTCTGCTTTTTGGGAACCATTTGCGTTCAAGAATCGGAAGCCGATCATTTGCACAAACTCGCTGCCTTGGCTATAATCTTCGGTGGATTTAACCAAGGTGGAAACCATGGGCCTAAGTATATTCCAGTTCCTGTCTATCACTCTGGGTATGTAATATTTTAAATTTTAATTGCAATTCATTTGCGCTGTACTTTAGCACCAAGTATACAAAATAGTTCTTCCCTGATTTAAATTTTAACGCAGCTCAGATTGATTAATTTTAATATAATTAGTCAGCAATTAGTTCACAATTAAACGACTTATTATTATGTTGAGTGGCTAATCACCCAGCTCATGTTCCCTGTTATTGTAACGATGGTGAAATACCAATTAGCACCTTTATATTGTCAAAATTAGTGCTATTAAACATGTGTTAAGAATTTAGAATATTCAAAGGTGTCTACATAGACACTAAACCCGGTTTTAAGTTTTCTAAAACACCTGGACAACGCTGGTGACTTTAAAGCAAGTCTCGACTGAGGTTTAGTTTAAAAAAATGCCACTAGATGTCCCTATAATCGGGCTTAGCAAAGGCTAGTTTTAGCTCCGCCCTCATGGACGATTTCTGATTGGCTCCTACGTTTGGCAAGGTAAAATTTGTGTGTAGAAGATCAGCCAGAACGTTAGGGGTGCTACAGTTGCCGACATTTGCTCCAAAGTGTTTTACAAAGTGGAAAAGTTTCTTTGTAATCCAATGAACACTAATCATGCCGCAATCATTAAGCGTTATGTATTTTTATCCAATGAAGTGCATAAAATAATGTTTTTCAATATATTACAGTGGTCATGGACATGGTGATGATGATTAAAGCATGGTGTTAAAGAGCAACATCCTGCTCATCGTGTAAATAGGAATGCATCAATTTCTCTTGGCCAGGAGACTATCATCATCTGCAATCAAATAATTTAGTGATAAACCAAAGCAAACTAAAACTTATGTACTGTGTTGAAAATAATTATTTTATTATTTTAGCGTAAAATGTGATTGTTTTTGAATTGTTTAGTTTAAAATTCCATATTTTATATTTTACATAATCATAATAACAATAAAATTCAATTTTATTCGAAACCATTTCCTGTGTCGTTTATGGTCATTTAGGCTAACTAATGTTTTATTTGGGTTCCCCAACAATAACTAATGAAAGTTTACTTCCGCATATAAACGGATATGATACTTCCTCTACTTAATTTATGCGCATGAATTCGACATGCACATTAGAAACTTTAAAGCCTATATTATAAAATAAAGTGATTATTAATATTTATAATGGTAAGAGATTTACTTCAGTTTACTAATAAACAGTGAAAACCACTCACTCCCAAGCTTGTAAATTCGTGGTCTCCTTGAACTATGGCGGCCATATAAGTTACCAAAAACGGATTTATGTACAAAGAACGTCGGATCATAGCTTTAACCTCTAGTTCCATCCTCACATACTTTATTGAGAAACTTCGTCTGCTTATATTTTAACTCCACCCACAACTTTTGTATATAGCGACTTCTAGTGGTCGAAAATGTCATTCTTATCTCTATTTTCGTGGTAAAATAATATTTTTTTTTTCCGAAATTGCGCCAGTGGTAAAAAAGCAAAGTGGACAACAATGCGGTATAACTCCAGATTTAGTGGAATTAAGTTTTAAAGTTAAGAATATATAAATAGTTGATTATTCTTTAAATATTTACTTTAAGTATCTGGTTTTTCTTTCTTTGTACTAAAATTATTATTGTAGTACATTTATAAGTTATTATTATTATTTACTTGCCTTATGCAGTATCTATATTTAAAGCCCAAAATATAAGAGAATAAAGCCGATAGATGGCGAGAGCGAGTTTTGAAATTATAAGCCACTCCCATCAACGCAAAGTAGTCGAGGATGGGTAGGGAATTAGCTACGTTCAAAGTTCTTCTTACATAAATCCGTTTTTGAAGTTACTAATGCAATTACTTCCGCAAATTATTTGACTATCCTATTTATTACCTGTATTTACACAATTTAAAGTACAACAACTCTTTAAACGTGATAGAAATATTATGATTAATTTCAACTAGAATATTTTCGCTTTTTACTATCACTCACTATAATGTATACTTCTCTCTAATTAAAAACCACTCTTGTATTTTTGACGCCCGATCTCTCCTTAGCGCTAACGTAATGGGGCAGGTAAGATTTAACCAAATAACTAATGATGGACACTTAACGAGCATTATTCGCTTATGGTACAGCTTACATTGGCGAAGTGTGGATATCAATTCGGAGATAAGCTTGGATAATTATCATTTTATTATTATTTCATTAGAGCTTAATTATCTTTTAAATATTATTTCATTACAATTCTATTTTTTTTTAATTATTTCGTTACAATTTTATTATTTTTTAATATTATCTCCTTATAATTTTTTTATTATTTTAAAATTATTTCGCTATAACTTTATTACTATTTTATTGTAATTTTATTAGTATATGGAATTGAAACTATTTAAGGATAAATAAATATGTAAAAAATGTTTTAAATTTTTCATAAATATTTAGTTTCTTATGTAACCGTTTTTCATCTGATATAAAGAAGACATTTTAAAAATAATCTTAACGTCCATGTTCCGCTTTAAAAAGCAAGCAAACATAAATAAAATACTTTTAGATAAATTATCCCAACAATGTGCCTATTTTTTACATAGAGTATATAGTCCTACTAAATTTCTACGGTTATATTCTTATGTTATGAAAAACAGCAACTTTTCCCTTTAAAAATAATATTTTTTATTACACGTTTAGAATATTTTGCATAAAATAACAAACATCAAACCTGAAATAATATACATATTGCGTGTATTTAGAATATGAAAGGTAAAAATGTTTCATATATTTTACCGATGATACGTACATTGAACTTGAGCAAACAATGAGCACACTATCTTTCGAATATTTAAATACTGTTTAACACTATCTTCCTCGAGCTGTTTACTTTCAAGCGTTAAATGCCGATAAACTTTCGCCCGAAAACAAAATAACAACAACAAATAAAATCTATAAAAAGTTGTTAGACTCTGGGAAGAAAATGCAGCTGCCACGCCCCTAAAATAAACTTTTTATTTTGATACAGTTTCTACTCACGCACTTGGTAAATATCTAGGACATACTTTTCCTGACGCTTTTATTATACCTAGAACAAGTTCTTGAGGTTTCAATGATTTTTTTAAATAACAAGTTGAGAAACCAAAATGAACCTCTCCGAGTCGAGACGCATGTAAGAGGTTATTTTAAAAATTAAATAAATATGATTGATATTAATTTCTTTAATCGTCATTAATTTAGCTTATTTATAGTTAAATCGTTTAAGAAACTTCATT
Organism: Phalangium opilio; assembly: GCA_019434445.1. Classification (NCBI taxonomy): domain Eukaryota; kingdom Metazoa; phylum Arthropoda; class Arachnida; order Opiliones; family Phalangiidae; genus Phalangium; species Phalangium opilio. The sequence continues at coordinate 392,480 of JAEQBA010002534.1, forward strand.
CCTAAAATCATTTTAAACACAACTATTGTTGACGTTTGAATTCTACCGTATGCCTCTATAACAACTTCTGGAAATTTAGGGTACATAAGGCGAATGATTCACTCTGAATGATAAGGAAAGTTGCAATAGGGACTTGACAGTACTACGTCATGCAACGTCAGCTTCCACTAGAGCTAAAAAACATACCAGGAGGAGGGGCTTATACAGCTTTCGTTCTGTAAACAAAACATACCATAATGGCGCAGGGGGTGGAGTTAAGCCCGAATTGCCAAGTCCCTATTGCGTGAACCTTTGGTGGAAGCCCTACCATTAGGAGGCTAGACGTTTCTCGTAACCCTAGCCGATCGCCGCGTACTTCTTAATCCTAACGATGAGAGTCGAAGCCAAAAATTGCTTTCCGAACACGGTTGCTCCGATTTGCCAACTGCGAACGCGGTGACAAACGCACAGAAAGGCAGACTCGTCCAGTGTAATACCTCTTCTTGACGTCGTCGTCACTCAGAGAGGCAAAAACTCATATCTATATAGCTGGCAGATGGACATGAAAGTAAGGAGTTTCACGGTGTGATGATTTACTAGGGTAAATCATCTCCCTAGGTGAAATATATTCTTTCAGATGAGATTTTTAAAATTGCAATATAGTATTTTGTAATTTAATTTATACACTAGGAAATAAAAATTGGATAATAAGTTTATTTATAAGGATAGAATAAATAAATAAAATTTGTTTAAAAATTTACTTCAAAAAAAAACCCAACAGTATGTTAGAATGCCTTTGTTATAGGGAGCATTTTAAGCTCGTTATCGTGAGGCCTAAAATCAATTAAACTTACAAACTTATAACCAAATCATGATCTCCATAATTATGAATAGAAAAAGATTTCCTAAAAGCATAAGTCATTTACAAAAACGCAAGGAGTGCTATACGAAAGTGTCGTCCCATTGTTGCGGATTTGGCATTAACAAAGGCCATCACCTAGTGTGATTTTCATCCTTACCCGTTATCCGATTCGAACAAAGAAGGAAATCACAGTAGTTTGCTGGAGACACCTTTAAACCAAGATGGCTCTGCAGTCTCATCAATTTTGTTTCGTATGGACCATACTCATAATATAGTCTGCTACTACCTCGGTTTTGGAAGTCGCCAGTTCAGGCCATTAAATTTTGTATACAAATATTGACGTCACATCCCCGTAGCTGGTCCCCTCTCAGTACCACTAAATATACAGCTTGGGTAGCCCCACATGAAAGAATGTCTTGAAACTCGACGAAATACTAGCCAATCCATTTCTAAAAAAAATTATAAATTTTAGTTTGGAAATTATTATACTTGGGGGCAAGATTTACCGCCATCTTTTAAAATGGACTCCCGATAAACTAATAAAAATGTCCCGACGGACAACCAAATCGGATACTTTTGCTACACTAAAATGGCTTGCACCTAAATGTTATCCTAACATAATCCAAAACATTATCGCACACCAGGGTAAACCAGGGACAGTGATGGAACGCATTACCGGCGAGACATTGTTCGAATAAAAAGGGGAGGAGACTTTATCCTAATTATAGTCAAAAGATTTCCATCTCACACCGTGACAAAACACATACACACGATTTAGGCCTAGTAGAAAAAAAACCGACGCTATATTTTTTTATTCCGCTGTTTAAATTGTATTTGGGAAAGAAAGTTGCTTTTCCAAGTCGTCCACAAAACGTCACGGCTGTTGTAGTCTACTACTTTTTTTAAAAGTTCACCTAGAATCATTCAAGCACCGTATACTTCCTTAAGCTACAAAAGGGGAAAATTTTATTATTGTGTTATAAAAATTTTCTCGCCGCTTTTAAGGGGGTAATATACATTAGCGATGTTGCCAAGGGGATGGGAAAAGATGAGAATCTCGAGCTAGGATGCGGCGGCGACGTCCGAGACAAGGGGGGTTTGAAATTTGAGAAGGGGGAAAATAACGAATCATCTTTAGAAATGGAAATAAAAAATGGTTTCTACTCCCCATTTTACCTATATGGCCGTATTTAAAGAGAAGCGGTCCAATTTCACCAAGGTCACTATAATCAGATTTGTCGTACGAGAAGGATTAACGGTGATACAGTTCGTCATCCCCCTCAATCACCAGGCAAGTTCGCTATTCAAATTACTTGTGTGAAAATATTGCCGCATCGTTTTCGCTTCTCCGTGATTGTACCTGGGATTTACGTGTATTGTTATCGGTAAAGAATTGATTGCATGCGATTGAGTATTGGTGTTTTGTTATCGAATTGCACGCATCGATTTCGTGATTATGGAATGATTTGATCTTATCGTGGTGATTATCGACAAGGTTTTGTATCTATCTCGAAAAATCGATCAAGAGGAATTGCATGATTTCGTGTTTGATGTTTTCAAAATTGATATGCGTAGAATTATTGAATTAGAAAACAAATATTTAGACTGAGTTTGATTGTAATTCGTCGAACAATATTTTTGATTGAGAACTTTGATAAAAATCAAATTTAATGATAGTGTAATTTCTCTAGCTCAATTCTTTCCAATTATTATTTCTTGAGGTTTATATAGCAAATATCTTATCATTTTTATAAAATTATGTATTTAAAGTTAATTTGCTTAGTTTTCAACAATTAATCTATAAATTAATAGAGAAATATTAGGCTAGTCGTTTCAAACAGATATGAAACTGTAATATAATAGTAGATTTTGTGTTAAAACAGGTTATCTTCAAATTAAGTCATTTATTGAAACGATTTTTAAATTATTTATGAGCAAAATATCCAGCAATTTTCCATATATCGTTAATGAGGTAATTTATCTAATTGAGCTAAACTTTGGGCAATCGCTGTTAACTCCAAATTTCTATCTGTGGGAAAAATTCTTTGGAAAGTGGTTTTATGTCGCTTCTAAGTAGTAGCAAAATGAAGGTTCATACATTTTGCAACTACTCTTCTAAAATTATAAAAAAAATGTATCATTTCAGCCTTCAGCCATGAGGTCCCAAAAGTTATTTGCGGCTACGATATTGGCCGTCGTCATCAGTTCCCTCATGGTAGAGCAGACGATCGCAATCAAGAAGGTCTACAAATACGCGGCATTGGCTCTATTAGGAGCGGGACTACATAAGGGATTAGGTGGAAAACCACTCGCAGGCGGTCTCGGAGGTGGTCTCGGAGGTGGATTAGGAGGAGGTTTAGGCGGAGGTCTTGGAAGTTCTCTGGCGAAGGGTCTCATGAAAAACTTACCAATAATGGACCAAAACGAGCTAAAAGAGGCGCAACAATCTGGAAACATCGAGGGAAGTGGATCCAAAAAGAAACCTCAAGTTATTCAGTATGTGTTTTTGATGGCATGACATTTTTTAATTTCCAAAATTTCAAAAATTGTTGGGAAATTTGAAACTTACGGTTTTGGTAATTATGGTCTGGTTTCAATTGCATGGTAAAAACATGAAATTAAAATTAGTTTTAAGCATGAATAAAATACATGCTTAAATTGATTTTAATTTTCATTAAGGGGATGGTCTTGGGTCATTGTTTTCAAGTTATGATCGGATTATTTTACGGATGACCCTTTACACTAAATTAAGAAACTGAAAGAAAATAATAATTAAGGGGACATCCCTAAAATCTCTCCAAAAATCATTTGAAAACGGTGGCTGGGATGTCAAAATGTCACAGAACATTTTCGACACAAAATCATCCAAAAGAACATCCCACAAAATTTCTGATAGATTTTTTTGAAATACCCTTAATATGTGGGTATAGATAAAAAAACCCACTGCAAGAAAACTCATTATGAATTGACTAGCTTCGTTAGCTCTGCATACGTAATTCAAATAAGTACGAAATCCTAGAATAGGCTAATTTAATGATTAGGACTGTCAGAATTTCTTAAATATAATTATAACCTTGAATAGTTCTGATGAAAAATCCAGAATCGAAAAATTAATTCCAAATAGAAAATTAGAAATAGGACCGAAATTAGGGAAAAACCACTTCAAATATAATGACCATGAATGACCATAACGTAAAATGTTCTCTAAATTCACACTGAACATGTCAAGGCGTGGACAATATTAATACTTAAAGGTTTTCTGAGATAAATAACAATTAGTCCGTTATATAACATTAGCGCATATAACATTTGAGACAGCCGTAATCAGAAACCATTTTAACATAGAACGACTTACTTATAACACTTTTCTTCAAATATTTATAATGAACTGAACAGTTTTCGAACAAAACAACAACTAAATTTGTTTACAGCCATTAAGAATAAGTAATACAAAAGCTATCTTAAGATAAATCTAGTAATGGATTCGCAAAAAAAAATTGTTTGTCAGATTGAAAGATAAAATATGATAATTAGTAATATATAGGCAGCTTTTAGCTAACAGAGGGGAAAGGAATGGTTATTTCAAGCATCCGGGTTACTGTAGAGGGTCTAGTTCTACACTAAGAAACAGTGTTACCCACCAAAGGGGGAACAAACGGGGTAATATATAAACGGGAATGACGTAGTAAGATAAGGGTCTGCAGCCTACTTATTGTTAGGCTACCAAAATTAAATTATTTTTCAAAACCAACATTAAGTAGAATGCGTGCAGAATTTCCACGACAGACGTAAATTAAAACACGAAATTTAAATGAAGTCATCATAAATATAAATATAATTAAAATTTAATGATGTTTAATAACACACTTTACACAAGACGGATCTTTGAAGTACCATTAATTTATGATACCTTTCAGCTAAGCCTAGAAGATAATTATATTTGTAGATAGACGCTTTTGTTTGCTTGAACGCGGTACTTAGAGGTGCAAGGCAAGGCTTTACTTTGTCGATTTATAACTTAATCTAGTTCTTAAGAAAATAATATCAAGCTCAAGGGGTTTTTATATATAATTATAAAAGCAAAGCAATGAACTTAAAAATAAATTCTAGTACAATCAGTCTAGATTCTTTTCATCTCAGACCTTAAGGGAAACATAGATACATATAAATTATTACAAAAGGAATATTTCGAAGAGATACAAAAAAAATTATGATGAAAATGAGCCGCTATATTTCATATAAAATAATCACGAGGAAATAATGTTGATTTTTTTTTAAATATTAAAATATATATACAAAAGAAAAAAGAAAGAAAAAAAAAACATTGTTCCATAGACTAAACAAGGAAAATTATGCATTATTTAAATTATACTTTTATATCGTGTACCCTACATGGCAGTCACTCATAAAGAAATTATAAGTAGAGGACCCCACGTAAGAAACATGGATTTTTTTAATTCCTTTAATAAGAAAAGGAAAAATTCTGGGAAGGACAAAACGAGGGGCTAATCACTCTTAGATTTCTCTACCCTAATTACGGGTTACTCGTAATAATTTCAGCACTATTAACGAGGTATTCTATAATTTTAATATTCAAGTGAAGTTCCCTTATAACAGTTAGAGGGGCTAATCACTCTTAGATTACTCTACCCCGATTACGGGTTACTCGTAATAATTTTAGCACTATTAACGAGGTATTCTGTAAATTTTAATATTCAAGTGAAGTCCCCTTGAGGGGCGAATCACTCTTAGATTACTCTACCCTGATTACGAGTTACTCGTAATAATGTATGCACTATTAACGAGGTATTCTATAATTTTAATATTCAAATGAAGTGTCCTTAGAACAGTTAAAAGTTTATCGATTAGGCTGAAGTTCTTCAAATATATTCAAATAGATAATATAGAAAGTGTAGTATCATCATTGCTGAAATCATGAATTTATTCACTATTTATTATATAAATTCATGCTGAAGTGTTTTGACAATTAATTCTTCATGGTTTTTAATTTTTGGTATAATGTACGCCAATTTGAATTGAGGACAACGAGTAATCTGACACTATTTCAAAGTGATTCATTTCAAATAATATTTATTATAAGTTATTGATTACTACAAATTGAAAATTGATGTCAACCATTTAACCGTTTAAACTGAAAATTCATAAATTAAACACCATGAATTGTCGGAACTTTGTTAGGGTCTATTAACCTGTGAATCACTCAAAAACCATAAAAACAAATTAAGAGTATATCTATATATATATGTTCACAAATTTCAAGAGCGAAAGCGAAACGTGAATATTTGCACGGCAACAACACACAGACATAAAAAAAGGGTCATTTAAAATTAAGGATGGGTGACCAAGGCGTAGTGTAGTTCCTTTTCATTGGACTTATTCCCAAGTTTGTTATTTTCGTGCCAGCAAGTTTTATATGCCATCGAACGATCACTGATTAAATAGGTCGTTGAGCGAGCAAATGCGAGCAACCATGCATTACTTCAGTTACTATCCCTAGACATAGATTATTGAACTAGGCCTTGGACGAGTGGTTCCAACTGGTCGCTTCTTCAGTTTGAGAGAAAAAAACATCCTTACCGACTCCAAATTTAAAATATAATAAAATGCTTTTTTTATATCATTACTTCAATGATATGGAAATAATGAATCATTATATATTTCAACTGTATCGAATTGCATTTTCAATGATGTTAGGGAGCTAAACTTACAACTCGCGGAACTCGAAGTGTTTTTGTTTTAGCAACCTGCATGATCCAACGTATTAGACTTCATACTTATTAATTAACATCATTAGGTCTAAATCCTTTAGCCTGCACTGCATAGCGTGTGGCATATCATTAACTTAACTCGGCTTAATCTTAAGCTTGGTTTGAGGACAAGATTGTAACAATGCTTCTTTCTGTTGATCAGGATTTATAAAAGGAAGTGTATTAAAGCTCACGCCCTAAAATATTTTTATTTAGTTCAAATAATATTTTCTTTTTTTTTTTGTTATTGTTGTTGTAAGTTATCATTTAGAGTGAGTTTAAGAACCGATAAAAATGGTATTGTGTTTTATTTACCATCACTATAGTATTTACGAGCATTTTCCCTAAATACGGTTTGTGGAACAACAAATAGAAACCTGTAAATATTTACTTTTCAGAAGGAAACACTTTCGTGTTATTTTTTTGATGAACTTTAAGTTCGAAACTTCATTAAAAGCCTCTAAATATTCTACAGGGCCGGTAGGTCCTTGTAGATATGATCTGACCCCCTTTTGCAATGTTAAATGAACAAACAAATCACACCTTTTCTCTAATTTTCCCACAGATATAAATTAGGGGTTTTTAGCAATGGTTTCCCTCGAATTATTAGATAAGACTTCGTGCAAGCTCTTATGTATGAGGATGGTTTTTGATTGGAAGTAACTTATTTCATATTATGATAATATTACACCAAACTACAATATGTTGTTAAAATTTCGAAGAGATCCTATAAATAGTTTATTATATGAAAGTAGAGATGATATTCCCTTAAGATATGCTTTTGTATAATTCATAGCATCCACGAAGGTCCAAATGGTGAAAGACACACAACTCACGGAAGTCCATCTTCGTCTCAGGGACATTACCACAGCAATCAACCTCAAGGTCATAGCGGCATGAGACCACCACCACCCCCACCATCCACCGCTCCAGGCTATGGAGGGTACGGACATTCTGCGTACGGAGGTTACGGTCAAGGTTCCGCCTACGGACAAGCGGGTTACGGTGGTTACGGACAAGGCTATTCCGCTAATCCTGCTTACAGTGGCTACAATAACTACGGATACGGTAACTATGGCGCCGCGGGTTACGGAGGTTATCCAGCTTCGGCCTATGGCGCGGGTTACGGTGGGTACGGTGCTGCAAACACCGGGTATGGTACAGGAAACACAGGATATGGTACAGGATACAATGGGTACGGAGATTACAGCGCGTACGGTGGGATAGGACACAATTTGGGAGGGTTTAATTACGCAAATTCAGGTTATGGATATTAAAGTATGTAATAGATATTTATATAAGTGTTATGTCGGTCAGTGACGACATTAATTTCAATTGTAAGTTGACGAAGAAGCACTGATTTTTATTAACTTTTATTATGTATGTACCAAAGCCAATATCACGCTCAATGTGTTGTATTGTTATTTTTTTTACTTTGTCCTAAATGTGACTTTGAGCTTTAGTTTAACGTTCGCGAAAATGTTTAATTTTTTATTTCTTCGCATCAGCCGTCCATCATTCATTGAATTGTAAATACCCATTTCATGCTACCGGTAGTCATGCTTCAATAAACAATTGTTTTATCACTGTATGTTTAATTGCGACTTTTATGTTCCTATTTTTGGAGTAATTGTTTAATCTGAAAATTCTATTTTAAATACCATAAAATGGTTTGTTAATAACAGACTTAATTCGTTTTGTATTGGTCTACCAGAACATCACCAAGCTTCTCCACTGATTGGTATCAAAGATAAATATTTAAATATGTTAGTTAATCCCAATAAATAAAGCTACTAGGCCCGGTAAGTATAATTCTGCAACCTTTCCAGTGGTATATGTCCAAATACGAGCAGAATGTTCTTAGGATTAATGGTAAGTCTTTAAGAAATTTCTAGAGAAAGATGACGAGCAAACTTTGGTATAAAGCCCTTATATATTACGACTTAAACATTCCATAACTAAAGAAGTTAGTTGGTAAATTTTAAACTTCTCTAACCAAGGATTTTAAGTAATGTAGTCAAACCATGTCCGAAACTATAACTTATCTTGTCGCCATTTACTAAGATAATTTCGAAAGTAAAAATCTTTCTTAGTTAGCTTCTCTACAAATCTGGCTTTAGCATCGTAGGTCAAAGGATTCTGGAGTTACAGTGACCAATAAGTCAGTGAGCTGATTTCACAAATGTGTGTCGTGTTTAAAACATGGAATCAAGAATGACAACTGTTATAGATAATTAGTTCATATTGTTACGAAGCAAGTCTAAAATTTAATCAAAATTCAATTCCACACGAAATACCTTACTTAGCTATTTGTCTTGGTGAAAAATTATACTTTGTCCTTCAGTTATAAGATCAAAGTGAAATACATAATTGTTCTTTATCTATATTTGGTAGGTATCCTAACATCTATTAATAATTACAATATCATTTCAAATAGTAGGCACGCTTAAAGAAACGTCGTAAATCCATTATTTGTAGATTTATAAACCAAACTACGTTTCAATGAAGAAGCAAAAAGGGCGCACACGGCACAGCCAATAAGGACAGCTGGCACACTTCCTGTTTGTCGCTACAATTACTTTATTGGGTTAATGGAATTGTTTTGTCTGTTTAATTTGGGTGGGAAGTGTTCCCTAAGAATCGAAGAAAGTTACCACGTCTAGACTTGAAATTATTGTTAATGTTAAAACAATGATTATCCTTGAGTTTACATTATTTTCAAGTAGATGGCGGCATAGTTAATGTAGCGTTTCGTTTTTTTTTTTAAATCGGGAAAAAAAAATTATTTAACGAATTCTTGGGTAGATTTGAAAAAGAAAAGTTCCAATGGATTGAAATCTGGAACTAAAGAATGACTCACAATCACTTATAGATCGTAAGACGCCCTGAAATTTAGTTATATTTAAACTTAAATCAAATCTACAAGTTACTTTATAAACACCACATGAATTTCATGAAATTGATAAGCAATTGTTTGCCTTTTATGGCAGCAAAATATTCGCAACAGACACTGGAAAGTCTGATTTAGCACCTTTCCTATGAGAATTGAGAACCTAATAACACAGCCTTAAAAGGCCTATATAAATACTTGAGTATATTAAGACTAAATTTTATAAAATTCGAAACACAGCTGGCAGATAAATGATTCCAGCGCCATCTATTATTAAGAGGGAGAGTATTTAATATATAGTTCAGATATTGGCCGAGAGAGTCGCACATTCACAATTAAAATTGCATCATTTACAGACAGATTTTTATTAAATCCAATCCAAAACTTTCCTTATTTAAATTTACTTCATTTAACTCTTGGTGTGATGAAACTGGGAAGTAAAATTAATTATTTTTTAATTTTGCAACGTTAAAAACCCCACCTAGAGGCCAATCCGAATAAAATATTACTATATTATCGCAGGTGTTTTTACATTCCAAGAACACTTTCTGAGGTAAATTTAATTTATTTCCGAAGACTTAATAAAAAAATCTATTCCGAGTGAATTTCGGGGTGTTAACGCTTGAAGGGCATTCCATGATTATATTAGCTGTCTTACAAGAGGAAAAAGCGCAAATATAAATAGGTCAATGAGTATTTTAGTAACATGCTTTTAAATAAAATTAAACACCACCTTGCCTGTAAAAGTAAAATTCTCAGAATTTCTTAAAATGGTAGTTCATAAAATATCTCAAAAATCTAATTAAAGTTGTGGGGGTAATCGTAAAAGTTTTTTACTTTATCTGCGAAACTATGACTATTCCAACAATTACTTGCAGAGAAATAAACACACAGGGGCAGGAGGCAACCATCTTAGGTTATTTCCTTCGCCCCAAGGGGCAACGACAGACGGAGCCTGAGTTCGCTACACGTGGGAGGCTAGCCGACTCGCACCGCCTCTAGCGGTACTTCTTGGTGCTAGGGAAATAACCCAAGAAGGTGATCTCCCCCGCCACCTGTGGTGTTTAAGAACATATTTATTTGCTAGTATTCAGTTGCACCAACTACAACATTTCTTGGGTCTATAGTGGCTTCACTGAGTCGTGTATAGGGTTCTAAATCGGTAAATTACCATGGTAATTTACACGGTAATTTACCAGGGTAACTGTAATTTACGATTTTCTCGGGTAAATTACGAAAACGGTAATTACGCTGGTAAATTACCACGATGATAATTTACCACCGAATTTTCATTTCTAACACTTGGAAAATGGTCTAAAAGCTCCATATTTTGCTCTACCCGTGCATACACACTTATTTCTTCCCATGATATATGAGTAAGTCATAAAAGGTTGAACGGCAAGCGTGGGAAAAATTTGATTAAGGAAATGAAATTTGATTTTCCGTCTATTCTTGTTGTCGAGTTCGTTTGCTTTAGCTGGAAAGCTGTAGTTGTTAGAATTTTCTAGAGATGGGCCCATACCGATACCAATATCGGCACCGAAATTTGACTAAACCGATATATCGGCACCGAAATTTGACTAAACTGTTATCGGCCCTTCTCTAGAATTTTGTTTTAAAAACGTGAAATAGCAAAAATTCGCAAAATTGGTAAGAAGAAGAAAGTGGATGTTGCTGTTCAAAAGTAATTTGAGCTGCAAACATCAAAACTCGGTGTTTAAATATTGTAAAACACTATGCTATAAAAAGAATAGCTGTGTTCAAGTGATATTTTCATTATTTAGCTTAAAAACGATCAATATAATTGAATTTTTTAATTTTCGTAAATTACCATGAACGGTAATTTACGCGGTAAATTACGGCGTAATTTACCATTTTCCAAAATTACGGTAATTTTCGAACCCTAGTCGTGTACTTTGGATTAACGTTGCACTAATGACTAAATATTCATAACCTTTATGGTATGATCAATAAACTCAAGAAACCCAATGCATTTCACAAAGTAAGGTGTTATAAAACGTTTGGATTACTCAAGTTAGGCCTAAAGAAGATAAAATTTGAAATTGCCCTGGTTAAATTTCGCCTTTCCCATTCTATAGCTATTCTTCCTATTTTGACTAATAAATATTCTCTGAGTACCAGCATTGGTTTGCAGTTTCAAGTTAAAGCCTCACCTTTAACAAGCAATTGTTCCTATTTTACTAATTAACTTTACTAATACGAGTGTACATTTCACTAATAAAGAGGACCCATCATTGGTTCTATCGGAACCTGTGTAAAAACCCTTCAGCGGGGTTTCATTTGAAAAGATATATCTGTTTCTGTGACTGCAGTGTCCGGTCCTTTGAAACATCCGGTCAACACCAAGTAGCTTAACTAGTTCGAAATGAATAAATTTCTTTGTACGATTATATTTTAATTTTAATAATGAACTTGCCACTAACATTGTCTGGTTTGGGCTGCCAAATTCGTTTAAAAAAATTTTCTTATAAACAATAATATTTAGGACAATTATTGTGTTTGTATTTACTAACGTAGAGGGTTAAACCTTTAAAATAACGTTGTAAATCCGAAATTGAATTTACCTCTTTTTATAAATTTTCCAGAGAAGGAAAAATTAATCGTTTCGTGCCCTGCGGGTCAAAAATTACTTTCGTTTTGAGGAAACTAAGTTCAATAACCTCGATCGGTTGTATGTACGTTCGAAAAAGAGAGACTGCACACCTTGAAATACGCTTTTCAATAAAATTTAACGATTCGCAGTTAATAAAAAAAACTAACCTTAATTTTAATATGCGATTCAATTATATCACAATTTTAGGTCAAAATTCCATTTAATGTTAAAATTTGCACTTCTTCATTGCGATCTTAGCAGCGTGAAAAAATGCTAGTCGTTAAAACGATTTTAGGGATCAAAGGTGATGGTTTACTTATTTGGGTGTACGGAAAGGTATTTTGAAACTGGATACGGTAGAAAATTATGATCATGTTTTGTTGTTTACGCCTTCTTGGTGTAACTTCCTATAGACTATAACAAGCTCGTAAGGAATGTTTGATCGTTATACAATACTCTGCCCTTTCAAAACAGGGCAGATAATTTTCTGATTGGTATCCAAAGACGTTAGATAGGGCTTCTAAGCTACCAGTCAATCAGAGTTCTTTGGTTTGAACCTCATCCAAGGTATTTGGGTAGACATACCGGATGTTCCGTATTAAGACAACAAGGTGGTCAAACACCAGACTTTGAAAAGGGATAAAGTAGGCCTAATTATCAAAGACAATAGATTTAATAACAAAATGTGTTTTTTTTTTAGTCAAATCACAAGTTCATAAGTATGTTCCATAAGTTTGTCACTTGTTACTGAGAGTTTGTCATGAAGTGACGTAGTCACGTAGGTCATAGATTCTCGTATAGCGATGCCTGGTGAGGTGCTGTCAAAGGCTTAATACAGACCAAATAGGAGAAGATGGACTGCAAAATTAACCGAGTGTAGTCAATTCTCGCTTATCGTTCTCGAGCTAGCTCAAGCTGTAAGTCTCTAGTATTACGAAGTATTGAAAGTGTCATACTTCTGGAACATATCATATTAACTTATGATCTAATTCAAGATAAAATTCAGTTTAAATGATTCGAATAAAGCGACGCCTAGTGAGGCGCTGTCAAAGGTTTAGTACAGACTAAATAGGAGAAGATGGACTGCAAAATTAACCGAGTGTAGTCAATTCTCGCTTGTCGTTCTCGAACTATCTCTCAGTAAGTCTCTAGCATTTAGAAGTATTGGAAGTGTCATACTAATAAACTTATGATGCAATTCAATATAAAATTCAGTTTAAAAATACACAATTTCGTAATACTGAAACACTTAATTGCTATAAATTACCATTATTTATATTTTCTTCCGGTAAATGCGTCATCCCGTTATAGGCGTCTGAATACGATGTGAGAGAAAAATACGAAATTGGGAACCATGATTTATCTCCCTAGAATTTTGTTGGTAATATTTCCTTGCCCTATTAAGTAGGACACGTATAAAAATCTTGTTGAAGAAAATTTCAAGTATCAGATAAGTCGGGGTTTTTCCAAAGGAAAATGTTTTCACTTTCGGTTTTTTTTTAATATAAAAAAGGGGATCATTCCCACCTTTAACTAACTGACCCTCCACACATAAAAGAATTAAACCTTTTAACTGAGTTTTGACAAGGTAAACGGGAAAGTGTACATACAGGTGTTTATATATTAACAGGTTTTGTAAATTCATCCATTGTATGGTACAAGTGTTTGTTTACATAATGGTATTTGCTAAAGCATTAAATTAAAAAGAAAGTTTTTGGGAATTTTCGTATGCAGTTTTTTAAAATGTTTATAAACTAAGGGCTGTAATGTGCTAATGAGCCTATTTCATTAATTAGTCAGAAGGGATAAACAAAAGTTTAGACTTAGATCTGAGGCACCTACCAAAATTGTAACCGTAAAGCGACAATGTCTTCAAACAAAACTGTTTACTATAGTTAGCACTTCTTGGTGTCTGCTTCTTTCTAGAACTGGAGTTACAAATAATGTAATTATTTATTTAAATTGCGTTTTAAAATTGTCGTCTGCTTTACACTGAATTTGAGGTTTTTGAGCACTATTCGAGGAATTGCAGGCTTTGCAGCTATCATAGACCACAAGCCAAATGAGACTGTTAAAGGGGCTATGAAGAAGGCATGGGCGGGTGGGTTAATTTTTTGAAATACTTCAGGGCCATGTGACCGTGGTTAAAATAAACATAGTTTATTTTATATCTAAAACTAGCACTTCGGGGAATTGGCGCCGCAGTCTCTCAAAAAACAAAGATTTGGTGTCCAGTACAGCCCACTTCTTATGGAGTCTTTGGATCTTGGCGTCACATGGTTCTTGTGACGCATTTTAAATAATTTAAATTTATAGTACCTTTAAAGTTTTGAGACATAAGAATCTGTCACGCTATTGCAAAATGTACACACTACAATACAAAATCTTCTTTCGTGTCTTTCAGATGTTTTGTTTACATACAATGATGTCATAAGGAGAGATAATGTCCTTATGATGATGTATAAAGCTTAACAAGCTGCCCCAGCAGAAAGGACACTCGTGCGGGATATGTAAGATAATTAAAAAGTGAAAAAATAGGGGCTAAAAAAGCGAGCATGAGGTGACAATTTCTTTACTAGACGCCATACCTTCAGTTCTGAGCGAAATAAATATTATCTTAACAGTAGAACTCGCGTAACTCTTTAGAAAGAAAGTTATTCTCTAGCTACTAGCACCATGCCCCCAAACAACCGCGCGCGCCTCGGAGCCGGAGTCTTTATCCTCTTGCACCATCGCTGGCTTGGGAGGAGGCGGAGTCTATTTATCCTTTTTTGTCTCTTCAACTAGAGTTCGTTCTGGTGGAGTCACCAAATAAGTGTTTACTTAAAAAACTCGAAATCGGAGTGATAGGGATGAAAAGCCCCAAACACACGGTTTTCCTGTCGCCATGCATTGCCAAAGCTATGCTAGAGAGACCTTGAAAAACCGGGACCAATACCTCGTGCGAGGGGGGATTCTCCCCCGCACGAGTAAAAAGGATGTCACATTCGTTTTCATCAACGTGTGTACATCTCTCTTTGTTCAGAAAATCTGTAAGAGAAAATATACCGACGGCTTACAAGTAGCATACGTTTGTCACAGGTTGTCATGAAGTGTCGTATGCGAAACGTCATGGATTCTCGTAAAGCGCCGCCTATTGAGGCGCTGTCAACGGCTTAGTACAGACTAAATAGGAAGATGGACTGTAGTCAATTCTAACGTTGTTCTCGAGCTAGCTAGAGCTGTAAGTCTCTAGCATTACGAAGTATAGTTATAGTGTTATACTTATGGAATATGTCTTATAAACTTAAGTTATAATGTAGGTAATACACCTTGGAGAAGTTTTACTATTTACTTGACATCCTCTCGCGATATAACCCCATTCAAAATTCGATTTGCACTATTTTATAATCACAAAGAATACAATTAAACTAACTTTCTTTTCTTTGATTTCAAAAGAATTTTATCCACAAGGCACCATCCACTTTTTGATGGCGCCCTTAATGAAGGCGTAAACCCAGAAACGTTAAAATTACCTTTATTTGAAAATAGCGAATTAAGGGTGGAAATACCCACGTTAAAAATCGCCACCGGTAGTTTTATTCTATAATCGGAATGGGAGAAACGTTATTGCCTGCAGATATAGTTCAATGGACTGCCGTGGGCTAAATTGTCTTACATTTTTAACTTTTAGTGTAAGCAAACGGCCTCTGGCTAAGTTTCTAAATGGCTCAGGACACTTGCCTTTGTTCTTGTGAATACAAAGTAAACCACAAACTTTCAGTTTCTAATTTCGGATTACTTTTAAGGATATCCGGATTGAAGAATAGAATGCCAATTTTAATTATATATGACTGTTAAATTAAGAGTCGCGTTTACATTAGAAATAATACACATTATATTTTATGCATTACTGCATTAGTTTCGGTATTCATTGTCACGCAACATTTGGCTTCATTGAACTTCGAAATATAAAATACTTCGAAAATTGGTAAAATATGCACTTATTATGAGCTAAAATTTAGTTATTTTTTAAAAAAAATTAAATTTCATATTCTGTGCACATTTCAATATCATGGTATGATGCAGATTCACGTTTTAATTGTGATACTTATTTCAAAACATTATTATTTTAATTCGCAAAATATGTTAAAAGATATCATAATTTGCCACACACGAACTATGATAATTAGAGCATCAATTGAGAAAATTAAAATATTTTCCTGTATTTATGTTACATTATCATTCGAGTTTCGTTTCGCATTTCAAACACCAGTATATGATTAAAATTAACTAATAATTGTGCTCGTATCTACAATGTCTACTGTTTTTCTACGAAAAGGACGTAGAGGGAATTTGAGGAGGCCAATTACCCAACGAAATTGCTAGTAGCAATAATATCGTTAAAATTAGTAATAGTAATTTATAAATTTATAAATTTTCCTTTTCCATGACCTTGAATCTTACACTGAACGTCCTGCACAGTAGACTGAGTCTGACTGACACTCATATAATGCCCCTTACCATCAACTATTTATATTACATGTCTTTCATTGTTATAAAGCTCAAACTCCTCAATGATGAAGCATGGAGTTACAGAACGACATCATAGTTTTTATAGTAATGAAAATTAGTTCCCTTACATATGTAAATGTAAATTACTATATCAAAGATCCTTCATATGACTGCATAACAAGTTAAACGATATAAATATTTTTAACATGCATGTATTCATTCCGGTCTTAGAATCTTTCCAAAGTCAGCTATCCTAACCAGGTTAATGTCCTTTCTGAAATATTAATTCATCACGTCGAGACCTTTAAGTGTGATACACCTGGAAATGTACAAGAAAACCTGTCTGTTTATAAGTCGAAAATATCCGGAAGAGATTTTTCATAGAGGGTTTACCTCATGTATTTAATAAATACAAGTTATTTCTAAAGTAAAAGTAACGGGGTTTTCCAAATTACTGTTGCAATTACAAATTATAATTTTAAATTATTTAGAGTGACCATTGTATCATAATTTACACTCAACGTGGTTGGTTTAACTTAATATTTGTAAATTATTGAGGAAAATTCTCAAAGCTGTCTGTCAAAAGATAAATTAGTTAAAGTAGTTCTGTTTGAAGTATTGAGGACAAGCTCATACGGGATTATTATGTTATGCACTTACAACTCTTTCAAAGTGAAGAGTGGGTCATCCATCATTTGACATTTTTCTTAAATTATTAAACATATTTTTTATTTATTTTTTTACTGTTACGAACTCGTTTCTGCACCTTACAATTATACCAGCTTTAACGTGTGATGATTCGAAAGTAAACATAATCTAGTGGTCGTGCATTGTTGATTTGTATAACAATCTTCGAAGAGTCATGGATTAAATTTTAAATTGAAAAAGTTTCTTTTGTTGAAGCGTTGTGACATTTTCTCAGTAACAACACGACCAATTCACATTAAATTTTGAGCATTTGTAGAACTAATTTGGTTTCATATCAAAACGAGCAATACATATTTTTCAGACAAGGAGGATTGATACTATTTACACCAAGAGGCCAAGCTACTTAGTTCCGCACTTTGACCTCACTAAGTAGCCTGGCCTCCTGCTGTAACTTTTATCAATTAGATTTAGTTCAAAATAAGGATACTAAAAAGTTGATTTCGAAAATTAATGTTAAAGGCCGACTTCCAGCGAAAAGGGTTCTAGCGAACTGAAAACCGAGCAGAGAGACTAACAATGAAGCGATCGTGCCGATTTTCGAAGCCCCGCTGGGTCAAAAGTAGGAAGGGTTCTCGCTAACTGAAAACGGAGCATGGAGACTAACAATGAAGCGATAGTGAGGATTTTCGAAGCCCGGCTGGGTCAAAAGTTGGAAGGGTTCTCGTTAACTGAAAGCCGTGCAATGTGGTTCTAGCGAACTGAAGGTGAACAATAGAAATCCTTTTAAATTTATTGCCTCTCGAATTTTTGCTTTTCCCTGAAGGAAGTTCTCTATTGTGTATATTCAGTTCGCTAGAAGCACATTGCACGACTTTAATATAGCTAGAACCCTTCCATCTTTTACCCGAGCGGGTATTCGAAAATCCGCGCGGTCGCTCCATTGTTAGTCTCGATGCTCGGTTTTCAGTTCGCTAGAACTCTTTTCGATGGAAGTCGGCCTTTAAGTACATGGGGATAAGTTATATAAACTTTCAAGCTAGTATGCAACTTCATTCATGTTTCTTATAATGTGCTGAAGATCATTACTATGTTATAAAAGGTTAATGGTTAAATTAGTACCGGCAGTACTAGGTTATATTCTTGCAAGGGCATGCATTGCCTCTTCAATTTGGGATCCCAGAAAATCTTCTAGTTTAGTGAATTTTCTGTACGTCTCTACAAACACGTGATTTTAAATCGACTAGTGTTAATCATTGTGTTCATGCTAAGCCTAAGGCCCTTTTGAGCACTCTCTATAACTAAATAACAAGTCTGGTACATAGGTTTTCTCACCTTGGAAACTTAAGAGGCCTTTAAAAGGTATAGACTAACAGCGTTTACTTTTCGTGAAGTCGTGGCTTTCCGAGAGGATCTTCAACGAAGTCGCTATTGACTTTAAAATCAAGTGAAATTTTTTACAATCTTTTAAGATTTCTAAATTCAACTTTCTTCACGAAACATTGAAAATATTTATTTCTTGCAATAAGTTTTCATTCAGTATAATTTATCTCTGTGTTATATAAGAGAATTCCATCGAAAGAAAAATTAATAATTATAATTAGGGCTTTCATATAATATGAGTTTTAAATTTTGTGCTCTGGTCAGTTTTTTGTACTATCAAGATACAGCCTTTGCGCTATTTGGTGCATGGATTTCCTACATATGAAGTTTTGCAATGAAATTGTCTAAATTGTGCTCTGTCAGGAGTGACTGGTATCATTAAGAACCAAATTCAGATACTTTTTTAACCTTAACAAAAAGCTGAAGTTCACAACCACTATGATGAACTCTTGCATAAAGAGAATAGTCATATACATATGCACATGTTTCATGCTGGTTATAATACAAGAAAATACGTTACTTAGTTAATTAAATTATAATGTTAGATTAATGTCATTTAAGGAGATTAAGTAATTTCGGAGTTATTAAATGGTACGGAAATTGAAACGAAACTTGGGAAGAAATATTATTAACGTTCAAGTTTCGATCTCAATGAGGTTAAATATTCTGCATTAATCAAAAGTTTCTTGGCATTTTCTTCAAATTTTCTATTAATTAGCACCTTTAAGGAATTCTACAGTGCCTTCGCCTGTGCAATTAGGCAGTCTTCTTCAATTTTACAAGTTATGTATCCATCGAAAAACACGGATTTTAACATACTAATACTAAAAATTAATATGCGCATATTTTATACAGTATAAAAATTTGAAAATCGCTAAAAATGATCACCCAAATTCCAATGTGAACACTCCCAAAAATTTTTTAATCATTCACAAATAACGCTTAAATTAATAAATACACGATTTCAACATATCCGACAAAATTGGTATAATATTTCCGTTCCACATTCGGTATACACTATAGTTAGCTATAGTGTTCGAAACGATATAGGTCTATCTGTTTTAAATACTAAAAATAACACAGGCACCACTATCTGAAACTGGTTCCCAGCTCCTAAGAAAAATGTCCGAAAATATTTTAAAAGAAAAAAAGAAAATTAAAATCTAGCACAGATATTTGGTGGGGAATTTTTCTGTCTTAAGAATAAAGAATAACGGAAGCGTTCCATTATAAGGTATACCCATCACATCTTACTTGTCTCCAAAGCAAAAGGCAATAATAGGTTATCAATTCATTTCGTTTATGGTAAAGCAGTACGTGAATGTAATATATAATAGAGTAAAATCTGTTCGCGATAAGTGTTTATCCGTGTCAAAGGCTCTTAACAATCTGACCTGATTTAGAACACTCCTCGAATCAGTTTTATTACATATTTAAACTCGAATACCGGAGGGGCTTTAATAAGGAAACCCCGGGTCAAATATAGAGGAAAGTGAAAAACTTCTTTAAAATAATAATAAAATAAAAAAAAATGTGGGTTTTGCCACCGCCCCGTAACAGGGATCGAAGTTTGGGGCAAAATGTATATTACGATTTACAAGTAAAGTATATGGGATTGCCCGGAGAATATAATTTAGCACCGTAGTGATACACCCACTAGTGGCTTAAGACAGGGCCCCCCAATCGGAAGTGTATATAAACCAGAACCGTCAGTGAAAGTATTCATTCTAATTTTCAGTTCTCTTCAGTGATATAGCAACGAATACTCGGTAAGCCATATTTTGAATTACCGTGTGTTGCCTGCCCATTTACTAAGGATTACATAGTCTGTGCTACTACAACAATTTTTTTGGATATTTTCACGTGTTTTTTTTTTCAACTACGATATTCGATATTGTTTAGCCTTAGTTTGTATGTAATGGAGCGGGGTTTATAGTGAAAGACGTTTTTGATCATGTTTTGTCAATGATTTTCCAATGATATTGTGGTTTAGTGTTACTTTGATAGGTTTCGTTAAATAGAAATAAAGAAACTTCAAATAGATTTATGACAAATACAGTTATTTAGCCATAGATTTATTAGAAGTACCGTTAAATACCCATAGATTTCTGAGAAATACAGTTTAATACCCATAGATTTATGAGAAATACAGTTTAATACCCATAGATTTATTAGAAGTACAGTTTAATACCCATAAATTTATGAGAAATGTAGTTATTTACCCATAGATTTATTAGAAGTACAGTTATTTACCCATAGATTTATTAGAAGTACAGTTCAATACCCATAGATTTATTAGAAGTACAGTTCAATACCCATAGATTTATTAGAAACGCAGTTATTTACCCATAGATTTATTAGAAACGCAGTTATTTACCCATAAATTTATTAGAAACGCAGTTATTTACCCATAGATTAATTAGAAACGCAGTTATTTACCCATAGATTTATTAGAAACGCAGTTATTTACCCATAGATTTATTAGAAACGCAGTTCTTTACCCATAGATTTATTAGAAACGCAGTTATTTACCCATAGATTTATTAGAAATACAGTAATCTTCCCATATATTTATTAGAAATACAGTAATCTTCTCATATATATTTATTAGAAATAGAGTTATCTACCAATAGAATTATTAGAAATACAGTTATCAACCCATTGTAATATTGATAGCGATGAACTCAACTTTTCAGTGTAATTTATTAATCTCAGATTGATATTAAACATCATCTTACCAAACCCTTTCACGAGGAAACTCGACGAAACATGATTAAAAGATGAATTTCGGTGACTTAGCTACTTGATTAATATCGAGGAATATGACTTTTAAAGTTGTAGTTGGAAAATTACCAAGTACTATACCTCAATTCTATAGGAAAATCATAGAAATTTGAATTAAATAATACACGGATCAAAAACTATTATTATTATTTATATGCCTTCAAATTTGAATACATAATAAGATTAGTATATTTTTATAAATACCCTTTAGCCGTTATTTAAACAAAGTATGTCAAATCGAGTTGCTAGCATGATCTTATTTATTAAACACAAAGAGTGTAAAAAAACCATAAACTTTTTCCTCAAATCTTAAATTTCTCCACATGGCGTATTTCGGTCAAACCTCAGTCTCTGTTAAAGCGTCAAAAATAAGGGAGAGTCCACATTGAAATTAGAACCAGTGTATGATAAGGGGGCAGCGAATTTGAACGCCTTCACTTCTTGTACCCAATAATTTTGATATCGATGTGCAGTTAGCTTTTTGGCATCTTATGATAAACATTTCGTTCCTTTTTCCCCATTGTTCACAGTTTCTTCAAATCGACATAATGACGATACGCCGTGCAGTCTCATTAGCCCTTTTAGGGTGTTTGGTTGTCCTTTGCCTAGTTAATCTCAGCGAAGCTGGAAAGTTGAAAAAGATCGCCAAGTTGGCTATTTTAGGAAAGGCTTTAGCACCCAAGATCATCCCAATTCCGATTCCAATTCACTTTTCTGGTGGACACAGTTATCATCATCACCATGATCCGTGAGTACACTTTAATTGTCATGTTTAAACTACTGCTGCAAGACAAAACCATACTAGGTATAGTTTATGTATGCTTCGATATGGTTTTGTCTTGGAGCTGCTAATTGGGTTGCCATTAAACAAAATGATTTAATTTAGTATTCGAGATTATTTCCATTTTAAATGTCTATTTGTAATTTTTGCAGACTGTGTATTTTTTAAGTCTAGTTTTTATTTAATTACAAATTTATTATAGTAATTCGATAAATTTAGATAATTAGCCTAAATTTGTTATTGGCTTTCTGATATTGTGGTCAAGGGCTAGGAAACGTTTATTTGTGTTTACCACGTCTCTTCTAAAACGGTCAGAATATTTTTTCTTTGGGGTACCCAAGGCCATCAAAATTCCGAACTATGATGGTTATTTAGCATTGCTCTGTATATTTTGGTCAAGGCTAGGAAGAGCTCTTAAATCGTATGGCTAGCTACGATGCCTCAAAGCGGTTTGAGGCACGCAAGTCAGTAAATGACCGAACGTTATCATTAGATTTCCAATGTTCTAGGCTATATCATTTCTGTCTTCGATATTGGTCAAGGTTGTAGAGAATAAGTAGCGTAATGCCCCTAAAGCTATCAGAATAAATATGGTATTTTTAAGGTACCCAAGGATGGGCTTGTTTCAGAAGAGGCCGGAAGAGGGTTTAATTAATTACATGAGATTTAGTGAAGATAGTGGAAGCATAGCTTTGAAAATAGTCATTCAATTAAATCAACCTATAATTTGACAGTTTGAAGATAATTAAGTCTTATTAACGATGAGGATTAAATTAACGGTCCAAGCTGAACACATATATTCTAGTGAATTTGTATTCACAATGCAACTAATTTCTCATAAATAGAGGACTTTATAATTTCGGGGATATGAGTCAATATTATTACCAATTTCGGAAATATTATTCTTAGAAAAAACATATAGTTGTGTTATGAGATAACATCGACTTTGCCGCAAAAATGAAAAACATTCCTGTTCTCCATCCTCACGTTTCTGATCTTATAACACAAGGAAAAATCGTCCCATTAGATTAGGGAGATATTAAATAACAAAACCCTGCCTTATTACTTCCGTTTGTCCTAGATAAAAACTTCTTTTACAAAAATAAAAAAATATTTTTTAAAAAACGCGGATCCATATCAAAATCATAAAATTCAAAAAACTTGATACACATTGTTCATAATGTGAGAGACATGCTTTGATTAAAAAAAATCAAAACCACTAAACACCGTAATTTGAGAGCTCAGCCGTGTAAAGCAAGTCAAGAGTAAATTTTCGCGAGGAAAAGCGTGTCACTTTTCTTTAGAACCTTTTTCGATTGTATAACAGAAACGAGTTTGGAGGTTTAGAAAAATGCCTAGACAGTGAAAATATTTAGGTACATTAGCGTCCGTATCATTGTTATCCTTATTATGCGGGTTATGACTTGAAGTTACGTTGCATGCGGTTTGTTTGATCTAACCAGTTGCTGACCGTGAATTTTTCTTTTTATCGAATACAAACGTCTAAACATTAGATCGAAGATTTAGCAAACAGAAAAAAAAACCAAGCACAATCAACTCGTTTGAATTGAAGTTTAAGTCCGTGAATCATTCTATAACCCATTTTAAATTTAGCATGCATTTTGATGAAAAAATAGCGAAATTTAATAAGAAGAGAAAGCTAAATGAACTTTTTTATGGTTCTATGGACAAGAAATTTAGAGTCCAAAATGTTCCATGACATTTTGCTCCAAGGGTCACTGTTTACGTGTAAAAGCCCATTCAGATTCTTACCTTGTTAATTTCGTTTCGGTCGCGTCGGTGGTTCGATAATGTTTCTGTTCAGACGTAAGAGCAGACGCACTAGTCGCGTATATGGTGATTTTTGAACTAAGACTTTTGAATACTAAAATAGCTGAATTGAAAATGAAAATTTTCAAAATAACACCACGATACTTTTAAGTAGTCGTTGACATCTGTCTAATTGAGCGACCAAACCGGCTTCAACGATGTGAACATGAGATTTTAGTCTAGTCTAAATAGCCCTTTAGCATTGTCTTTCAGTTTCGTACTAAAACGTAATGTTGTTTGTTTGTCAATTTGAAGTATTAACGTTTCCGTGTTTATTTTCAGTTGGGCTTATTCTGGCGGACATGGTGGCTACGGAGGCGGATACGGAGGTGGATACGGAGGTGGTTTCGGTGGCGGATACGGTGGTGGATACGGTCACGGTTACGATGCTGGTTGGTGGTAATCAATCGCTTTGATAGCGCCACCCGTGTACAAAATAGTGTCATACAATAGTTTGTAACTGTATATTACCGTCCATGTCAACTTCATGTAATCATGAATTTTTTAACAAATACGGCGACTAATTAATAGATATCTATTTGTCAGTCTTCGATCATGCATTTACCATGAGTAATCATAATACTGTATAAATCAACACCTTAGTTAAAATTGTTTCCGAGGATAAGTCCTCTGTTTATCGTAAGATAAAAACTGTTTTAATTCATCTAATAAAATAATGTTACTTAAAATATGTCTTGTGTGAGTGTTTCATATGTTAACACGCATATACTTGACTTACAGTTGGGACTTGGCAATAATACGCCATGCATCGTCACGGTGGCTTTCACTTAAAATTCATACCAACTAAACTTTCCCGAGATCTCTTCAAATTATCTCAAGCTTGAGACAGCATTTTAAAAAACTCTTCGATGTAACAAAGAGGGAAAGACGCAGGGGTAAAACACTGCCCTCCATCTCGCTTTTTTGCGCCTGCGCTCTAAGCGGTTATAGACGGCCATGGGTAAACCAGGGTGGGAAATAAGGATTTTTTTTAAACTGGACATTGGGCCAGCGACCCCTCTGGCCTGGAATAAATAAACTGGTCCATGACCACTGACCAGGATGCGTCGTCTGCTAAATTGAAGAAGTGGATAATTAAAATATATTAGCTAATGTCTGGACTCTGGAAACCCTTGAATTTTCTTAGTGGTCCTGTGGACCACTGACACCCCTCCGATTTAATTTTTAAACTGGTCCAGGCAATTTTTAAACTGGTCATTTGCCCTGTGTCACCGCCTTATTTCCCACGCTGGGGTAAACCCCCTTTTATGTAAAAAGGGAGGGGCTCGCAGTGTCGTCTGCTTGATATAGTGTTAAAACGGAACATCCTGTATGTGAACGCAATAACGTTAGAGAGGGCTTCAAAGTTACCAGTCCACCAAAGCTCTTGTGTTTAAAGTCATATCTAAAGTAATTGGATCCATATACCGGATGTTTCGTCTAGAGAAAACGAGATGTTCACACACCATTTTTATATTAAGGGTTTCAAGGCAAATTGGGTCCCTCTAAGGACCTTCAGCAAGGGTGCGATTAGTCAAAATTGCATGACGTGGTTAATCAGGCAAAGAATGAGGTCTACCTGGGAGATGACAGAAGGGTTGTGGGGATCAAGTGACCTGCGTCGGACACGGGGCAGTTGGTACCTGTAGGTTAGGATCGGCGACTTGTATCCCATTCCTTCAAAGTTTGTCGTCCAAAAGCTTGGCTTTCATGAGTGCGCTCGTTCACGCTTACTTACACTCTCTGTCAATTGAAGCAATGCTTGCGCTTTTAAACGTAAAATATTAACAGTCATTTTTCATACGCACAATAAACATCGCGCGGCAATGTCTTTGAAATCAGAAAATTAACCGAGGGTTTTTCAATGAATTAAGAATCAAAGTTAAAAAACTTGCATTGCTTACTGATAATAGCTAAAAAAACCGGAGGGTGTTTAAATTAGGTTAAATTAGAAATTAAAGCCTATAATATTTTTTGATCTATTCTTTTCAACACATCAGTTTTTTTGCTATAAAATTTCGCCTTTTGTAACATCGGTTCAATTCAGTTAGGCCTAAACTATTTTGAATCTTTATAATGGTAAAATAAACTTTAAAATAAAACAGAACATATTAAGCAATACCATATTAAAAACCTTGAAATGAATTTTATTAATTGCACTAAATAGGTTACATACTACAGAATAGAACTTAATTAATTAATTTATTTATATTTAATTAACAAATGATTTGGCAATGTCGTTACTTCAATTCAGGTTAATAATGCACCGTGGTGGCGCTTGCTTTCCGATAAAAAATCCGAATTTTTGGGGGATTCAATAGCTTTGAAAATCGAACTTAAAACTTGCTATTGTATTAAAACTAATAGACCCATTAATGAATTTAATATTAATTAATAAAATCTACGCTACTGAAACCTCGAATATAAATATTATTATTTGTACTAAATAGATTACACCATATAGCAGAATGTGTCAAATTAATAGCATTATAATTAAAAATGAATTCAGCATTCCCTATCTAGTGATGCGCCTAAATTAAAAATTAGTCTGCGCTTGTCGAACCCTACCGCCATTTCTTAGAACTATGTGCAGTATTTGGGTCAAAGAACTTACTTCAAACTCCGGTAGATGGTTGGAGAGAAGTTTCAAATCTATGATGCGGCTAATTTAGGTTTTGGATTTTCATTCCTTTGAAGTAGAATTAAGTGCACTAAAACAGAATCACCGGTGAATTACCTTACCAAGGTGTAACAAAAAATGCTAATTGTTTTACATATTTTAAAAATCGTTATTTAGTTATTTCTTTAAATAGTGTAAAGTATTTCATAAATGTTTATACTTCAAATACTTATAATTTAACTTAATGTAGAAAATTTTTTTTGTATCTTGGTTGTGCCACGAGACGGCGCCAAACACGGGTGCGAGTTTTTCAACCGCACTTCATAATTATATTTATGAATCTGGTTCAATGTTTACAATATTTTCATAAATGTTTGTAAACAAATTTAAATGGTTGAAATCAAGGTGTCAGATGCCTTTGCTGAATTTTACAATACATTTTCGTACAATCGAGGTCGTATTAATGACTTTCCATTCAGGTTTCATTAATTCTATGATTCATTCAAGTTATGAAGGGATGGTCATAGAATTAAATGTAATTTTATTAAAAGAAAAACCTTACTTATTCACTTTTCGTCTGTGGAAGGTCTTGTTGCTCTTCGCAGTTCAAATGAATAAAATGGCCTATAATAGAGCTATCTCAAATAGGTGCATGAGACGTCACTTGTTATTCTGGTCTAGAAATCTTGTTTTTTTTAACAATTTTTACCGCCATCTCACGCTGAAAAACGCAAATAAAAAAGAAGTTAGGAATTATTTTTCCGCCATATTTGGTACCGCTCGATTCCTACCGAGTTACGTGTTACGAACGATTTCCATCTTAAAATGGGGCGAGTATGTTGTGTAAAATCATGTCGAAGAAGCAGTAAGAAAAATCCTGAGCTTAGATTCTTCTGTATACCGGTAATAATTAATAATCAATGCGAAAAAACAAAGTATTTGTCCGAAGAAAGGCGGAAAGGATGGATAAAAGCACTAAGCCTTGGCTCTCAAACTCCAGAAGAACTCAGTAGGCTAAAGGTTTGTTCAAGCCATTTTAATACAGGTAAAAGGATTCAATTGAAAACAATCTTGTTATTAGCTTGTAAAATTTGACTTCTGTTTATCATGTTTGTTTTTAAAGGTTCACCATCTAAATTATTTGATAATACGCATCCTGACTGGTTACCGAGTCAAGCCTTAGAAATGCCTAAAAATATTGTAACATCTACACCTCTTTCTCACGCAATTAAATATGGTGCTACAGTACAAAAGCGACTCTTTTCTACAGCGGAGGAAAGTGATCTTTCTATTGAAAATAGAAGTTTAGGAACAAGCTTCAATGAGAGTGTTGATAAGAGTTTACGACCATATTTGAATACCGATGACAGTGGAGTTTTAAGTGATGATGAAACTAATTCAATCCTCAAAACTAACCAAGAAGCTGATAAATCTGTTCAATCTCTTCACAAAATTGTAATTGAAGATATGACCCACAACCGAGAAACACAAACGGAATTTTTTAGCCACAACCAAGATACTCAGACTGAAGATTTTAAAATTAATGAAGAAACTCAAACTTCAAATGAATTTGCCACTTCCGTGGAAACTCAAACAACAAATGAATTTGCCACTTCTGTGGAAACACAAACTACAACTGAATTGACCTCTACCAAAGAAATTCAAACTGACAGTGTGGAATTTACTTCTGTTGAAACTCAAACATTGTTCCGTATCTCCTATACATTTGAGTTAGAATCCATGGAACTGAAGATACAAC
Organism: Phalangium opilio; assembly: GCA_019434445.1. Lineage (NCBI taxonomy): Eukaryota > Metazoa > Arthropoda > Arachnida > Opiliones > Phalangiidae > Phalangium > Phalangium opilio. Next base: position 420,889 of record JAEQBA010002534.1, read on the forward strand.
AACTTACTTCCGAGTTAGAAAAACTAAGGCTAAACCTTCAAGACGCAGAAAATCAAGCAGAAAAATTTAAAGAGGAATTGAAAACTGAGAAGATTAAAGTAGCTAATTTTGAAATCAATTTAAAAAAGTTATATCATGATGAAGAGTCATACCTAGGAGACAACGAAAAAGTTAAATTTTTTACTGGGTTAGAAAACTTTGATTACCTAAAGGCAATATTTCAGGAAGTGGAAGCCTATTTGTTTAAACGGTCAAAATTGACCCAATTTCAACAGTATATTTTAACATTGATGAAACTTAGATTAGCTTTGAAAAATAAGCATCTGGCTTACATTTTCAACGTCTCTGAAACTACTATTGGTAGAATTTTTTACAATTGTTTAAATGCTCTTTATAAACGTCTATCAAGATGCATATATTGGCCCGAGAGAGAAAATTTGCATGCTACAATGCCTCGGTGCTTTCGGGAGAAGTTTGGTAATAAGGTAGCCGTTATAATTGACTGTTTTGAGGTTTTCACAGAGAAACCATCTAGTGTTATTAGTCAGGCAGAAACATGGTCCAACTATAAACATAATAATACAGTCAAGTATTTAATTGGAATTACTCCTCAGGGTACTATTAGTTTTATATCGAAAGGATGGGGAGGACGCGTAAGTGACCAAATGCTAACGATAGAGTCTGGGATTCTCAAAAAGCTTGTCCCTGGGGATGTTGTCCTCGCTGACAGGGGCTTTGATATTTCCGAAGAGGTTAGTTTCTATTGCGCTACAATTAAAATTCCCGCCTTCACTAAGAAAGTACCTCAGTTAGACCCATTTGATGTTGAAGAAACGAGGAAACTAGCGAATGTGAGGATTCATGTAGAAAGAGTAATTGGCTGTCTTCGTCAAAAGTATGAAATATTGCACACCAAAATACCAATAGAGTTATTAGATTGTGTAGCAGATGAAGAGGTTTCTACAATAGATAAAATAACTATAGTGGCAAGCGCTTTAATAAATCTTTGCCCATCAGTAGTTCCAATGGATTAGGATTTTAAATTATAATATTTTTTTTTTACTTCAAGTTGAAGTCATAAATTACTAGAATCAGAATGAAACGGAAATATTTTTGTATTTATTAACAAGTTGATTTAAATAGTAAAAATTTTAAAAACATTTTCTTGCCGCCCTTTTCTTAGATCTTTCTTGCTTGTTAATTTTTGCACAGTCAGGGCAAAACCATTTTCCAGATTTTATAAAGTCTATTTTTAAACACTCTGCATGAAACCACTGGATTGAACAATCATCCCTGTCGCAACCAATCATTAAACCACTTTCCGGTTCTCTACAATAACACCAACATTTTGGTGAAGTCTTGATTTTTTTTTTGTTTGGTGACAACACAGCCATGGGAGTTCTACTTGGGGGTTTTTTACTGTGGTCTAATTTACAGCTAGAAGTACTACCATGATTATTTGTAGTACCAGCAAGACTAGATGTAGTAAAATAAGGACTAGTTGTAGTAATGGCAGGGCTTGTAGTACTTTGTCGACGGCTTGTAGTAATTTGAGGACGGCTTGTAGTAATTTGAGGACGGCTTGTAGAACTTTGAGGACGGCTTGTAGAACTTTGAGGACGGCTTGTAGAACTTTGAGGACGGCTTGTAGAACTTTGAGGACGGCTTGTACAACTTTGAGGATGGCTTGTACAACTTTGAGGACGGCTTGTACAACTTTGAGTATTGCTTGTAAAACTTTGAGTATTGCTTGTAAAACTTTGAGTATTGCTTGTACAACTTTGAGTATTGCTTGTACAACTTTGAGTATTGCTTGTACAACTTTGAGTATTGCTTGTACAACTTTGAGTATTGCTTGTACAACTTTGAGTATTGCTTGTACAACTTTGAGTATTGCTTGTACAACTTTGAGTATTGCTTGTGGTAGTTTGAGGATGACTAGTTGTATCTACGGTGGGACTGGAAGTAATTGGATGGCCAGTCGTCGTAACAGCATGACTAGTAGGATGGGTTTTCATAGGAACAGCATGACTTAAAGTAATTGTATTGGCAGTCGTAACGGCCTGACTGATAGTAATTGTAGGGCCAGTCATAGTAACGGCATGATCAGAAGTTTCAGCTTGACTGGAAATACTGTTGACATTAACTACATTCGAGTTGTTAGACGATGAGTAGTATTTCCCACATAGCTCAGGAAGAATGGCCAATTTGAAAAACTTGAGTGCTTGGCTCGATTTTTCTTTCCAAAAGCTTTCATCAGGCAGAATTCTTTCGATATAAAAATCGACCGGTGTCCAAATGCAAAAATCACAGTACTTTCGGTCAGTCAAAAAAATCTGCGCCTGCACCTGGTAATAGTAGGAATGTTGCCTTTTCAATTGGACCCCTGTTTCTGTTCTTTCCAAACATGTTCCTCCATTCACTGTGTGTGAAGTCATTTCCCTTAGGTTGTAGGGGCATTTAACTTCGATAAGCCCTTTCCCGCAGCATTCGCAATCAACTAACCCATCAGGCGACGCACCAAGATGGGGATATGAAACATGTAAAAAAAGGCCAGCCTTCTCAAATGTGAACTTTTTGTGCTTTTTTGAAGAAAGGTTGCAGTAAATTTTAATCATTGTCGATTCGTACTTGATTCCCCATTTTGTAGCTAACGTCTCGAACTTATGACTAGCAGGGTAACATATTTGGGATATCAATGATGGTGATGGTTGTGTTGGGTTTGAATGGCACGCCTTTCTGAAGTTGGAAGCGGTTATTCTTCCAGCACGATATTTCTGCCAAACTTCATTTTTTGCTTGGGTTTTCGTATCAGCTTCAAGTTTTTTTGCCTCTTTCTCAGTAAATGAAATGTCTACTTCTTTGTCACAATAGTCCAAGAGTTCATTGAAAGCTAGATTTTGGTTATTATACAAGTCCGTTAACATGGGAGGGTAATTAATTTTCTTTGGTATAAACTGGTTTTGAAAAAGTGGAAGAACACGGAAAAGCCCAGCGTTAGGATTCAAGTTGAAAAGAGTCTGGGTCAACTTATTAAAATCATCCTTGGACGCGTCTGGCACATCTTTTTGTTTCTTAATATCAGTTTTGGGTAGTGGTGGTGGATTTCCATCTTCAATAAGTGCGTCAAATTGATCTTTCCTTACTTTTGCTGATTTTAAATTTAATTTATGCACTGGCGCATAACTAACTTTTTTTATTACGGGTACAGCCCAGTATGCTTTTACGCCCGTAACAGTAACGCTTTCACGATACCGCACACCACATTCAACATAAAAAAGCAACGCTCCAATATGAGTGCAACACTCGTTGAGCCCAGCCATGCAATCACAATGGCAAGCCAATATTGTGCCAGATGGTGAGGCTACAATCCAAACGTGCAGTGCCTTTTCGTTCAAACGCTGTGAGTGCATTACCTTTTTTGCAAATAAAGAAAAATGTTAAAAATCTACGTTTTATTTAACTAAATTTAACCTCATAAAAATAAAGAGGTGTTTAACTTACAAGGCTTTTGATGACGACGTTACCAGACTTCTCAAATGTCATCGCTCTCACTTCTCTAACAAATCCTGAGATGAATTGATTATAAGCTTCTAAGCTCTTATAATTTTTGAGTTCATCGTTGGTATACGCGGATTTACTCTTAACTAAATACATGTACAAATCCGGAAAAAGAATGGGAGGTATGATTTCCGATCCTTCACCTAAGCCTTGGTTGTCATGAACTAATTTCAATTCTTTATCGATTAAATCATAAGGGTCTTTCCCATCGCAGAAGCTTTCTATCTTCTGAATATAGCGTTTTTTAACGTGAGGTTTTAAAGTTTCAATATAGTCTTTTCCCGAAAAAACCTTTCTAGTGGTTTTTACTTTTTCATTACTTTTCGAAACATCCATCGGATAGGTTTCGCGGTACTGAACTCAAACTTGAAACTAAAGCAGACAGCATAGCCACGTGACGACGGTACCAAACATGGCGCAGAATTTCAAAATTAATAAAATGCCAGATGGCGCTTTAACCCTGTTTTTGTTTCGTGACGTGTCACAAATTTAAATATGGCGTTTCTGAGATAGCTCTATAACAAATAAAAACCTTAATTTTGCGTGAGCTTGTCAAATTAAAATATTTATCAATTATTCTAGCAATTGAGCGCTATGAGGTTTGTCAGATGTTGTCGAATTTAATTTTGAATATGCTATTTGCAGTCTTATTAAAACAGCTTAAGGGTTTTCAAACAGTAAAGGGCTCATTATGTTGTAATTGGACAACAAAAATAGGTAGGTTAGCGTGAATTGAAATTGAATGTGTTGGATTTAAAACGAGTTGGTGAGTTGACTCATATAGTTGAGTCGAAATATTATGTCGTTTGAAAAGGCCTTAAGCTTTGTTCGTACAGTTAGAACTGCTGAGCGAAATATTTTACCCTTGAATGATGACGAGTGAAGAGGGTGTTGTTTTACATCTTTCGCACATTTTTGATAATTTATATTTGTTATTATTAAATAATTTCTATTCGTTACTTTTAAATAATTTCTATTTGTTATTTTTAAATAATTTCTATTTGTTATTTTTAAATAATTTATATTTGTTATTTTTGAATAATTTATATTCGTGATTATTAAATAATTTCTATTTGTTATTTTTAAATAATTTCTATTTGCTATTTTTGCGAAATATCTATTAGTTATTCTTGGTAAATTTTTATTGGTTTTTTTTTGGACACTTTGGATAACTTTTATCTGTTTTTGGATAGTTATTACTTGTTTTTTAGGACAGTCTTTATCAATTATTACTGGATAATTTTAATTTATTTTTGGACAATTTCTATTTGTTATTTTTGGATAATTTCTATTTGTTATTTTTGGACAATTTCTATTTGTTATTTTTGGACAATTTCTATTTGTTATTTTTGGACATTTTCTATTTGTTATTTTTGGACATTTTCTATTTGTTAGTTTTTGATATTTTCTACTTGTTATTTCGGCTATAATTTGTGCAATCGTGCTCATAATGAGAAGCTCACATATTTTTATTTGGGATCGCAAATGAAAATCAATTTGGACGTAAAGGTTATTCAGCTATACGACTCTGAAATACACTAAAGCTATTCAAAAGGAAAGAATCCTAATGTTAACAAACACAGAAACAATTGAATATAAAAACAAACACAGTATGTACATAAACGCATCTAAAAATAAACAAGATAAAATCGAACTGTTTAGGCCCATATCTGATCATGATGCTATTTTTAATTTTAATATTCCATTTCAAATCGTTATTGTTATCAACAATACTATAGTTATAAATAAGAAGGATGCTAGTAATTTTAATTATTAATTACATCAGATTTGAAAGGCGCGGAACAAACTCGTTTGGTTTAAATAATTTATATATTTATAAAACTATTTTTGGTTATCTGCCAACGTTAAAAAGTTCTTTATCAAAGACCGGTAAAAGTTATATAGAGTTAATAATAATACTAAAGGAGCTTATTTAATAAAAATGTGTCCATTTTTCGAGCATTTTTTTCCTGTGCCAAATTAGCTTTCATTTTCTATGTCAAAAGGTAAAAGTGATAGCGAACGTCCTCTTACCTAGATATAGAGGAAGTGCATTTCAAAACAGGATGGTGCGTTTCCACGTCCAACGGACTGACTTGACTTTTCTTTCAATAATGCACCCCTTATTATTCAAGATTAGCCATGTTCACACTTACGCGCGATTTAATTTCAAGTCAAGTTATTAATTTTTAATTATTTTTTACAAGAGATTCTTACTATAAGCTAGCAACTGCCAATACATAAAAACCCAATAAACCCTGGTGGGCCTAATTTTTTAAAATAAAACATGCACGAATTAATATAAAATCAAAAGTATATGGATTAATTTATACCAAGTTCAAAGTTTTTAACGATCTTTCTCAGAAATATGATTTATCATTTCTTGTTTCGTATATTTAATTTATAACAATAATTTCATACTATTTTCTCTGATTTTTCAAAATTATTTCACATGACTTTCCCTGATTTTTCGAAATAATTACATATCATTTTCCCTAATCATTTGAAATAATTTTACGATTTTACCTGATGTTTCGAAATAATTTTGGAATTTAACCGGATTTTTTGGAATAATTTTACGATTTATCGAATTTTTTGAATTATTTTTACGATTTTACCAGATTTTTCGAAATAAACACATGATTTTTCTGATTTTTCGAAATATATACATATAATTTTTCCTGAATTTTCGAAATAATTACGTATGAGTCCCCTGATTAGTCAAATAAATTATGGTTATATTTTAATTTGAATTTATTCATTTATTTTTTTTCCTCTAAATTTTGCCATGTTACATAAATGTCTTCTGTTTTAGCCACGTTGACCTTTTATGTATGACTAGTTTATGAAATTTATTGATATTGCAGAAAAATATTTCGCATGCAAATCCAGCTCCCAATTCAATTACCAATAGAAACACATCTAAAATGCAATTCCATTTAAGCTTCTATCATGTATGTAAACGACCTCACATGAATTAATTTCCGATATGAAACCACGCAGTTTATAAAATATCATTTTGTTTTTATACATACCACATATTATGAAATTCTTTATTTATCTTACGATTTAAAGAGCTCATTAGCGATGCACATATTTTCCCCATTAATATTTGTAATAAAACTAAAAGCAGCTTGAAAGCCTTGAAACAAGCATATGTTTCATCGGTAAACGTTAAAAGATCGCACGTTAGTCAAAACATAAGCAAACCCTATTTTAAAAAGTAATCTTGGGGGTTCTTTCAATTGAAACATTGCTAATAAAATCAATTATGAAACTGCTCACCAAAGGCTTACGTTAGAAAAAAAATCATCTTAACTCCAATATGAACAAAACCCGATCAGTAGGAAACTAATCAACCATATGTACCCTTAAAAACCACCTTTAAAGATTCCAAATATATTCTTTTTTATTTTTTCGTTGTTCAGTCTTTATCATAGCTAAGCAACGTTAATGGCCTTAAAAATACCTTACGATTATAATCTGAATGGCTCTTACTTAGATAGTAAACTAGTAGTATTAGCAGAAGTAGAAAAAAGGTAAAGATTTCCTCTATGCCGACTCCCCAAAAATATGACCGACATGATTCTATGTTTAGAATCGTAGAGCTGGACCAAACCAGCCAAAATACCATCCAGCCTAAGCTGGTTCTATAGAATATACTAGTTACCTTTACTCCCACCTGCTATAGAAACTTTGAATTCTTTTCCCTGCTCATTACGTCAGAGTTTAAAGGACAAGTCTCTGTCACTTTTTTATGGTCACTACGAAAAGTCACATCGAAATAAGCCTAAACATTAAACTATTCAAGTTGCAAATAAAATATTAAATATTGCACTTCTTCAACAATCACATAGGCTCAGTCACTCATGGCTCAGCATAATTTGTGTATGCACACGCCATACCTTTTATTGTACTCAATGCAGTCCTATTGGTCACTTGCCCAGAAGCCTCACGAACATACGGGTCCTTTAGAGGGATCCAATGGTTTAAATAAGTGCATTTGAGTATGGCTTCAAGTGTAATGCATTGCCTGTAAATCTGTTAAGACGGTCCTGACTTTGCTAATGGTATTATATGCGTAGAATTTGTACACGCCGTGCCTTTGACTGTACTCAATGCATTTGCTAACCATTGGGTCAGATGGGCACTTGACCTGGGACCTCACGAACATAGGGGTCGTTTAGAGGGATCCAATGGTTTATTTAAGTGCACTTGAAAATGGGTTCCTGTATTATGCATTGCAAGGGCCCTGTAATGCTGTTAAGAGGGCCTTGGCTTTACTAATGGTATTATAACCGCAGAATTTAAAACCCCCTATCTTTGACAGTGCCAAAATGCCCACAATTACTTAATTAAACCCTTGGTTCATTACCAAACGCAAAGTTTGTTACAGTTCGACTTCAGAATTGTAGATACAACACCAGTAAATTTAGAATATTTTTATTGTGGTTTAATGAACTTCTAAAAATTCTTTTACGGTTTTCAACTCTCTGAGACTCTTTCTTTAGAATTCGCAGTTGTAGTATATAGTTTAGTACCACGGTTAAGTAAGGATGTACTGTAGTCTTAGTGCCAACCCCCCTTGACATATATAGCGAATGAGATTTGAAAGATTTTTTCGCTTCGGGCCAGAGGAAAGTTAGGGTCAACTGTGGAGATCACGCGCTGTTTTTTTTTTATGTAAGGAATTATCGTTGAAAGAAAAAAGGAATTATACAAAACGTTCTGGTGGTGAAGGTGGGTTAGTATGGTATATTTTTAACTCCCCCGTTTTTAAAATTTGAAGTTCCCTCGTGGGGGGACGGTTCGAAAATGTCAGCCATTGGAAAACAAGGTTCTTGTACTGTAGGTACCGTTGTTTCGGATGACTATTTAAAGAGATTGAAGTTTCTGGAAAAATCACATTCTCAACTCACTCCTCCAAGCAGTAACAGTTCCCTTCTCATCAACTGAGAATTTTTATAAATTTCGTGGTTTTATCCCAAGGATTACTACAATTACTAAGGTAAATTCTTCAATGGTAAAAGCGTTAGTTATTCGCCTCCGGTTAACCAGCCCTTGTGGTTTGTGGATTTAAGACAAGTAAAGTTTGTGTGGTTAGATTTAGCTGTAGGGTTAGAAGAAAACAGTTAATTGAAAAACTTTGAAGTATTACTTCTTTTTAGCTAGATAGTTTAGTCTTTAGTAGATAAGTTTATTAGTAGATTATTTGAGTTCAGAAAATTCATCAAGATAAATTGAACTTTGGGATAGGGAATTTAGCAGTTAGAGGTAAAGGGTTTATTTAGACTTTAGTAGATTAGTTAACATTCAGTGCATTATTTGAGTTCAGAAAATTCATCAAGATAAATTGAACTTAGAGATAAGGAATTTATCAAATAGAGGTAAAGAGTTTATTTAGACTTTAGTAGATTAGTTAAAATTAAGTGCAATATTTGAGTTCAGAAACTTCATCAAGATAAATTGAACTTTGGGATAAGGAATTTAGCAAGTATTGCAGAAGTATATCATTGATATACCTTTGGTTTGCAAGAGTTTAGAAATTTTTAGATTAATTAAAATCGTTCAATGTGCAATAATTAAGCTTAGATAAATTGAAATTTGGGATAAATTTAGCTTGTACTTCAGAATTATATAGAATATCTCTTGATTTCCGTTTGGGTTGTAATGTTGCAATTATAATCAGATACATTGAAACGCACTAGAAAAAAATATATTTTTCCTTCAAAACAACCTTAACCTTCACGACTAGGTATTTACGTATGAAAAAATATAAACATTAATATTATTTTTTTCCCCTTGCAGATGTCTTTAAGGAAGGTAGCGTGTTTGGCTCTCGTAGCACTTTTGGTCGTTTCATGCCTAGTTGGACAAAGTGATGCTGGCAAATTAAAAAAGATCGCTAAGTTGGCTATCTTAGGAAAGGCTTTAGCACCCAAGATCATCCCGATCCCACTCCCAATTCACTTCTCCAAGGGACACAGCTACGTTCACCACGACCCGTAAGTATCTCTTAAAGAACCTTCAATTTCCTAATGAACTGAACTTAACCTAACCGATGTTTTTAAATAATTTCAGCTGGCAAATGTCCGGAGGTCACGGAGGTGGCCACGGTGGATGGTGGTAAATAATATTACCTGATACTGCAAAACCAAAATGTATTTGTATAATATTTTAACCTTAATTAAGAAATAGCTCATATTGTCTTTCGTCCAAAATGTCCATTGTCCATGTAAATACGCTGTCCTAGTCTAAATCTGTTTGTGGAATTCGTGTAAATGTGATTTTATATTACTGAAAAAACCTCAGAGAATATGTTTGTTATACGTGGAATATCGCGAAACTGTACAAAACGCGTGTATTTTTTGTATACAAATCCCTCTACCCCCCATGGTGAATTGTTTTTAATGATATGCTGTTTTTAAACTCCCCCCTCCCCCAAAACAAAATACAATACCAATGTTATTATAATATATACGATATTAATCGTTACATGTATTACATGACAAGCCGGTTTGGAATAAAATATGATTTTTTTGACGTCAAATTTTGAATGTTTTTAATTTCTTATAGCGCTTTTTTAAACCTACATATAAATAAGAAAAATGTATTCAATTCAAAAGATATATTTTTATAATTATAAATTGAATATTTTATATATTTAAAAAAATATATTTTTTGAATTTAATGCATACTCAAAATTATAAAATATTGAAAAAAAAATTAAACATTTCTCAAAAAAATATTAAAAAAAATTAACAATTTTCTCAAAAAAAAATATTAAAAAAAATTAACAATTTTTCCCAAAAAAAATATTTAAAAAAAATATAAAAAATTAACATTTTTTTTAAAAGAACAAAATCTCCAAAAATTTAAAATTTTAAAAATAAAATGCAAAAATTCAAAAACATCGAAAAAAACTCCCAGTTGCTTATAATTATTGCTCGGAAAGCTCTTAATTATTATTAATAATTCAAAAGAAATTTTCGAAACTCATACCTAGACAGAAAATGCATTTATTAGTATATTTTAAACCAAAATAGCTTCATCGGCGTTTAAAAGCAACTATCCGTTATATTTAGAATTGGCATACATTAAACTCTAGCGAACTATCGGTGTATAAGCTTTACTTTGAAATTCGCTTCGTCTGCTAATAATAACCTCTGAATTATGTTTTCGCGGCCAGGTTATTCAACTGGGAGTAAATATGGGTCAACCTGGAAGAAAGTAAAAACTGGATCCTCTCGTTTTCAATTTTAGCGCTTTAAACCGAACGCCCCGGGTTAGCTGATATCCCACAAACTCTCCTTGATATTGAAAGTAAATCTTTTCGAGGCTCAGTTTGGGTTGCGGCGTGTTGTTATTATTGGGTCTATTTCACCCTAGGTTGAAAGTGAAATTACACCCGTATTTTTGGGGGTGTTTTGGTATGAAACTTCTTGTTGTAGCGTTCAGAATAAATACTAGTTGGTAAATAGTGTGATAATGTAAAGTTGTAATAAATAACGTTTTTGACTTATTTTTCTTGATAAATTTTTATTTGTGCAAAATATTTCCAAAGTGGTTTGCATTATGAAATATTTAATGGGTGATCCAAAAAGGGTTATAGGACGATTTTGAGCCTAAAATGTTCTATGAAAGTTTGCACTTATAGTGTTTTACGGATGACTCCTTCATAAAGTTAGTATTGTCTTTTAGATTCTTACATTTAAGGGGCCATCTGTATAACAATAGAAAGCCAAAATAAAATTGTTTAGTTGATAAAAATATTTTTCTAAAACATTTTTTGAAATAATTGTATTTTTTTTTACAAAAAATTAAATACTGTGGTCATAAAACTGTTTCTTGGCAAAATTGTGTTGATAAAAGAAACTTTTATACGTAATTAAATTACGTTCCATTTTATTTAGCTTTATAATTAAGTCTATGGATTTTACAAGAAAGTAAGTATTTAATTAGTTTTCAGGTTTTGCAATAAATTGTTTGATCATACTGGCTTAACTGGTACTAATTACTGTGACACGGAGGGCTTCTAAATAAAATAAAGATTTAATGCATTAATTTGATAAATTATTTATTGTAAATGATAGAATAAAATTGGTAAATTTTCTTGCAAAATACCTTCACTTGTAATTCCTATTAAACAGAAATTAAACGCGATGTTACATCATTCAAGCTCTACAGTTATTGCGATTACAGATTTACACAAATTGCAACTTGTTTCGCTCCAATGTAGTTGGTACACAATGAAAGAAAGTTTTTCTAATCTGCAGTCACCCTGGAAAATGGCAGCCAGAAATAACCGATTTACTAACATAGTGTGTCATCCAAGTGGTTGGTAATTGGTCCATTTTCTTCTATGAACGACAATTGAGAGCCAAAGTTGAACATGAATTTGAGGGATTTTGCAAATCTTTTATAATCATGCCTTTATAACTGAAATTTTGAATACCTGGTACTTTAGCCAATCCATATTGTACATTTATCTAAATGGTTATATGCCGTCATGTCCCTTCAAATAGTGGTCAGAAAATAAAACAAAACGGGCTGTCGAGCCACTTATCTTTAAGTTTATAAATAAATACTATATCATCAAATTGTGGTTAATATCCATAATGGGAATATTATATCGTATCTCAATAATATTACTAAAGCTATGTTCACACTTGCACAGGAGTCGGTTGAGAACTGGTTTGCTCAACCAGTTTTGTAACCCTTTTCATTACCAATTCTGGGCGATTTCAACAGCCTCTGTTCACACTTTACGATGCTTCTATTAGTTCTGTGTGCTAAGGCCGGTGAAAATACCCTTAAGACTAGTCTCATCCCAGCTTAAATAACCCTGAAAACTAGTCTCATCCCAGGTGAAATAACCCTGAAAACGAGTCTCATCCCAGGTAAAATACCCCTGAAAACTAGTCTCATCCCAGGTGAAATAACCCTGAAAACTAGTCTCATCCCAGGTGAAATAACCCTGAAAACTAGTCTCATCCCAGTTGAAATAACCCTGAAAACCAGTCTCATCCCAGGTGAAATATCCCTAAAAAACTGGAAAGTAGCCTCCAAACCCGCCTAAAGTTGGTTTACACTTAGGAAGCGATTTGAATCGCTTCGAACCGGCTTCTCATGTAAGAAGTGTGAACATGGCTTGGGTGTATGGAAGAAATCCAGTTTAAATAACAAGGCTATCCGTTCTTTTAATTCTTTAAATATAAAAACAGTAAAAATCTTTATCTGCACACTTTCCTCTTGAAATGTATAAGGGAACCGCCGAAGTTCGCTACTTACAACCTACCTACCTAAATTTCAACCACCACGATTTGATCTCCGGTAGCGATCGTTATATAAAAACAAGAAATGAAAAAAAAAAAAAAAAACTGAGATGGAAATTATTAAACTCACTTTCCCTTCAGCAGCGGGGGCACGCCGGACTATTTATATCCTGGTACTGAATAATATCCGATGTGTTTTTTATATAGGAAGGGAAAAATTAAAAAAAGAAAGCGTTGGGTTCAAACTGTAGCTATTTTTAGGTAAAAACAAAATATATAATTGCCCCGTGTAAAATAAAATGGAGCTTGGGTCAGATTGTATTTGTTCTACTTTATGGCAGCGTTTTATATTCACGCTTGTTCATAAATGGTCATGGGAATAAGGTGTGTTTTTACGTTATAAAATGAAGGGATATTTTGGGTCACTGACTTTCACATAATTTTGTAAATAATTGTTTATTATTTATTGGTGTAATAACGTGAGAGTGTTTTTCTTGTTAATTTCATTAATGTTTAAAAGAAAATATTTTTTGTTAGTTCTGGTAATGTTTGTTTTACTGAATTAAGTGGATTTTAAAACTTGCTGATGATATGGAATCTAACTAAATTATTGGCCCAAGTTGAAACAAATTGAACATTTATTACTTGTATTTGTTTTAATTTGTTTCGACCCCAAGTTAGGAATTAATGTCGTGTTTTTTCTAAAATTAGCTTCTAATATTTATGGTAGTATTAGAGAAAGCATTTTGCCCCCAGTTCAAAAAAAAATTTTAAGTCGTAATTTTTGGTTCAAAATGTAAAGTTTTCTAAAAGATTTCCTTAATTTCAATGTTTTTAAAATAGTTAAAAATATACCTATTTAAAAAATTAAAATTACGATGTTGTTTTTCTTACCATCCATTGCCGTTTATTAAATAAATCCTAAACACTAAGTAATCAGCTAACAACTTTATTAACTAAAGGCCTTAACACTAGTGTTTTCGATTTAAGCATGGTAGGATTATTCTGCTTCGATGTTCAGCTTCGAGTATTTCAGCTAGTAATTTAGCTAGTATCAATTTAAAATGAATCGCATCTAGCTGCTGAAACCACACTCACACTGTAAATCAAGTGGTTTTGAAGATACATTAAGTGAGTGGATTTGAAAAAATATAAATCGACTTTTAGGCGGCCAATATTTGCAATATTTTAATTAATTTAATTGGTAGGTAAATAAATATTTAATTTTAAATTTTCATGATTATATTTAAGCTATTTCTTGAATTTATAGCAATCGATAACAAAGGAAAAGGCGTATCATTAATCATGATATTTTCGGTTATCTTTCAATATTTTATCATTCAATTTCCGGTGTCTCTATTTGTGAACAAAAACAATGTTAGTAAAATTATCAATACATAACACCGAAGGCATCTACTCCTTAACCGATTTAATAGCATTTTTAATTAATAAATTAATTCATTTAAAAAACCTTCCACCGTTATTTTTTTGCGTGTCAATCCCTTTAACTCCAGAAGGCTATGATCAACCGTAACGAAAACTTGAACTAAATTCCTTTCGAATTTAAAAGATTTTTAAAACTCTTTAATTGTAGGAATATTAAAATTTTAATTTATGTTAAATAATGTCTTTTTTAAGCCTGAATACATGAATACAAAAGCCATTTCTACCCGGCATTGAAAAACGTATTCCTTAAGTGTATTTGTGTACTAAATGCCTCGGTTCGTCGAGTCTACGAAAGTACGAAAGTAGGTAAAGGATCTAAGAAAAATGCCGGAAGGGAATTCTTGTCTGAGAAAGCCGGTATTTTTATATTTCAACTTAAATCTGTACAACTAATAAGGTTGGGAATAAGCATTTTCAATAGTTCAGAAATTTTCCCAGAGACTGCCTTGGACTTCAGTCGTGACTGATTGTGAACACTATCGTTGAGAGTATTGACTTTTTGCAAGGTTACACTCGATTGAAAACAGGATTTTTATTATGGATTATCGAAGATCAGGTGAAACGTAACTAGTACCGGACAATATTTTTTTGTTGTTGTAGTATCGTATTGTTGTTATTAAGGTATATTGAAGGCGTACCAATAACTAGAAAAATTCAATATTTATAAACTCGATTGTGTTTATTGAAGCTATTTTATTGTTACTGGCAAATTCGTACCTCTTTGTGACTGCTCTAGTGCTTGAAATTACAATCAAGCACATTATTGGCAAGCACTGAGTATTACTTCAGATAGGTATGCATATAGCTACTTGGAATTATTGGATTCCCATATCCTCTATTTCAATTTCAATGCGGCTTACTTACTATCCGTCACTCCTCATATTTCGGATGTGTTTTTAACTGTAATTTCATTGGTTGGTAGTAACACGAGGTCAGGCGCCCACAATAGATTGAAAATTTGCAAGGTAAAATTCATCATACCATCATACCTAATAATTATTCTAGCTCTTCCCACAAAATCCAGCTAAATAATTTTATATTTTGTAAACATTTTGATGTATTTTGCTTAAATGAAAATGATTTGAGTGCGATTTCAGTATATCATGCGGATACATAGTGTAAACATCAGGTGTATAAAGTTTGGAAGAGATTAAACACTTATTTTGCTTTTGAAAATCGCATATTCTTTAGGCAAGAATTCAGTGTACTGCATAGCGGACCTATGAAATGACGCTGCATAATTACAAATAAGCAGATTAAACACTGCATCTTTTATTTCACAATTTATAAATACTCAATTAATTGGAAAATGAAGGAGTATAACATAGACAAAGCTTCGTTTATCAACACAGGATTGTATTTTTCTCTATGCTTAAAGTCGTTAACGACATGAAACGTTTATGAACAATTGCATTGCAACTCGATCATGACCATACTTTCAACTATGAGCTCCATCTAGTAGGAATAATGCAAAGTCTTTGAAAATTATCATCACAATGATGTCGTCTGCTAATCAGCAATGTTCGATTGTCAATTTCTCTCTGGAATTCGCACAATTTCTCTTTTGATTTCTGTTCCTCAAAATTTCTGAGAAGTTAACGTAACGAATTTCTTTTAACATCGAAAAATTCAAAGCTCTATATTAACCGAACTTAATACTTAACATCTAGACTGATTTAAAAGCGAGATAAAATGTTTCTATATTGAAATTTCATATAGTGAACTTCCTTATAGTTCATATAAAATTTTCAAAGGATTAAAATTATCGATAGTGACATTTTTCCAGCTGTGATTAATTAAAGGAAAGTTTTAGCGCGAAGCGAGAGAGAGAAGGTCAATGGCGGAATGAACTATACCGTAGAAATCAAAACTAGGTTTATAAAAACCGATATTTCATTAGATTAAATTGGAAAAATGACTGAAACAATGGATTGGTTCGATTTTAGAAACTAATTACATTTCTTTTACAAGCTATTGTTAGACGAATTTAATTACATCCTTCGTAAACGGAATAAGCTCTATAATAGGAAACACAAATTGCTGGTACAATTTGGACAAGCAATTAAGAAGTAAGATTTATATTAAAGGTTCTATTTTCAAAAATAAGTTGACCACTGTTTGAAATAATTTAACTGAAGAACTAGTTTCAGTAATTTAGAAGATAGCAAAAGCTTATAAGATATGTTCCATAAGTATAACACTTCTTTTACTTCGTAATGCTAGAGACTTTTTGAGAGCTAGTTCGAGAATTGATTGCACGCGGTTTTGCAGTCCATCTTCTATTCAGTCTGTACTAAGCCTTTGACAGCGCCTCACCAGGCGTCGCTTTACGAGAATGTATGACGTTTCACGTACGTCACTTCATGAAAAGCTCTCAGTAACCAGTGACAAAGTTATGGAACATATCTTCTGAACTTATGGAGATAGCGAGTCACACTAGTTTATACATGAACTAGCAATGTGTATATAAAATATGTTGAAATTTGCGTCGGGAAGTTTTTTTTTCTGTTCCCAAAATGGTCATCAATTAAATCAAAAATGCTACCGCTATAAAAACAAGACGGCCCAAGGGCTCGTAATAGTAGCCATATCGTACGAGTGAATAGCCCCTCTATACCCTACCCTAATGAGTGCATAACCCCTCTATACCTTACCCTAAAGAGTGAATAGCGCTATCTTTATCAATGCTTAAATGATTTACCGTGCATAAAATCAGAGTTAATAGCCCCTCTATTCCCTACTCTAAACAGTGATTAAATCAGTGCCGTCTTATCCATTGGGCCCGTTGGGCACTGGCCCAGGGGCCCCGTAAGAACAGGGGCCCCATAATTGCCAAATAATACTCATTTTACATTCCTTGTCATAAGAAAACCACTAGAAAATTTAAACTACTTTCCATCGATCATTCAGTCTTATCAATGAAAAATTTGGCCTTCGAACTTGAAAAATGTAAAACTAAAAATCTGAGACCTATGAGGTAGTCACCCATTGCCTAGGCTTTTACATTATCCCCCCTCCCCATGGCCTCACTTCACAACCTCATATTGGCTTATTTATTTAGTTTGAATCCTTCACCCTAAACCAGACTCAGTCTATACTGTCATTTTGCCCATGCGCAGAGAGAAAACCTGGAATTTTCTCGCTCATTCTCGCTGTTAGGTGGCACGTGAGGTACAAGTCTATTTCTTTCCCTGGTGAAAGTAGACAACTCTGTTTAAAATATAATGCCTGTCATGAATAAAATTACGGCTGAGATGTTAGACAAACTATAAATAGAGATTATTAGTGATCAATTCAAAAATGAAACTTAATACTTTGAGCGGTGCCCAGAAGATAAAACGAGCTGTGCAGGAGAAAGAGAAAGCTAACAAACTTCCCAAGGTAACATCATGGTTCCATTAAAATGTTATGAGAAGTGCTGAGCCTGGTAAAATTACTCTTTCAACAATATCACCGACGCCCTCAACGACTACCACAGTTCCAACCGACATTGCAGTGGAGTCATCACTTGTTCCTACAACTGATCTAGATGAGGATATTCCACCAGTGGAAGTGCCTAAATGTGAAACGAAAACATCTTCCTTCCAGGAAACAGATGCAGGGCTATGGGTAATCAGCAATCCTAACACAGTTGAGTGCTGGATTCCAAATGGGCCGACATCTTGTCAGAACTATGAAAGCGACCTTTCACACGCCGAGTGTATAAAGCAGTTGGAGAAAGCATTAGAATTCCAAGACAAGATATTTGTCAATAATGTGTTCAAACGTGAATTACGAAATGGCGATCCAAAAAATTATCGACTTCGATCCAATTGTTAAGGAATTTTCAAGGAAGAAAGTGCGCAAATGTTTCTGACTTCGCGTTGACTATTAAATTTGTAGACTTTTGTTTGAAGGAAAAAAATAAATATTTTTATTTCTCGATTAATTTGTTTTGTATAGGGGATTAGGGGGCCCAACATACTGCACTGCCCAGGGGCCCATATAACACTTAAGTCGGCCCTGTATTAAATTATAACCGTATAAATTTACTTATGCTGTAATTCTAATATTCCGGCGAATCGAAGAACAGATAGTTTTTAGTGATAATCCCCTCGATGAGTTTACAACATAGACTTATGCCGATGCACACTTATCGCATCTTATAAATTTCTAACAAGGACTTATGCCCAGAAACTTTTGAAAGAGAAAGTTTAGTTATAGTGATTACGCATTTTAGTGATTATCCCCTCGAATTACCTTTAGCAATGCTAAAATGATCAAACGCATAACGCTCATTTAACACTATGTTAGCTCTATCTAAACCCACATTTGAATTAACCGCCAAAACGTTCCAGTCAAACATAACATAGATGGCAATAGCTACCGAACGAGAACGAAACACATGAGCGCGGTAGGAAACGGGGAAATAGTTATCTATTTAATTATCACATAAATAAAAGGAAATAAATATAAAAACTCCAAACATTTAAATTCATAAGTATCCGACCCCACAGATAAAAATTCAAAAGTTTCCGACCCCACAGATTAAGAGGCACCCCACCCCACATCACCCCGACATTTTAGAGATAAAAATAAATAATAAAAAACTCGGAGTTTCTATCAAGTCTCTATGGTTTAGTGGTTAGAATGTCTGCCTACTGCGCCAGCGACGCGGGTTCGATTCCCGGGTCTGACCTGAAAAAATTTTAATTAAAATTAAATCTCTAACCGAGCCCAGTAACCCCAATGGGTGGGTTGTGGTAATATAAAGTTCCTTTTAAGCTAAAATCTGACGATAACGAAGCGACAACCCCGGCCACTACTATTACGGACGGCTCGGGTCAAACTAAGAGCCTATCGTATACTACGATATGGCTAAAAAGGAATTTTAAAACCACGTAAACAAATTCAGTGAAATCTGTGGAATTTTACAGTCAGGAAAAAAATCCACTGACACGCACAAAAACGATTTCCAGTCTTTAATAGCTTGCTTGTCTTTTTAAATCTGTAGGCGAGAACGATTTGATGGTGCATTATACTTTAAACAACCTAGAATATACTTTAAATTTTTGTACGTTTTTCAAAATATGAGAGTTAATTTGTATTCAAAGGAATTACACATACCTTTAGGGCCAACTAATTTGGGCACAGCCCTTAGTGAACATCATATAGTTCTCGGAATTAAAAATATGACGTATCTCATTCGTATACCTATTTCAACTACTTTAACTTTCCTCATCCCGTTGGGGCTACAGCTTTTTTTCTCGCACCTACTCGTTCTTGGATAATTACTCTGTATTAACTACCCTTAAGGTATCAAATAATTAGTCTTATCAAATTCAAACATGAAAATAATTCAGGGAAAGTGTGATAAAGAAATTGAAAGTTCTAATTTTAATCACTTATCAGTTACATTAATCGCTAGGGAAATGTTTGATCCTGAAATTGAATAAATCATAATTTATATTTAAAAAAATTCAAAGGTTAAAAATAAAATAATTATTTATTTTGAAATTAATAATAAAAGTTGAAAGTTGCAGTACACACTGAGAAATTAATGTCAAAGAAACAATAGTTTTCACCATGTTTTTGATTGTTTAATGCTGTTATCCAGAAAAACCTCTAACAAGCCTTAATATATACAGGTAGTCGCTGTTTTTTGAAATTACATTACCTTAATTTTAAATATACAGCAAAACATTGTTTTTTTACGTTAACGACTGTGGAAAAAACAGCTAATTTTTATTTCTCAAACGGAAGCGCAAGATATGTTATTATTAATAGAACGTTGCTGTTTTCCGGGAAAACGTATTCTGCCGTGAAGAATACAGTAGTGTATAATTAAAAACACAGATAGTTACACTCTTAAGTATAAATTTAACGTATATTTTACTGTATAATCCAGCGTAAATTAAAGTTTTGCATACTATAATTTGAACATTAAGTACTTTGCTTTAAACCTTGAAGCACTTTATTTTAAACCTTGAAGCGCTTTAATTTAAACCTTGAAGCAATATAACCTAATCTTAGCTAACCATCCTAAGCCTTTTGGAAAAGGTCCGCGTTTATTATGAAAGGACCGATATGAAAATAAAAATATTTTGGAAAGTCAGTGAATTTGCTAATTTTAAAACCAATTTTTTAACTTTGCAATTTCTCTTCTTCATTATAATTTCAACCTACTTATTTCTAAAATTGACCGAAAATGTACAAAACGTGTTAGGCGACATTCTTAAAAGCGTGATGCGACACTCTTGGAGTGGCGTCGCTAGGCCTTTTATGGGGCTATAGCGCCCCCAAATTTCAAAGTTAGCCCCTTCAAAAAAATCCATACACTAACTTCTAAATCGTCGACTTTAGTTACAGTTAGAGAAATTTCCGCTTCAAAAACGTCGTTAGTGTCAAACTGTTCCAAGTTCTCGCACTTCCATGGATTTTCTTTTTTTAAATATGGTAGAGTAGATTAGGTCAAACGCGTTTCTGGTGCTCGAAAAACTCTTCGTGAAAAGAGATTATTAAATTTAACGAATACGTCTGTATCTACTGCCGGGATATTAGGGCCTCCAAAACCAATTTAATACCCGATGCATTTATACTAAATTATAACTTTCTGCCTTTTTCGGAAGTTATTAAGTCGGGGAAAATGACCAACTTACCAAGCAATTTCAAGCTGAATTTTAAGTTGATCAAGTGGCCAACTTTTTGTGTAGTTTCACATTAATGCGAGAACTACCCTCGCTTGTTAGAACTGTTCTCTCAAGGTTGAACCTTGCTAAGCATATAGCGCCATTTGCTGACAAATCAACCACTCAGGAAGGTGTCATGCGACACTAAGAAAGCGTTTTTAAACTCGGAAAGGTGTTATGCTGCACCCTTTAAGGAATTGCACAACACTCATAAGGGATAAAAAATTAACTTTTAGTTCGATTTAAGAGTTAGAAAGGTGTTAAACTGAACCTCTGTTGCACCAATTTATTCTTATCTTTGACACTAATTGCAAAAAATAAGTGTTATTAAACCCTTTCTGGGGTGTAAATGAACACCTGTAATGGTGTCAAATTTGGACCCATATAAACTACTTTTAAAGGTGTTAAAGCACACCGCTTTTTCTAAGAGTGTATAACAGCAACCAGTATAAATCTGCCCTAATGGACAGTATGTTAAAAACAGCTAGTCGTCTTATATAAATGACAAGTTGCATCTTAACCAACAGAGCTTAATGTTTTTAATAAAGGTTTGAGTGCTTTTAGTTTAACAACAAAGAGCGTCTTTATCAAAATAAGCTCCGGGATTTAAAACTGTTCTAGGAGCTGTTATTTTTACAGCAACCCTATTTTTTTAGTGTACTATAAGCGGTTTGAAACAGCATGATGTGTTTTTATTTTCACAGCAAACCATCTTTTAATCCACAGCGCTTAGTGAGTTTAAAACCACATATTTTGCTGTTAGTTTTACAGCAGCAAACATTTTATGAAACTGTAATTTATTGGTAGTAAAACAGCATATAGTGCTTGTTTTTCATTGACCCCTACAATATAATCAACGGTTAAGACTGTCTTTAAAACAACCTCTGAAGCGGCTATTTTAAAAGCTAAGAACGACCCTGAATACACGAACAATTAATACTTAAAACCGTTAGTTCCACTGTTTAGAAAAACAGTATTGTTGACGGTATTAAAAACAGGAAGGATGTGCAATTAAATTAGCATCATCTTGATGGCATACGCTATTGCCATTACCATAGTGTTTATTTTACAGCATTTTTATTCTGTGTGTATTATTATGCTTATTGATTGTAAAATCCATATTTTAATCACTTATCAGCTACGTTAATCGCTAGGGATAGGTTTGATTATGAAATTTAATGAATTATGAATTGGTTTAAAAAAATTAAAAAATTAAAAATAATTATTTCTTCTGGAATTCAAAGTAAAAATTGAAAATTGCAGTATTATTATGCTTATTAATTGTAAAATCCATATTTTAATCACTTATGAACTACGTTTATCGCTAGGGAAACGTTTGATCGTGAAATTGAATAAATTATAATTTAATTTTTAAAACAAATTCAAAGGTTAAAAATAAAAGATTTTTTTTTTTTGGAATTCATAACAAAAATTTAAAACTAATTGCAGCATTATGCGTGTTAATTGTGAAACCCAAATAATTTCAATAATGTATTTTAGTATTTTCTCTCAAAATAACCGAGAAAGTGAAGATCCCGCTTACGTTTTACATATTTTATTTAGGAAGAGGTGCTTAAAATTATGCAATTATGCGGCATTGGCAACTAATTGATCTAGATGTTTCGCACCATGCTGCGATCTTCTTTAGTATATAAAGACGGCCTCGAAGTTAGAGTATCATCATTCGAAGTTTACTTGCTCTTGGATTACTCTTCTTCAAAAAGTTTGATCGTCTTCTTAGGTTCCTGAAACCTACGATGATTAACAGGTAATATATTTTAAATAACGTTAGTTACGAGATAATGAATTTAGAAAAAAAGCTGCAACTTGATATTATTTGCTGAAGACGTTTCTTTAGTAATTTCAATCTACGATATTTGAAAATGTATTTCCTAAATTAGTCGAAAGTGTTTTTGCAAAGATTTGAAATGTATTTCGACGATGAAAATGAGATGTTGTCATTATATTGACATCCCTAATGACTGTAGAAAGTTTAGTTGATTTGCAGCGTACCCTTGCGTTTGGTTAGATTTATGATTTGACAGTGGACAAGCGTTGATTCGTTAAAAATTTTACTTAGAAAGCACTCTAGAGGCTGAGAGTTTAGTTAAAATGAGTTATTCATTTAAGAATGTATCTCAGTTGTGCTTTTAGGTTAGGTTTTCGTAAGGTACCTTAGCAACAATATAAATAATAACTGCAATACATCACGTGGAACATGCAATGGCCGATTGCTAAGTTGTGTTTATTTCATTGTTTAAGTAATTTTAGTGTTAAAGTTAACCCGTAATGAATTCTCAACATGCAGGTTAGCTTAGATATTTCATTTCACTGTTTCTATGATCTAACTGTCCAAACTGAAACAATGATTTAGAATTTTCATTTGATGCAAGAGCCAAATCTCTTAATTAACCTGGAAATAAGTGTTAATATCTGATTCTTTATTTTATTTAACTAAACAAAATCATATTGAAAGCAACGTTAATGCGTACTACGTTTTATGCGCAGACAAAATGTCCATCAGAAAAGAAGCGGTTTTATTCATTTCCTTGATGTTGCTGTGCAATATGGTAATGCCGGAAGCGAAGGCCATGTCTAAAATTAAGAAATTAGCTGCAATTGCCATTCTGGGACGTGCCTTGTCGCCTTCAGTGTTGCCAATACCTTATCCAGTAAACTCTGGACCAGCTCATCACATTCATCATCATCATGATTCTCTGTGAGTACTTTCAATGTGAAAGGTTTTTCTAATAAACATGTAAATATCAACATGCTTTTTTTATAGCTTATATGGACCTCATGGACTTCAATTTGCCGCTTCGGCTTACCCGGTACACCATCATGCTGCCCCACCTGCAGGTTTGTGGTAAATTATGCAGAGACTATACAGAAATTTGGAAAAACGTGTATTAATTTGCTCAAACATGCCATACCATAACCATACCATACCAAAAATGTACAAACCTATAATAAACAATGTATGTACAGTTGCGATTCAAAATAAAAGATAATTTTAACCCAGAAATTAAAGATTCAATTTTTAATTAGATTATTGTTTAAAAAAATCTTAACACCATAATTATGAAATGAATGGCAAGGCAAGGCATCTAGCTTACTTCTAACTGTGATCCAAGTTTCATATCTGTTTAAGTACAAAATCTTCCAAACAATATAAATGTTCTAATCATTTCTAACAAAACGCTCCGAACAATAGGGCAATTTTAAAAAAAAGTTAAAAATTACCAAAGAAATCAATTTTCCCGTGAAAATTCTTACAAAAACAATTTAAAAGTTTTGATAAAAATCGATAGATTTCCTCTAAGTTTCAATAATACATTAGAAAATATAAGTATATATAAAACCACTTTTAAAATATTTCCGATATCGACCACCTCGAAAGACACCAAAAATAGCTAGCGATATTAATCCCATAATACGCTTTCCTTTTTGATAAAGAATCTTGAATTGAGAAGAAATAAATCGCCGTGTGATGGGCTATTTCGACATCTCTATTAAAGTACTGTAAAAGTGCTGGTATTTTGAACGTAGAAATAAGCATCAGAAAGCTAAATCCAGTATCGAATCGAAAAGGTTGGTCAGGTATTATAATAGCTAGACATATCGGTGTCTACGAGCAGCACGGTAGAATTTAATGAAGGAAAGATTGAACAAAAAAAAAAGTTCGATAAATGGCCTAGAGGTTATTTTATCTCCATTCAGAAAAGACGTTACCATTGCGAGCAGGTTAGCTTAGTTCCTATTAAAGTTCACATTCAAGCTATATTTTCATTGCTGTTTTTAAATCATATTTGGCTCTGATAGAAAACATAACATCAACACTAAAATAGAGACCTTCTATTAGAAGGAGTAGCTACAAGACGTGACGTATTAATTGTATCGTCAAATTTGACGACTCTCAATATGGTCGCCTGAATGGGAATAATAGACTTTACAATAGCACTTCAAAGACTTCACAACAGCAGTTCTAGTAGCTATTTTTCACTTTTATATTTTCAAATTTCACCAAATTTGATTCAAAATTCAAAAATTAAATTGTATTTTAAATTCTGGGAAAATTCAGTTTCTTTTTAATGTAAAATAATTCAAAAACTATTGTTTCCGTCAAATTAGGCCTAATTCGTGATCATTTTCTATAATCCAGTTCCGAAATCTTTACAACAGAGAGATTAGAGTGTAGCTTACAATGCAGCCTCCTTTTTCCAGTTTCCACCAAAATGGCGGTGACCTTTATAGAGCAGAAGGCTACAGAGGTAATGCGTTTGATTGGCCAAGCAGATGCCTGACGTTTAAAAGTGGAGATTTTCACCCCTACGCCCTTTGACTATTCAAAAACCAAATTTTAGTCTGAACTTGAGTTCAGATTTCGAGGTCTAACAGATCATTTAGTTCATGCTCTTTTAATCCTACGTGTTCAGTTTCCGCAGTTCATTGACAGATTTACACTGGTGGTTCTTGCATAAAGGTATCATTATAAAATGCCTAGAAAGTCCAGAAGCATTCCTTGATATTTGAAACTAATACTTTTACGGTGTAAAATTGCACTAGGTCTAACAGATCAGTCAGTTCATGCCCTTTTAAACCTACGTGTTCAGTTTCCACAGTTCATTGACAGATTTACACTGACACTTCTTACATTAAGGTATCATTATAAAATATCTGGAAAAGTCCATAAGTTTTCCATTATATTTGAAACTAATACTTTTTTGGTTTAAAATTGCACTAGGACTTGAAAGTGAAAGCTGTAAAATACCCCGCCAGTGATGACACAGATTTTATTTCTTTTTTAGTAAAAATAATTTCTCCTCTAACGGGACTTCATACAGGAGGTTGTTTTAAGCTCACAGGAAAGTAACTTTTTCTGCCAAAATTTCCAAAGGCGGTCTAGCCGCGACTTTACTGCCTGCCATTGGTTTTGAACTATTGGCTATTTATAAAAACGACTCCACTTACAGAAGGGGGGAGAAATTCGCTTCAAAATTTGTAGCCGGTAAATTTTTAATAAAAATCATGGCGGTCGAAGTCTAGGATTGAAGGTCTAGTTGAATAGGGAAAGGTATTTAAAGCCAAAATACCCTCTTAATCCCATTCATTCTGATTCGAACTATCGTCGTGTTGGTTTCATTCAGAACCAACAAACCAATTGTGTGCTTACCTTGGGATTAACCTTACAAAACAGGTACGATTTTCCATTTAGTTATAAAGGGTAAGCCTATTGAATATGATCAGTAGTGTTCAGTAGTGGTGGAGTACTTGAGGTTCAATTAGACTTAAGTTATGTGACAATTCCTTTCGTGATCAAAGCCATCCCACTCCATCGATTATCAATTACTTAGCTCAGCTTCTTCTATCAATTGGCTCTAGAGTAGTATAGATATCCCGTTCAAATTAAGTAATATTAATTGACGACCAATTAGCAAAATAACCTAAAAACGTTTTGATATAAATAACTCAAATTTAGTTAATGTGGGCAATAATTGACCACTAATTAGCAACAGTACTCTAAAAAAATTCCACAAATTAGTTATTTTGAATTTAAAGTTAGTGACTAAGAATTTTATTGTTCTTCCATCCACACTTGAACATTTGTTTAAATTAAATAAAATGTTTTACTATATTTCAGATATGTACAAGAAAGTACTTTGCGCGACCTTCGTCTGCTTCTTGCTGGGTGCAATGTTCATTGATCAAGCCAATGCCTCCAAGAAGAAATTGAAGAAACTTGCTGCCTTGGGTATTCTAGCCAAAGCATTGAGTCCAAAAATCATCCCGATTCCATTAGCATTTAATAAACCACACCATGATCCGTAAGTCTAAGTTTCATTTATTTATAATTGTTTAATTAACTCAAAAGAATGTAGTAATTATCGAGAAAAACTAAACTCACGGTGATTGCGATGAAACAAGCGAGTAATGCAATTTATAAAAATGACTTCTGGGTGAAAAGAAATTTGGGACAAAATGATACAGTTATCTTTAAAATATATATAGGCGATTTTAGATTCAAGGATATTAATTTAAAATTAATTTTTATCAATAAACCCGTAATATTTGGGTTGAAGAAATTGTACGGAGGAATAAAGCACTTATTTTTGGTTTCAAATTGAATTTCGGTAAGCTTCTCGAACCATCATGACCCTTATAATTTAGTGAACAATCGACGTCTATTGTATTATAGCTTTTAGTGTCAATGACTTTTAGGTAATTTAATACCTTCATGGTGAATGATTCACGGAATCATAGTAAATTTTCATTGTAAAAACCACGATAAATTTGAAATTCGGTCTGCTAATGCTCAAATTGTTGTACTCTGTCCATTATTTTGTACAAATTTAGCCTTAGCTGTATGCTGTTATTATTTATAATATATTTAGTGGCTTCCCTTAACAATTTTTGACATTTTTTGAGGACTCACTGGACTCGCGGGTACTCGGAAATTGGTCTCGAGAACTCTGCGAGTACGGGAAAATTGGACTCGAGAACTCTGCGAGTCCAGTATTCTTCTACTCGCACTTGCAATTGCATCCTAAAAATTAGGACTCGGACACTTTTAAAATTTACTTTATTCGTATCATGAAACAGATGGGCTCACGGAGGTGGTCATGGAGGCGGCCATGGATTCGGAATTTCTCTCGGACATGGTGGAGGACATGGAGGTGGCCATGGACTCGGTATTTCCCTTGGCGGACTTCATGGAGGAGGAGGAGGACACGGTGGTGGACATGGTATCGGTTTCTACCACGGTCATGGTCAACTCATCAACCTCGGTGCCCTCCCTGGCATTCACCTTGGTACCTTACCAACTCAAATTGTTGATCTTTTGGGACAATTACCCGGTCTAAGAATCGGTCTTGGAGGTCACGGACACGGAGGATGGCACGGGGGATGGTAACACGCTCTTTAGGGTTAACGAGAACCTCATTAGTTAGTCCTAAAGTTCCTAGTGTATTGCCAAAATTTTAAAATATGAAAAATAAGGGTATAAAATATAGAATATATCAAGAGATATAGATAGCGGAATCTCTTTGTAAATATAGGGTTTGTTTTTAAAATAATGCTCAATTCAGCCGTTGTAAATATTATTTATGTTAGTGTTAGGGTACAATTTTATTATTTTTATGTTTTTGTCCGTCGTTTCATTTTGTGTGTGTTTTGTTAATGGCGCGTTTGTTAATTTAAATATTTTTTAAAAATCTAGTTGGTGTTGTTTAAATTAATGAATGAATTAATTAGTTATCGATTCATTTTATTATATATCCACATACTGCAATAATAACCTAATAATACATTGTATATAGGTTTATAATAAAAAATACATAATATTTGTTGATTAAAAGTAGAATATTTATTCCGGTTTTTCACTGATGGCTTCGGGTGGGTCCACTCTGACGTTATATAAAAGTTTTTTTCCACGATACCAACTAAAACTGTTGTCGAATATAAGAGTATCTGAAACGAGATATCATGACATGGTAATAAGTGAGTTTTATAAATAGCAGTTTATAAAAGAAATAAATTACTTCCCTGAGGACGCGGACATATATAGAGGGTGGGCCAGATTGTAATTTAAATTTATTTTGGGTGGTCACTGGTCAGACATGTTAGGGTACGTTTATTTATACCAGATGGGTTCGAACAAAAACAGGTCAGCTTAATCCCAAAGGCTGAAAACCAGTTTTAGGCTGCCACTTTCGACTAAACGTAATTAAAACTATCTTAACTCTAAGACTATACCGTTTCATAGATGGCGCTTTATACTACAGTTATTTTTATTAGCGGAAAAATCCTAAATATTAAACGAAATTAATGAGTTGGGTACATAATAGACAATTATAAAACTAACGATTAGGGTCCATTTAAATCATATGAACTATAAGCACAATAAGTGAAAGTATGAACTGGGGTACACTTGGCAGTTTGTATTCCAAAGTCCATTCCTAGATCACCACAAATTCTCATAATACTTCCTCCCCCTTTTGTGATTGCGTCATCCTGGGTTCAACAGTACAAAGGTTTGGCTGCTAGCCAATATTCCTTTTCAGAAGTTATTTCTATTGCAAGTCGGTGTTAATGAGTCATGAATTAAATTTACGGAAAATATTGATAAATATAATTTAAATGGTTTTCAAAAAATGAAACGGGTTAAAGATCGGCCGTTGAGTGAAGGAACTAAGCCTCGACAATGTAAGTAACTGTAGGTTTCCGTACTAAATGGGATCTTTGTATCTAAACTATGATAAAAGGAGGAAATTAATTTTAATAGTCGTGTTTAATGCTATATCCTTGAAAGTAATTATGAGTGGCCTACGAGGCCACGATTCCGCGAGATAATGGAGTAGAGACGTGTTACTGCCATTGATAACGTTAATTTTATCTCAACAATTCAAAGTTACCGGGGACGGGAGGGCAGGTTTAATGTTGAGTTCAATGTACTCAGCCGTTAGAGGAAATTTATTTTCTTTGATACGGTTTTGTCGAGAAATAGCCGGTTTTTTCACCCAAATTAGTAAATTCAGCTTCCAATACCGTAATCTTGTGGGAGGTTTTCTTTAAAGAAGTCACGTTAGGCCATCAATGCCAAGCAAAATCGACATTAACTTTGATTCTTTAAAAATGCATTCATAAGTTTTAAACTCGATGATATCTCTAGTAATGATTTGATTTCTGTTTTCCTCTAGTTTATACACTCGTTTGGCTATGCTTTTGCATACTCAGGCATCTTAATAAGCTATATTAAGCCTTCCACTATATTAAGTCCTACACCATGTTGAGGGAAAAGGGAGGAGCTCCTTTTAAGCCACCTCCCTCTATCTATTCTCTATAATTGTATGATAGATGGCGTGTAATAGTTGTTCACCTTGAAAATCAACTCATTACCAATTCTGTTGCTCTATTAACATTGATTATGCTCCTGTTATCGGGAATTTTGAAGGCTATCTAATTCGCGTATAAGTATGTAGAGGTGTGCGGTTAACCGTTTCAATCGAATAACTCGATCGAATACCGAACCGAATAATTCGATTCGGTATTCGATAAGCCCATTTTCACTATTCGATTCGAATATCGAATACCGAACTGACTATTCGGTTAAAGTTCGACTACCATAAATTTAGGTCCTCGGCACTAGAGCGACCCACCTTATTTAAAAAATATCATCCCAATTTTTTTTGTCTCCCATCAAAAACTACCAGCAAGTGCATATGAAAATTTTAAGAAATACTTGACCACCTATGAGGAAAGGTATTTTGAAATTTAGGAGCTTCTAAATGTTCTTCTCCTTGCTTTGTATTGACTATTGGCGAATATTAGGGTTACTACCCAATTAACCGCGAATAGTAGGCCTAGTATTCGCGAATATTAGGGTTAAATATTCGCGGTTACTAGGCTTAACTATTCGCGATTAATCGGGAAGGAAAAAAATTACCAAGGCCCAACTATTCGGTATTCGATTCGGAATAAACTATTCGATTCGGTATTTGAAAAGGAAAATTTTTGGGTATTCGATAACCGGTTCGATACCCAAAAAGTGGTATTCGCACACCCCTAAAGTAGCTGCCAGTCTACCGCACAATATCAGAAGGCGATAGAGCGACGTAGTTCTATCCATTAGTAGATAACCGTTATTAGCGACCTTCACTTAAATATAACAGTCTGTCGTAGTCTGTCGTAGTGTGTATTCAGGGATAGATTTAATTTTAGAAGTAGGAATGAAGAACAGAGTAATGTGGGCGCGCGTCAAAGTCCCGGATCCCCTACCACGGAACGGAGGGGCATGAAAGAAGAGGCTGGTCATAGCGACAGAGGTAAAAAGGAACTACGTATTTTTCGCCATTCCCGTCAGCAACGTGATCAACACGTCGTTTAAGTGAGACAGTAATTTACACTTTTAGTTAAGTGTTGGAGGGAGGGGCTCTATACTGGGCTATGAGTCGGACTGAAGTAAATACAAACCGTTCTCCATTCCTACTTCTAAAATTAAATCCATCCCTGGTGTAATTTTATGCTTTTAACCATAAAATGGGTATCACATGACAATGTTTGAAATACAACTTATTTGGTTCCACTTACATCTCCCAGCTTTGGTGCACACCAAACTTCCATCTTCGGGTACTAGCTGACTGTTGACTCTTTCAATTGGCAATAAATATTTCTCTTTGTCTATTTTCTCACTGCTGGCCGAACAATAGGACACTCCAAAGCCAATGTCGTGTTGTTCTGTCTTAAATGTCCAGTTTATGGTCGAATTCACTTCCGCTACGTCCAGGTCAACGGTGAAAATTCCTTTAGGGTTTATCGACTTTGATTTCATGTCAAGTTCCTCCAACATTTTGTCGTTTAGAACGTAGTAAGACTTGGGTACTGGACCTCCAATGCAAACCTGCGAATTCATACTTTTGATTTCGGAAACAATAGTTATTTTCCTAGTTAAGGCTTTACCTTTGACGTGCAGTATGGATTGCCATCAACTTCATCGACTGCCGTACCACCCCAATGTACAGGAAGTTGATCTGGGTCGATAAGTTTTAGTAATTCCTCTTTCCATCCACCTAAAACATTAGATAATTAAGTAAAATGATTGGTTTATATTAGGAAAATGATCACTTAAGGCCATTATTTAGTAATTAGTGGATTTGTAAACACCTTTTAACTAGTGCGAAAATAAATAGAACAAACTTTTTCCGTAAATCTGGACCTTTTTCTTTGTCTCCTCAGCCAAAAACGGTTTAATCATTGAGAAGAAGAATGTAAATACTCTTGGTGCTAAAGAAATCAATTCTTGAAGAAATCTTCACGTTATAAATGAGTCTTCCTTCATTACCATTAACAATGAATCCAACTTTCAACGATTCTGGATAGTTAGCTTCGTACATTTTCAAATAGGTTATTAGAAGGTCATAGCCTGAAATGATTTAGATAAATTTATATTTTTGTAAAACGGATTTATAAAAGTTTTTGTTCTCTTTCATACATGGTTTCCATAGCGCCCAACGAAGATCAAAATTCTCCAAATCCATAATAACACAACCCTTTTCAATTAACTTTCCAGTCTGCAGGATTTTGAATTTCGTGATAGTAAAACATATGTTCAAAAAGTCAATTAGTTAACAGCGACAGATAAGAGATCGACCTCACATCGACGAACCAGTACTGAAGGACGGATGGCGGCCCATTACTGCCCCATACTAAGCGACTAAACAACCAATGTTAAGCTTACTTCCCCCTTTTCAGCCCCAAAATATAGGGGGGTTATGAAAAATACTGAGTTAAGACCCCGGAAAAAAGCTAGCGCCATCTAGACAAAATAAGACGTTAGCTGCTTCTCTCTTTACGTTGATTCCCCCAATATGCCCCTACTATCCGGTTTGCTACTATCTGCCGCTAGAAGGCGAATAAACAAGTATTTTTCAACTTTCTCCCTCAGCCATCGGTCCTTAAGTATTGGTTCGTCCATGGACCTCAATTGTACAGTTTTAGTGCCACATTTAATTTATTGATTTTTAAATTGTCATTCGTGGCCATACGTTATTACTTAATCAATTTCAGGGTGTCATTCAATTATTAATTAAAAGGCCGTTCGCACCAGAGAATTTTTTTAGTTCCAATTAGTTGGTCCATATAAATAAAAATGTTTCCATTTATTTAAATTAAAATGGTCCAAGAGACTAGAAATTTTGTCCCACAATCTTCAAGAATTATTTATTTAAAGGGATACGTCCGGCTGGAAAAATTTCTTTTTTAATCAAAAGAGCGTATAAAATAATGAATATATCAATTAAAACCATGTCTCTATCTACAATATTAAATAATATACAAGAAATTAAGTTTCTGATATGAACACTATGCGGTTAGGATTCCCACGAAGCAATGGGGAGAATCCCTATTGGTCGAACCCATCAGGTGGTACTAGTCATCCAATAGGGATAGGTTCCAGTGCTTCGCGGAGAAGCATGATGCGTAGTGTTTATTAGGCACCATTATCAAAACCATTTTGCTTGTATCTTCAATAATATTGCAGATAGAAACATGTTTTCAAATTATACATAAATTATTTTATACTCACTTTGGATTAAAAAATGCAAAAATTTATAGCCCGGCTTATTAATTTAACAATGATTTTAGAATTGGGTTTACGAATGAATTTAACATAAAACATTATTTTGCGCCATTGAAATAAGTAATTAGCGGAGTTACGCCACTAATTTGTTTTTCAAGTAGTTGTCCTAACTATTGGAGTATGCTTTCGTTCTAAGTATACTTGATTTTGACAATTGTTAAATTTCTCTACAAAAAGATCTGGAATACGCTTACCTTTTCCGTTTGCTTAGCAAATATATCGGCGCCAAATTCTAGAAGTTTGATTGTGTGTTTTAAAAAATCCGCCTTCGATACGGAATATAAGAGTCCCTTGATATCAATGTCCCCCATTTTCAAGATCCAAACGGATGCACCTTCTTTGTCATATCCGAAGAAATTGTGCGGATAGTATTTCAACAAAACCTACAACCAATTACGAAGACTTAGAGGAGAATCGTAAATAGTTTTATAAATTTAGATTACCTCTGGTGATGTAAATTCTTCGAGAATGTAATCGACTCTATTTGCTTGGCGCCATTTAATATTCTAGAATGTTTCAAGAATTTTCAAAAAAAGGTGTTTTTCTGTTTCGAAAGAAACATGAGAATGACAGTACTTACAGCTCTAAGCATTGCTTCAGCGGCGGAAATGTCGAACTTTCGTGCTAGAAATTCAAAGGAAATGTGTCAATATACAGTAGAATATGAACATTGTTATTGCACAGAAAGGGTTTAGTTTGTCCACTTGGCCAATTAATTAACGTAATTACTCGTAAATGTGTGATATTTCTTCATGTTTTATGCTAGCCAGTTTCCCATGTCATGAAAAATATTGCTTTAACCAAACTCAAAATTAACTACGCTATGTTTTTGAGATTGGGTTCTGTTAACTGAACAAACTACATTATTAGCTCGCACCTAATCTATGAACTCTAAAGCCATTTGCAAATGATTCGTTGCTTTTTTGTGGCAAAGAACGCTAAAAATCTTAATATTTCTAATTTAATCCACAACAGGAGAGTTAAAATTATGCAGAAGGGAATAATTAGAGAAGGATGATACTTCAAATATCCATAATGCTTTAAAACAGTAACACAACAATCCCTTCCCTTATTTGCCAAAGAGAAAACTATGCCCTTCTATATATGCTATTTTCATATAGCATAAGATATTAAGATTTTTAAGAACGATTTTAACGCCAATTAAATTTCTTGTCGTGGCATTGTAAAGTGCCATTTAGAAAGTGCATTTAATACCGTTTAAATTATTTTATGATAGAAATTATTTTAGAATCAGAAATGTGCATAAATTTGCATATTTTTTTAACCAAAACAAATTGTGTAATTACCTCTAAGAAATTTTAAAACGAAGTATTCCGAAACATCTGGTTTCAAAATATCCTTCACTCTGCTTCGTAACTAATAAGGAAAACGTTTATAAATTATATCCTTAGTAATATGGTATTTAAATTCCTACGTGAAATTCTATCGTATGTTCTAAATTGTGAATTTAATGTACATGTACGTATAACCTTTATATCAAAAAGTTGAGCGTTTGTAATGTATATCCATACAAGACAACGAAATTTTCTTTTTAATCTAACTTCATTTTATTGTACTTCTAATTTTAGGTAAATAAAATATATTTCAATTATATGCTAATCAATTTGGTTTATCATACTCTAGAAATGATTTACACCGAACCTTGTAACACATATCGGTTTTCAAAAGTAGTACTCAAATGTTATCATTAAACCTTTATAAGTGTTTGTTCCACTTTATCTCAATTAAATATTCAAGTAGTAGGCGTGGTAGTTATAAATAATTTGTGATTTGTTACTAAAATTATCATCGAGTGGTATTCAAACTGTAGCTTTTTATGTAAAAGTTTCGAGCTGATCCTAATAATTTATATTAACAATCCGTCTTGATTTACGGTTTTCATGGGGTAGTCTGTTGTAACAGGGATAGATTTAATTTTAGAAGTAGGAATGGAGAACAGAGTAATCTGGGCGCGCGTCAAAGTTCCGGACCCCCTTCCACGAGACCGGGGGGGGGGTATGAAAGAAGAGGCGGGGTCATAGCGACAGAGGTAAATAGAAATTACGTATTTTTCGCCGTCCCCATCAGCAAAGTCATCAAAACGTAGGGTTTAAGTGAGCCAATAAGATAATTTAAACTTTTCGTTACGTGTTGGAAGGAGGGGCTCTATACTGGGTGGTCTATGAGTCGGACTTGAAGTAAATACTAACCGTTCTCCATTCCTACTTCTAAAATTAAATCTATACCTGGTTGTAATAAATTTGGAGCTTAACCAAGGCATTCTTTTCCCATACTCAGTTAAATTAGTTTTCATCTAAATTATATCCGATTGGTAATATTGTGCTGATTAATCATTAATTCGTTTCGTAGGTTTTATCATTTTTGTTATAGATTTAATGCCCTTGGAAATAGTCAAATATTTTAATCGAAAAAAAAAGTACATCAACCTCTTTTTCAAAAATAGGCACTTATCAAACCAACTCACTCTGATTAAACCACAAGAGATAAATCAGAAGTTATTAAAACGCTATTCTTTACTAAATATGTTCGTGTCTCAATATACACCGATAATTTCCAAAACTAATTAAAACCAGTACATTTTAAATTTAAGTTTTAACTGGAATTTTTATTAGTCATTTTAACTACGTATCTTGGAGGGCTTTGAAGGAGGAGCTAAACTAATCACCTTGAACGTTGTGACGGCTCCAGAACTCGCGGTTATATGTGCTCGCGACATTATCGCCCATGCAATAGAAATATAAGTAGACGACAAACCAATCAAATCACAGTTTGAAATATGACTCGTCATACAGACCACTAAAGCTCCTCCCTCAAAGCCCGCACAGAAATAAACATGGAAGATAAGGTTCACAATTTTTCCTAATATTTTATGGATTCCTGGTTTTACCTAATTGTAATTATTCTAATTATTTTCCAAAATAAGTATGTAAGCAGACGACCAACCAATCAAATCACAGTTAGAAATATGACGCGTGATACAGAGCACTAAATCTCCTCCCACAAAACCCGCACAGAAATAAACATGGAAGATATGGATGCACAATGATTCTTAATAGCTTTTGGATTAC
The DNA here is from genome assembly GCA_019434445.1 of Phalangium opilio. Taxonomy (NCBI): domain Eukaryota; kingdom Metazoa; phylum Arthropoda; class Arachnida; order Opiliones; family Phalangiidae; genus Phalangium; species Phalangium opilio. The sequence continues at coordinate 457,061 of JAEQBA010002534.1, forward strand.
TGGTTTTACCTAATTGTAATTTTATTAATTATTCGAGAACCTAATTACTTCATTATTTTTATTTCAAAATTTTTTACCTCTTTCACTTTTTCCCTCTGTTTTGGTTTCAACTCTGCCAAAGCAGCTTCTTGCAGTTCCAGCACCTTTTTTGATACTTTATTATTTTGATTTAAATCCATTTTTCAGTTTAATTTTTCAGATTAATTATTAAATGCTTGCTGGTAGTAAGAAATCAGCTCGCTAAATGAGAAAGATAATTTTAAATCATCTATCTACCTTAAAGAAAAAGATAATATTGACTAACATCATAATTTGGCAGCACAAGGCCAACAAATGCCTGATAAATGTCGAAAGCAGATATGGAAAATTGTACCTTGAAATTATAACTAGGTGACCTCCAATTTTGCCCAAAATGTCAAATTGCACGCGATTTTAGTTAGCTTTCCGCTAAATATTAAATGGCTTCTGAACAAATAAATGTCTTAACTATAGTAAAATTCGAAGGAACGATAAGCCCAGCTGATATGACGCTCGAGAGACGTTGTGGTTAAATGGATAGACGTACTATGGATGGTTGCATGTACATATTCAAGTACGATTTCACTTAAGTACATGATAAGAAAGTTTATTCGATATAGCCGGAAAAACCTCTCGATATAAATTATATCAAAAACCACAGAAAAAAAAACTAATTTTATTTTACGCAATTTTTATTATTATTATGAAAGTGAGATAGTACGATGATGTATATGAAAGAAATTGCTAAAATAAGAAAGTTCAGTCGATATGCACTTATTAGGCCGTTATGAAGCACTCTGTTATCAAAGACGGTCAAACGCGGGAAGATGACATATTATAGTTTATTAAAATTAATTAAACATATCTCTGTTCAAGGGCTGGAAAAAAAATATTAGTTCCTATGTATAAATCATATATGTATAGTATCGACATGTTAATTAACGGACAATGTTTATGGTTGAATTATTTGTTGTGAGTTAACTTCTAAATTTTATTGGAGGTAACTTCTAGATGTTATTGGAGGTAACTTCTAAATGAAAATTTTCAATCGATGTGCTATCCATATATATTTTTTTAATTCCAACAGGGATAGATGTAATTTTAGAAGTAGGAATGGAGAACGGTTAGTTTTTATTTCAGTCCGCCTCTTAGCCCAGTATAGAGCCCCCCCGTCCAACAAAAATTTTAAATTATCTCATTGGCTCACTTAAACTACGTTTTGATGACGTTGATGACGGGGGTGGCGAAAAATACGTGGTTCCTTATTACCTTTGTCGCTACGACCCGCCTCTTCTTTCTTACCTCCGTCCTGAGTAAAGGGGGTCCGGGACTTTGACTCGCGTCCACGTTACTCTGTTCTCCATTCCTGCTTCTAAAATTACATCTATCCTACAATTTTGAAGAGTAATATCACAAACTATCGTGTAATCACGTCTATAATAGAATTATTCTTGATCGTCTCAAGTGTTTAGCATCGTTGTAAACGGGGGAAACACTCAAAAAGTTTATTTGTATCTCTGATAAATCTATAGTTTTGACGTTACAAAGTCAAGGTTCGATAATGATTTGGACGGAGACAAGTCTGTTGTTCTGCTAGATTGCATCTTTACTAGAACCCAGGTTGTTCTAGCCCAAGGGTTTAACATAGTTGGAAATAAGTAAAGACAAATTCGACTAGACTAAAATCTTACGTTCACGTCGGTGAAGTCGCTTTTCTCGATTAAATGTACTGTTCACAAGTGTCAACGACTACGTAAAAGATTCGCGGGTTTAGTTTGAAAATTTTCAATTATTTCGGGCAATATCGAGATGGCACCACCAGGTCAACGCTTTAGCATACTATATATGGATTATTGGTGTGGTCTTGGAGGTTTATGTCATTTTGAATTCGGCTATTTTAGTATTCAAGACAGGATTTTCTTTTAACAAAATGATTCTAAGTCTTAAGTATTTAAAATGGCTTTGAACTTGATTTTGTGTATTTTAAAGTGAAATACTTATTTTTAACAAAAAACCTATAGATCAATGAGTAATTATTGTATGATCGATATTTAACGTCTATGAAGCACAATGGTGAACGTTTTCTGAAATATGAAGGAATTTCCCGAGCAGAGTGGAAAACTACGATATTTCTCGTAGATTTCCATGGGCTCTTTTTCTTTTAAACAAGATACCTCTAAGATAAAAGTACAGTAACCTTCTTAGACCAAAGATTAAAACTTCTAAGATATCTTTTATAAATTAACAGTGCGCCATCTTTTTTGATTCCTTGGAGTTAAAAATTTTAAAATATAAAAGTGTTATTAACTTATTCTGATTTTAATTAATTTTGGAATTTTTGCTAATTATTTAATAAGAAATACATGGTTTCTATTTGAAAGGTATAATGGCTACGCCAGACGTCACGAGAAAAAGCTTTTAGTTCCAAGGTTTCTATATAGATGCCGCCTATCTGTTTGGCTCTTTTTTCACTGAATTTGAGACAGTGCTTTTCTACTAGTTGGTCTAGTGCGAATTTTCGCAAATATAGACCTTGGAGGCTTGGATCTAGTCAGAGGAAAGTTTGAGATTATTAAAATAGTAGGCATTTATGGCCGAAAGTTGGATTGTAGGGTACATGTGCAAGAATCTTTACTCTTTAGGGAGTTTTAAGAGGTTATGGTAGTTTTATATTTCAATACATGTTATTTATTTACACTTTCAATTTGTTGTCTGATTTAATAACAGCAACTTTAAAAATCAAGGCTTTATCCACACTAAGCCTGAGGCCTAGGTTCAGGTCTTAAAGGATGTTTTGGTCAATGTTTAAATGGACTTAAGCAGAAATACATAATTAAAGACAATATTTTAATTCCTGGAAAAAAGTTCGTTAGCGTGAAGTCAGATTTGAAAGTATACCGAAGTATCAATTGCATAAACTGATAGACGTTTTATCTCTAGCGAGTATAGGCAAAAAATAAATTCAAAATACATAAAAAATTGCATTTAAAACTATTCAGAACCTCAATGATCGAACAGTGTTTACTATTTCTTCAAACATTTGAAGGTTGCATTTGAGGGTTGTTGCATTGAGTATTTCAAGTTCTATAGAAAAAAATGGGTACTAGGCCTAGGCCTAAAATCCCTAAATTGACCTCTAGCTGACAAGTTTGAACTGGAGCTACTAATTGAGACATTTTGCACGAAAGGAAAATCTCATAATCTTGTACGAGTAAAGTTCATCGATACGACAGAGTTGAAAATACTGGGGGCCCGACTTTATTACACTTTCTTGTAATTGAGGAATGTGAATCAAATACGTGATCCGCGAATTGATACAAAGTAAACCTTCGATTACATAAATCAAAGGTTTATAAGATAGGTTCCATAAGTATGACACTACCTATATTTCGTAATGCTTGAGACTTACTGAGAGCTTGTTCGAGAACGACGCGAGGATTGACTACACTCGGTTTTGTAGTCCATTTTCTTATTTATTATGTGCTAAGCCTTTGACAGCACCTCACCACGCGTCGCTTTACGAGAATCTACCTCATGAAAAGCTATCAGTAACCATTGACAACTTATGGAATATACCTTATGGACTTATGATAAATAAATAGATAGCATTTAGTCTTGGAATTTGAAGAAACCCAAAATTTCAAATAAAAGGAAGTGAATTATCGACAGTGGTTGAACGATAGCGCTCGAAATTTATGTTTAAGGAATATAGTTTCGTTTGAGATTTATGCGTACCTAGTAGTAAAACTATTGCCTACAATTTTAATTCTAATATATCTGAATAATTCAGGCTAAGCATAGCCGCAAAACCAGATTGATTGTCGATCCTTCGATTTACTGGAACTAACAGACACGAACTGACCTTGAAGTGAAACATATTTAACAAAATTGTGGCCCAGGTTTTGGAAATCACTCAATTTTGGCCCATTTTTTCGAAAATATTTGCAGCCCTGTTTTCGAAAGTCGCTGCAGTTTGAGGTCCTGTTTTTGAAAGTCGCTGCAGTTTGAGGTCCTGTTTTTGAAAGTCACTGCAGTTAGAGTCCCTTTTTTCGAAAATCATTGCAATTTTAGCCCCTGTTTTCGAAACTCACTGCAATTTGAGACCCTGTTTTCAAAAATCATTGCAGTTTGGGCCATGTTTTCGAAAATCGTTGTAGTTTGTGATCTGCTTTTTAAATTCGTTGTAGTTTGAACCACTATTTCAAAAATTCACTGTAGGTCGGCCTGTGTTATAAAATTTATTGTACTAACAATATTTTTTAAGTTTAAGAGCGGCAATTAAATGATTTTGAAACCCGACATGTTATGGTCGTTTATGTATAGTCTACGTTTTTTTTTGAAATTTTCGATAGCAATTGATAACTTTAAATTAAATATTCAAACTGCTTTTCTTGTACTTGGTAACTTTAATTATTTTAAATGTTTCTATAGACTACTGATAAAACATTTAGTGGTCAATTGCGGTATTATAAAAAGTAGCCCATAATAATTAACCTCAAGGCGTATATCATTTAATTCCTTATTAGACCCGTTTTATGCCGATAAATCTCGAGTTCAAAGGGATCTAAGGACCTTATTTGATAATAATTTGAGGGAACGCCCAAATTTATTGCTTCGTAATAGCTCATGATGCTTCTGTCTTCCATTTGGTTACATTAGATAATTCTGAACAGGTTTAAGTAGGCGTATAAACGGCAGATAGCGATATGTATAAAACGACTGAATGAACCAACCACTTTCCAATTAGCGATGCTTCGTTATCGGGATATAAAAATTAAATTTAACCCTTCTCCAAAATCTTTAATCTCAAGACATAAATTTGCAATTGGTCTTTTTGCTGAGCGGAGGCGCGCGACTGCCTCGTGCGCTAAGATAAGCTAGATTTCAATTCCAAAAAGACTTAACTCGGAAACTATTAATTCAGGTAGACACTAAAAAAACTGATGGTTCTTGATTTAAAGTTTAAATATTTTGAGAGCAAATCATAAGGTTTTTTAAATAGAACATTGTAAGGCTTCATACACGTATAATTGGTGTTCTGGCGGATTAGATTTCGAACTAGGACTATAATTGAAATATTTCACTAATACTTTGTAAACGATTTTAATTTATTAACATTTTAGACCTAATTTAAAAAATAATAGGTTTTTTAATTTTTTTAATAGAACCTTGTACGGCTTCGTACGCTTGTAATTGGTGTTTTGGCTGATTAGTATTCGAACTAGGACTATAATTGAAATATTTCATTAATATTTTGTAAACTATTTAACTTTATTAACAAAGTAATAGCTATTTCATTTCAAATTTAAATTTAGTCATTTTAAAATATACTGTATATGTAATGTACACTGACTCGCAGACTGATCAATGAATCTCTGTTCTCCAGTATTCCTTACACATACGAAAGTGAAATGTATTAGTTAAGTTCATATTATTTAATTACTGAACACTCACCGAGAAAGATTTTAATAAACGTCACCCCGAGTTATTTATTCAAAGTCAAGTTTTACTTGCCGTTATAAACTTCATCTATATTCAATAACCATTTACACTTAATAAAACTATCCGAAAAATTATTATTAACTTTCATTTACAACCATTTACAATTAGTAAAACTAT